>JBAMBL010002557.1:600000-980366 GCA_037043405.1 Drosophila subquinaria | reverse complement strand
TGTTATGTTTCATTTCAAATAACAAGAGATGTGGTTGATTCGAGAGGTTATACACGACTGACTTTATTAGCTCTGTTAGACTTCATTTACAGGCGCATTCGGTAATGTTAAACTTAACATAAGATGATGCAATATGACAAATATTGCATCAGAAATAACATTGACTGATGAAATAGTATTTAGGAGAATGTAGCATAATTGATTTCACAATACATAACACATCTCTCCCCTTAAATTATGGTCTATCAGTGTTTCGGCGTTTTCTAAAATCCGAAGGCTGATAGCGGCTGACTACTTGGCGTGTGCGAGTACTGCTGCGGATTGGAATACCCGAACGGCGTGGCTGTGGTGGCTGCTGAATACCCTGCTGTGATGTTGCTGGCAATTCCAGAGAATCAGGAACGGATTGACGTTGCTGTGATGAACCGGACGGTGAATCATCTTCTGGTGTTGTTGCAGTTGGAGTTGTGGGCGGCTTTGGAGAATCAGGTGCCCACCAAAATTCATCGTTGTCATCGGATGAGTTGCTAACGATGTCTTCTGTGTCAGATCTTGGCTTAATCTGATTGACATGGCGTTTGATGAAACCTGTGGATGTACGAAGAATATATAACATACGTCCGACGGGACGATCGATTGTAGCTTTTATCCACTTTTCTCCCCTTGCGTAGTTTTTGGCGAATACTGCTTGGTTTGGGGAATACTTGGTTTCTTTCACTGGCTTGCTTTCAGTTTGCTTCTCGAAGAGTTGGCTTAAAATCGTACGCACTTGACGACCATGGAGAAGTTCTGCTGGTGATTTACCATCTGCGTTAGGTGTAAATCGATATGAGCTGAGATACTTTGTGACTGCTGTTTTGACCGGATAGCCATCCTTAATATTCTTGCTGACAGAAGTTTTGAACGATTGGACGAATCGCTCAGCAAGTCCATTTGATGCTGGATGGAATGGAGCAGTTGTGACGTGATTTATTCCATTTTGCTTGCAAAAGTCTCGGAAAGATTCTGCTGTGAGTTGAGGCCCGTTATCGCTGACTAAGGTTTTCGGATAACCCTCAATCGCAAATATTGATGTGAGTGCTGCAATAGTGTTTGCAGTTGTAGTCGATGTCATTTGCGTTATGAACGGAAACTGAGAATAAGCATCGACGCAGATTAACCACATGGAATCAAATATGGGACCGGCGAAGTCGATATGTATCCTTTCCCAGGCGGAAGTTGGTTTCGGCCAGCTCAGGAACTCTTTGACTGGGGCTGGATTGCCCACCTTGCATATGCTGCAACTCTTTGCCATCTGTGTGATATCTTCGTCGATACCTGGCCACCAGACATGTTGACGTGCTAGCTGCTTCATGCGAACTATTCCCCAATGACCATCGTGAAGGAGGTTGAGGATTTTCTTGCGGAGATTGTGCGGCATAATAACTCTGCTGATATCTGTATGAAGACATAGAAGATTATTATTAATGGTTAGTGCTAGTCTACGATTGAAATATGGCAGTATTTCGGGATCGTGCTGTTGTTCTGGCCAACCAGTCGAAACGAAATCGTAGACCCTCTTTAGAACTTTGTCGCTTTCCATGTGCTGTTTGATTATGTCGATATTTATCGGGCAGGATATATCAACGACATTGTAGCATGCCTCTTCTTTGTCGAACTTGGCATCGGAGCTGATTGGAAGACGTGAGAGTGCGTCTGCATTTCCATGAGCTGCTGTAGAGCGATATTTAATTTCGAAGTTGTAGGCCATCAAGATTATGGCCCAACGCTGGAGTCTGTTTGAAGTCATCGTTGGTAGATGCTTGCTTGGATTAAATATCGTCACCAATGGCTTGTGATCCGTAATCAGAATAAACTTTCTGCCGTACAGATATTGATGAAATTTCTTTACCCCAAATATAATTGAAAGTGCTTCTTTCTCAATTTGGCTGTATCGAACTTGATGTACATCTAATGTTTTAGATGCGAATGCGATCGGTCTTTCCTTGCCATCTGGTTGAGTATGTGACAATACCACACCAATGCCGAATGAAGATGCATCAGTAGCTAGAACAAGTGGGAGATCCTCGTTGAAATGTGCGAGCTGTGTAGCATTGAGGATGTGCGTTTTCAAGGCTGTGAATGCCTGCTGCTGATCTGGACCAAACTTGAATGGTGTGTTCTTCCTACGAAGCTGATTTAGCGGAGACGCTAACTGCGAGTAATTCGGGATGAAATTGCAGTAATAGTTGACTTTTCCCATAAAGGCATCTAGCTGTTGTAGATTAGTGGGCGGCTTCAATTCCTTGACAGCTGCTAGTCCCGAAGCATCTGGAAGAATGCCTTTTGTGCTGACTCTTCTCCCCAGATATTCAATTTCGTCCTGCAAAAAGAAACATTTTTCTTTCTTGCATCTTATGCCATTCTCCTGTAGAATGCTTAAGATTTGTTCGATGCGAGCAAGATGTTGCTCAACCGTTGGTGCTGATATAATTATGTCGTCTAAGTAGTTTCCACAACCTTCTATGCCACTTAGAAGTTGTTCCAGATGACGCTGAAATATAGCTGGTGCGCTAGCTATTCCATACGGCAAACGTTGGTACTGAAAGAGACCCAACGGCGTGTTGACGACCATAATTTCTTTTGCTTTCTCATCTAGCTCCATTTGAAGATATGCGTCCTTCAAATCAATTTTGGAGAAATGGGTACCACATCGGATTGCATGCAGTAGTGACTCCCGTGTTGGCAATGGATATTGCTCAATGTCCAATTGTGAATTGACACCTTGCTTGAAATCTCCACAGATGCGAAGTGCTCCACCCGGCTTGGGTGCTAGTACTATGGGCGATGCCCAGCTGCTGAATTTGACTGGCTTCCAAATGCCAGCATCTGTGAGACGCTGCGCTTCTTCTTTGAATTTCTCCAATTGAGCAAATGGAATTGGTCTGCTTTTGTAGAATTTCGGCACGGAATTCGGCTTTAAGTAGATACTGGCCTTAAAGTTTTTAATGGTACCGATAGCTGGTTCAAATACTTCCTTGTACTTGTTACAAAGACTAGTCATTTGAGAACCATGCGCATCACTCACATTTGAAATTTGCTGAATTTCGAAATTGAATGTTTTGAACAAGTCCAATCCGAACAGATTATTCGAATTATCTACATTTGCCACGATAATCACTACATTTGCCACTTTGTTGCCACACTTTGCCATAGTGCGCAGTTCACCCAACACTGGAATTCGTTGTTGGCCAAATGCATGAAGAATACGGTCACACTTGTTTAGCTTTGGACTGTTCAATTGTTTGTATGTCTTTGTGTTTATAACTGACACTGTTGCACCAGAATCCATTTGGAAATCAACACTTGTGTTTAGAATTTCTACTTTGATTACGTTTTTATTTCCTTCAAACTTCACTAAACTTGACACGTTGTGGACAGTTTGAATTGATTCTGTGTTTTTGTTCTTACTTTGAGTTTTCTTTTCACTTTTGTTCTGTTCATTCACATTCGTATCTTTGCACTGCTTTGACATGCAAACGATAGCAATGTGTCCCTTTCTATCACATTTGTGACAAATGGCATCACGAAATTTGCAGTTTTCGCGCGTGTGCGTTTTACCACATCCCGAGCACGATTTAAGAGAATTCTTGCCGTTTTTCTCTTTAACGCCGCTGCGTTTCTTATGCTGTTGCTTTTGTGTGTACACTGCGTTCGTATCCAGCGCTCTCTTCTCACTCTCTTTGATCGCTGATACTGTTTTTGTTGTTGCCTCGTACGTTTCGGCAATAGAGAGAACGTCTTCGAGTGACGGCTGCAGCTTTTGCAGAGCTGCTGTGCGGATTTTGTCAAATGGAGTGTGGACAATTATTTGATCACGAATCATTTCATTGACGTAGTCACATGAACAATCTTCGGATTTGCAAACAAATTGACACTCACGAGCTATACCACGTAGATCGGCTACCCATTCCTTATGCGTCTGAGAGTCCCGCATCTGACGTTTAAAAAATTCGTAACGAGCAGCAACAATGTGTCGTTTCTCTTTGTAGTGCTCCGTTAACTTTTCTGTGATTTGCGCATATGTCTGTTGGTCCAAATTTTCGCTACCGAACAGATTCTTCACAAGTTCAAACACGTCTGTGCCTACCCACGATAGAAAGTAGGCTTTTTGTTTTTCTGCAGCTAGAACAGAATATGCAACGAAATGCTGAGATAATTGTTGCAAATACGTCTCCCAATTTTGTTGATCTTTATTAAAATGTGGGAACGGCGGACAGACAGTTAATTCTGCTGCTCTGGGAGCATCGCGGTTGCGTGCTAAAATGGACTCCATCCATTGCTGTTGTTGTTGCATTAACTGCTGCGAAAATTGTTGCTGTTGAGCCAACAATTCTTTCATGTCGTCTGGCATGATTTTCTTCGTTCGATCTCTACGTGGTAGACCACCGACACGAAATACACAAAATGAGAATTTTGTGGCACTTTTTTCTTTTAATCCTCGTCGCCAGAAATGTTGTGTTTCATTTCAAATAACAAGAGATGTGGTTGATTCGAGAGGTTATACACGACTGACTTTATTAGCTCTGTTAGACTTCATTTACAGGCGTATTCGGTAATGTTAAACTTAACATAAGATGATGCAATATGACAAATATTGCATCAGAAATAACATTGACTGATGAAATAGTATTTAGGAGAATGTAGCATAATTGATTTCACAATACATAACACTTTCTATCTCTCATTTGTGAAAACAAAGTCACTTCGACGCTCACAACAAAAGATGCCAATTTAATCTAGTTCTAGTGCCTGCTGGCCACATGGGACACTTAAAACCACTGGGCACAGGGCACAGACAGTGCACAGGAAATGACTTCAGTGCCAACCCAGCTGTTCCTTTAATCTGTGTGTGTGTGTGTGTGTGTGTGTATGTGTGAGTGAAGTTGGCGCCAGCAGGTAACTTCCGGCATAGTCAAATTGAAAATGGCAGAGCATAGAACTCGGACAGCTGCTCTACTTTTGTGGCTAAAGTGTAAAGCTGTGAAGTTGTGAGAAGCCTGAATGTCCAGTTGAGGATTGCAGGGGGGAGAGAAGGGGGGTGGAGAACTGAGGGTTGTGGCTTGAGGGTTGCGGGCTGCGGGATTGCGGACTGAAAGTTGTGCACTCGTAAAGTGTGACAAATTGAATTAATGCCGCTGCAAATGGCAAAGTCTTTTCGAGCTGGTCACCGTAATTGTTTAATACCCACTCTTAATTAAGGCGCGGCTCAAACGAAAAGTTGCCCCCAAGTATCAGTTTAGGGGGTGGGCTTAGGCTCAGCCTTAGCCTCCTTTCCCCCAGTTGACTTTGGGGCTCTTGAACTGCGACCGGGACACTTGACTTATGGCATAAAAAGGCAGACACAAATCTTTATGAGGTGACTGCGTGTGTGGCACGGTTAAGTAAGAAAAACTACAGTTTCCACTTAAGGTCCAAGCCACGTGCGTCATGTGGCAGGCAGGCGGGGGGAATCGACTTCGTGTCGACGCCAAGTCGAGGCAACTGCAAATGGCAACAGAGAGTGGACATTGGACATTGACAAAAACGCAATGTGGACACTGCAGAGACGCATTGTTGTGGCCATAACTCAGAGTTTCGCACAAAAAACCTGTGCAGTGAGTTGAGAATCTTAAAGATAAATAAGCAGTCCAGCAAACGTGGCTGAACTTTGACCCCAAAAAATAACGACAACCGCAAAGGGCAAAAAACAGAGCAGAAAAAGGACGACGATTATGACGCTGCCGGCGCCCAACGAAGCGCAACTGATGAAGCCCACTTAGACGAGAGCGAAGATGAGAGACATGGAGGACGTCATGGAGGTGTCCCTCTTGGCCGGACAGCGGTCAGCGCGCTTGGCAACATTTGCCGTTGACAGAGCACAAGCCAAAGAAGACAAGCAAAAAAAAGTAAAGTCCAGCAGCTGCTCTGTGTGTGTGTGTGATGGTGTGTGTGTACACTACTTGGGGTCGTCTGGACAAACATTGCCCGTCGACCGGACATGACCAAATGAAAATGTGTAGTCCCATCTTCAGGTTCCTCCCCTGGAGCGATGTTGTCGCCGTCTCAGCCTGCGAATGCACAATTATTACTCTACTTCAACTTTTCATTTGCTTTTCTTTCGTTGTTGTTGTTGTTGCTGGTGCTGGTGCTGCGGCCATGTCTGGAGGTGCACCAGGATTTCAGGATGCAGGATGCTGACGCTTCCTTTACCCTGGCCTGCGTTGCGTTTGAGTTTGTAATTTCGCTTCCTGCGTCTCATTTTTCATATTTGGCGCACTTTGAGTGCCATTTGGCAACGGCAACGGCAACAGCAACGCCAACTGCAATGGCAATGGCAACAAGGCAAAACCCAACAAGGTAAACAGACAATTTCTCAAGCGACTAATGCTGTGAGTTATTGTTCAAGTTGCCCAACAGCAGCATCATCGGAGTGGGTTAAGTGCGCTATTAGAGCCATGTCCTGCCTTGCCTTGAAATGACTTGAAACGACTTGAAAAACTCCATTTAACATGCGTTAAACTCTTTCCAACTGCCAATGATATAACTTGTGAAACAAGTCAAGAATGCTGCTTAAGAATATGAATATAAATAATACTTGATACTCTACAGGATCAAAGTCAAGTCCTAAGTTGTTTAGCTCTGTCTGGAATCAACAGAACAACCTGAAAATAAATATAGATGAAAGTACTGAAAGCAGATGGAGACTACATCAGCATTTGAAATATAATTTGTGAATCAATTATTTAAATTAGTTTAAAAAGTAAAAAGTATCAAAAGAATAAAACATTAATTATACGAAAAAGATTATTAGCTATAATGAAAAAATATTAAAATACGATTATGAACAATTATAATATATTATTTATGAAACATCCTCATCCGCTAAATAATGACCAAATTGTGAGCGATAAATTTACAAAAAACATTTGTTGAAAACGGTCAAAATATAAAACAATATCTTCATTATTTTAGATAATGGATTAACAAATGATAAGAACCCCTATGTAACTCTGAAAGCTATTTATAAACAATTAATAAAATATGTGCATTATTAAAAACCTTCAAATCGATATACCCTATGCATGTTATTTTAATTCAGGAGATTTTTAATGCCATTTAGTATCGAATTCAGAATCATATAAGAATCGTACAAGGCAACATTGGTTATACGTTTTGACCGATGGAAACCAATTCATTTTTAATATACTAATGTTATACAAATATAATTTCCGAAAACAATGCATTATTAGAACTTCCCAATATGATATTTAAAAATTTCAGCCATCTATTTAAATGTTTTTCTTAAACCTTAATATTTTAAGTGCAATCAAAAGAAATGTGGGTAACAACAGTACAAATAAAATATTTGTTTCACAAAACATAAACAAAAGTTCATTGACAGTCTCTGTTGCTATTTTTCGACTGAGCTCAATGTCAAATTGTTGACCTTAAACAAAGTGCAAAGGAAAAGTTGAATATCATCCATACGACCTGTTGAAAATTCGGAAAACTTTTTCTTTTTCTGTCAAGAATGCAAGCCAAAAAGCGCACTTTCCTAGGCCCTATGATTCTGTAAGGAAAAACGCCCCCAACATGGCCAAAACAAAAAAAGCCAAGTGAAGGAAAGAAAAAGAAAGCGCCTAGTGAAAATACACAATACACAATGAATATATTCATATATATGTATGTATATGTATGAGTGCTCGTTGTCGTATACTGAATATCTATGCCATGAAGGTCATATTAAATTGCTATAAAATTTTATCGATTTTATTTGCAACAAAAGAAAATGCGCTGCGCACAAGCAAGAAAATTTCAGCGTCCTAACGAGGACACTGACACCACAACAACAACAACAGCAACAACAACAACATCAAGGAGAAGGCAAAGTAGAAGAAGAAGACAGACAGAGGAGCCAGCTGGCAGCGACGGCAAACTGAGAGGAGACGAGACGCTGCGAGGCTACAAAAAACAAGAAAACGGGCCAGAAAAATCCATAAAAGAGGCGAAACTTTTTTTAGTCGCCTTTTTGCTTTGGCCTGCAATTTTCCTCCCAAAGTTGGCTAATTAGAAAAGTTAGTTTCCCCCTCTTTAAGGGGAGGGGGACAGACTGCTGCTCTACGCTCATAGGTGCGTCGGTTGAGCTGGCGTCGCCATTTTCAAGGAGCGCACGTGACAGAAGAAGAAGGTGCAAGCTGGCCCAGCTGTGTTGGCTGTGTTGGCTGTGTTAGCCAGCAATTGCCGTAGCCAACTAACGTTGTGCGCCGTAATGTCACACCTACCTCGGCAGCGACAGAGACGCAACCATTGGCTGGCATAAATCACGTCCCCGTCGCGCACCTACAGTGAAGCAGTGAGAGCAACAACCAGACACACACACAGAGACACAGAGCCAGAGACACACCTTCCAGGCAGCTTCCACTGGCTGGCTGGCTGACTGGCGGGTTAGTTGCCCGTTACCTGATGCTCTCCGCTCTCTCTTTCTGTCTTGACTACAGCTCTGAGGTGGAGCCACTCGGCAGCGGTCTCATTTGTATTTACCTAAAGACGTGCAGTAAAAAAGCAAAGGCAGGAGAACACAC
Organism: Drosophila subquinaria; assembly: GCA_037043405.1. Lineage (NCBI taxonomy): Eukaryota > Metazoa > Arthropoda > Insecta > Diptera > Drosophilidae > Drosophila > Drosophila subquinaria. Next base: position 971,763 of record JBAMBL010002557.1, on the reverse strand, counting down.
AGCTACTGTAACAGCTACAGATACACATACACAAACACATACAAATACACATACAAGTACACGACGACAACTAACGAGCGACACGAAGCTGCGCACCTAAATGCGCTCTAAAAAACTTGCAGACGATGAGAGCATTTGCACAGAGCAAGGTGTATGACGAAAGTGAGACGATGACGACGATGCTGATGCTGACGAGGACGATGACGATGACGACTACTGCGATGAGAACAGAGAATGAGAACGAGAACATTGCCGTGACGTTGATGAAAGGACTGAAGAGGAGCGCATGTGCTGCTTAACTGTTATGATATATTCCATCATATTTCAGTCTCGTAAATTATTTTCATATTTTTTTTAATGTTTTGCGTTGGACCACAGGGCGTATGCTTGAAAGGTTGCCGTTGTGTATACGACACGTTGAGCATCTTAATTGATATTTCTTGGACCAACAGCTTTGCCGACGGTAAAAGTGCCAAAGAAAATGTGTTTAACATTTGCCTTGCTCAAAAGGGGTTTCTCAACACGCTCCTCACTGCTCACTCAATGCTCCTCACTCCACACTGCTTGCTCCTCGCTCAGTGAGCAAGCGAACAAGGTGCTTGGCTTTGGTTGGCTGCCAACATTCTGCACACCTTTAACGGTAACGGTAAATGTGCGAGCGAGCCAGCAAGCAACAACCTGTCTGTGATTATATATACATATATATATATTTATGTGTGTATGTGTGCTTGCGTGTGTCTATAAAGAGAGAGCGAGAACGCAAACGCACGAGGCCACAACGAATGAGCAACGGGAGGCGCCAAGGCCCCCAATGAATGAATGGATTGGGCAAGCAAGGGACAGGGGCAGTGAGGAGGCTTGCAAATAAACGCAAAACAACTGCCACTTGTGGTTAGGTACCAGTTAGGCACCAGGAGCAGAAGAAGCAGCAGCAGCAGCTGCTACATAAAACAAGTTGCAGCAGCGACTGAAGACAGACTACGACGACGCTGACTGATGGCAAGCGGCAGTCTAGGCATGCTAGGGGGTGGAGGGAGGGAGGGAGGTCAGCTGAGAGGAGCGCCACACGGCAGGTGCCGCTGCTGAGCGTGTGTGCGAGCGAGAGAGCAAAGCAAATCCAATGGCACCTACAAGGGGATTTCACAAAGCTCTCGCTCTCTCGCAGCGACGACGATGCTAAAGACGACGACGCTGATGACGACGAAGACCAACACCTAGAGCAGGTACACACACACACACTCACACTTTCACACACACACAAGAGAGTCACCAGCTGTACATACGGTTATATATGGTTGGTTAGTGGGATGAGCTGCTTTTTTTTGGAGGTGGGCGGCGTTGCTTTGCGCAGGTAGATTGGTGGATGCGTAAGGTATATTATATACCCCAAAAACACACACACTCACTCACACACACACGACACGTGGCCAGCGACGAAGGTGTGAGAAACAAAACATGCGCAGTGCGCAACGAGAGCAACGCGATTGCGAGAGTCGAAGCGCTGTTAATGGGTACTGCTAAATAACATAGGCACTGTTAGTAGTTGGCATTGCAATGCACACTAACAGTGCAGGGGAAAGTTCGCTGCTAAACGATATGTAAACGTTATGTTATATTGTTGAAGTTACGCTATATATGGGCATTTCCATACTCGCGCACGGGACATTCGTACACATTCAAAGTAAAAAAACGGTAAAAAGGAAACGGTTTTTTTTCTGATGAAGGGCTTAACATATAGCATTTGATTAGCTCTTTTATTGGTGCAAAGAGTGATTTTGGGTAATTTTTCATTTTAAAAATAATAGAAAAATTCAAGTGATTCGCACGGGACACAAAACGGAAGTGACTTGTGAGGTCAACCAATTCAAACGCCAATTTCAGCGAATCCAGAGGCAATATTTTAATGCAACTTATTTTTAACTCTTGTGCATTGATGCCTCTTAAAAATGGTTATGATTTTTTTCAAAGATGACTTGCACTTTTTTTTAAATTCAATTTGACGTAAATTCGCACGGGACATCGCGCACTGGACATTTTTTACCATCACTTTTTAATGTTCTTTCTGTCTCTCTATTTAAAAATTATATGTCCAAAACAGCCCGAAAAACTTATTTAAATTAAATTTTCAATATATTTCTTTGAATTAAAATGGTTCATGTTACAATTTTACTGTCCTACTAAGTGTAATCGTTAAAATACAAACGGTCCATTTTGAAAGTCAATTTTTAAGAAAATTGACATAAATATGAAAAAGTGAATTTATTCCAATGTAGAATCTATATGTTCATCCTATTGAATTTTTTCCAGTGTATATTGCTTAAATAAATAACTTAAATACATTTCTGGAAGAAAATTTCAAAAGATGTGAATTTTTGATCAATTTTACGTTTTTGGCCGCGGTGGACCTTTCTGTGGAAATGCCCATATAAAGAAACATTTATAAATATTGCCGAGTGTTGACAGTAAATAAAGCAAGATTTCCCAATACATTCGAATAGTGGGCTGACTGTTTTACATTTATGTGCATAATATTTCAAGACATTGACCCATAAACGAATTAACATAATAATTTTTGACCCTTGAGTGCATTTGTGAACTTGCAAAAATGAGAAGCTGCAAGAAAGGAATAATATTATACATTTAATAATTGAATTTTATATATAATAGTTCTTCTTAATCCATATTTGATTAACTAGCTGATTCATTAATTTTATCTTATCTTAAAAAATAATAAATATTTTAAACCAATATTAAAGACCTTAAATTGCATACGCCTAATTAAATAACATTATTAGTATCAGCTAAGTTTCTGTAACTTAGCTTAAGCATCGAAAATACTCAGTTCTTATTCTTTACAATATACACAGAAAAAAAATCCGGGATATTTAGCCCGAATTCAATCCGAAACGATGTCAGAAATGGGGTAATCTCGGATTTTCTTAAAACAAGTATGAAATACTTGATTTTTTCAATCCCGAATTCAATCCAGAAATTCTTAAATTCAGGCAAAAAAAAATTTATGAAATATAATGTTTTTCGTTACATTTAAACATTTTATTTTAAAATTTTTTTTTAAGATATTTTTGTTAAACGTTTTTTTTAACATTTTTTGTTTAATAGATATAGATGCGAGCTTAAATTAAGTATTTTATACTTGATTTTAGAATGGAATTTTTTTTCTGTGTAAGAATAAAGAAAATGAACATTCAACACCTCAATTTCATTTCGGTCAATTTAATACCATCTCTTAAATACCATAAAGCAGTATATTGTCAAAGATAAAAAAAAATCTCAGCGCAAACAAAAAGTAAGTAAAAAGTTTCAACAGGCAGAAAAAAGCGTAAGCGTAAATGATTTAAGCGCTTATCGGCGAGCAAGCAATTGCAAAAAGAACCTGAAGAAGTGGCAAACAGAAGCAGTCGAGTGAAGCTTAAATGGAATGCTTGTAGGTGATTATGCAGCATAATTTATGCAGACGGGCAGCAGGGCGACGCAAGGAGCAGCAGCAACAAGCGCCAGGAAACAATGGACAACGGAATTGTGGCTGCCGTTGGCAGGCGACGACCTGCGCAACTGAAACTGATTTAATTAAGCAGGTGATTAAAGTTGATGCCGGTTATTTGTAGCAGGAGCCAAAACAGCAACAAGGAGTCGCCGACGTCCTTGTTTGTCCGTGTTGTTGTTGTCTTGTTCTCTGCGCTTTTTGCCGGAAGTCGGCGTGTAAAGTGCGCGAAAACTTTGGCGTCGCTTGTCCCGAGGGCCAACTGTAAATTTTGATCCTACAATGCAAATGCGCTGGCCACGCGGGACAACGCGGCGTATGCGCAACTTTTGCACTTTTTGCATATTTTTCGCTGTTAATTGAATATTTTGTTGTTTGTGTTTGTGTGTGAGTTTTGCCAAAGGTCGACAAGTGAAATCAACGGTAATTAAAATTCAATTAGAACAACACCAACAATAACAGCTGTTGGCAATAATGATATAACTATGCATACACATACATACATACATACTCCCATGCATAACTAGAGAACTTCTCAGAGTTCTCTATGAAAAGCAATTACAATTGGCCTCAGTTAATTGGTTGCCCCTCCGCCAGTTCCCGTGTTAATGTAATGGCCAACAATTTACGTCAACTTAATGCTCATTTTCTGTGAGTGTAAGTTGAGTATGTGTGTGTGTGTGAGTGTGTTTGTATGTGTGAGTGGTTGCTTCATTTACTGCTCCATTTCTCGCACCACTTTCGCCTAGGTAAGATTTATGTGCTCGAATATGTGAGGCCGGCAACTGTGTCAATCGCTGCGAGCGGCCTCAAGTGTGCAACGCAATTTAGTGAAAATATCAAATTTCCACACTCCCACACAAAACACACACACATACAATACACACATATACAATACACATTCGCTTTTTGCTGGACGTAGAAAAGTAAACAGAAGGTTAATGGATTTGACACACGGTTCAACGTCAGAGTCAGCATCTCCACGGCACTTGTGCGTGAAATGGATATGCTTTCAGGCCAAACACACACACACACACATACATAGATCCTTATACACACACACTCACACGCAATGCTAGCTAACGGTAAAAGGCGCTGCAATCTATTGAATTTTTTTCTTCTCAGGTTTCAACTTGTGGGCAGCTTTTGTGGCATTGTTAAGCACTTAAAGTCGTAGTTGAAATTGTAAAGATTTAACTTCTCCATTTATCTGTTATCTAAACAATCCTATGCTTAGTTTTATAATCGAAGCTTTCCAAAAATCTAACTTTAACTATAATTAATAAAAAAATATATGTATGTCTAATTTTTCAATCACAATTCCTTCAATAACAAGTTTAAAAAATATATTGCTTAGTTTTGCAATTTAATGCAGCGCTGAAAATAAAAATTTAATAAAATATAATTTTGACAATTTTTAAAGGAATTTATTGTTCACAATTCCTAAATTTATTTCACAGTACGTTTAAAAAAAAATTTCTTGTTTTACAATATTAAAAATAATAGTTATTTTCGATCGAAATTTCAACATACTTTCTAGATTTAACACATCTCCTTATCTTTATATAATAATACAAAAAATCAGCTCAATTTTACAATCGAAGTTCCAACTCTAGACAAAGTCATGAACTCTTCGCTGGGTATATATGTGCATATGTTTACCCCAACTAAAGTCACTTTTCCTATTTAATATTTAAACTTTCACTGCACGTTCCTGGAGCTCTGGCAACGGCAACGGCAAAGCCAAAGGCCAGAAACCGAAGGCAAGTTCCAATCAGACACCACAGTCAGACTGACAATTGGCCAGAACCCCCAACAGCTTGTCACGTGTAGCGAGGGGGAGAAGAGAGAAAAACAACACGGAAAAAGTGAAAGAAAAAATAAACTGCAACTGTTTACAAATTGTGCGCAGTTTTTGCGCCAATTGCCCATTCTTCTTATTCTTTAGCAAAAATTGGAATGATGCTGCACTGCATCTGCCTGGCCAAATAAATCATGTGTGAAGGTGTCCTTACCTACCGCAGCCAATCTGCGCCACTGACAGTTTTAATGCCGCATGAAGTCCTGCTACCAACTCTGCCCCCCGCTCTTCTTTCTCTGCTACCAGCTTTGCACCCAAACTTTTATGATTTCCTCCTGGCAAACGTGGCTCTGACTACGTGCGTGGTTCGCACTTGTGGCATATGTGTGACGTTTCAATATCCTGTTGCGTGATTTTTATTTTCATATTTTTTATGCTGCTATGTTGATTTTGCAGTTGCGAGTGGGGCGAGAAAACATACTCTCTCCTCTCACTTCATCCTCTCACTCCTCAGTTCTCAGTTTGCATGCTACGTGAAGAGTCGCAAGTCGCAAGTCACAAATCAAAAGCCAGGCCAGCCATTGTTTGGTTTTTTTGTTGTTGCCAACATCTTTTCCTGTTGTTTTGCTGCGTTTAGGCCTCTGAGCTGTCTACTTAGCACGGCCTAGTTGGACGGGACGAGGGCGAGCTTTGGGGGGTTGGAGATGGAGTTGGAGCTGGGGCAGTGCCAACACTGAGGCTCAACAGCAGCCAATAAATCAAAATATAGAGATATGATTTCTTTTGCTTTTAGCCATAACTTGATTTTTATCCCATTTTGTGTTAGTTGTTGATTTTGTAATTTATGTCACGGTGTGCGAAGAGAAAAATAGGATTTAAACGCAATTTACTGATAAATTAGAGGAATTTACTCTGAACGTGTTGCTTACAATTTGTGTTATGGAGAAGAGATCAATATTCCAATAGAGCTTCTGTTTTTGGTTAGATCTCGATTGACATTTAAATATTTTTAATCATGTCAAAGAGGAAAATGCACAATTCGAATATAAATTATGTTTTAAGTCAGCTATGAAGTACTTTAAAAATTACTATTTTATAATCACATTAAAGTTTAAGCCGTTAAGTACTTGCTTATACATACTATATGTAAAATTCTGAGTTACAATAAAACTGCTGAACTACTGAAAATATCTTTAATTGTTTGTGAGCTGTCAAAATCTTAAAAGCACATTGAAGCTCTAAGTTCTCTTTATTAAGTTGAAAGCTTTTAAGTAGAGTGTTAGCATTCTAACAAATATTTTTTCATACAAAAACTCATCACATTCTCCAAGATCCATTTAGTTATTAGTAATCTTAAAAGTAACTTGGGGTTCTACATTAAATGAGCTACCCTTGATAGAATTTGTCTTAAGCCAGTGCGTCATTGCAGCGAGTCAGGCTTGTCAATATTTTAATATCCACTTGGTGTATATGCTGGCAAAGTTTTCCAATACCATTTACCATAATTCCACTTTGCACATTGACACCTAACCAGAAGTCATTCAAGGAAGCGAGCAAGACAAGAGGAAAGCAGCCAGCTGAGTACAACTGAGTAATAGCCAAGTGAAAAAGTAAAAAAACATTGTGGAAAAGCACTCGAATGTTGAACTACACTTTCCGACATGGACACTTAACTGACAATGTCTGACCTTTTCAACAACAGGAACGAGAACGAGAACGAGAACCAAAAAAACCAACGACGACAAGCGAAAAGTAAAAGCAAAATTTGTACCAAAAAACAAGAAGAAAGCAAAGAAAGAACTATGTGTACAAAATATCAAGAAATAACTAAAAATTGATGCATACACAAATGTGTAAGGCTGTGAATGTGGTTAGAGAGGGGGAGTGTTGGGTGACAAAGGGGGGGATACGTGATGCTCAAGTTTCTGTTGTGCTTGAAGGTCGCAGGGAGGGCAGAGACGGAGATAGGAAAAAGGGAAAGAGAGGGAGACAGAGACTGAGAAATAGACAAGTCAGCGCATTGCTGCATACAAAAAGGACACAGGACATAGTCTTTGCTTTGGCGTCGCCTTTTGTGTCACACACACACACACACACACAGCTATAACCCGAGTGTCAAACTTTAAACTGTCAAAAGTTGCTCTTCCTGTATGTATGTGTGTGTCCTGTGCTGTTGTCCTTTTCCGTCTGCCCTGTCTACGTGAGCTGGAACACAGCTGTGTCCGCTGTCAACAGCTGCATAGACACGCGCCAGTTCAATATTGATGCCAACTTTAAGGGCAGCGATTAAAAGCGCATTTAAAGGCGCCTTCAGTCGCCACCTACACTCCAGAGGCAGCTCTTAATATGCCCAGAGGCAGCCAAAGCAGCGCACAAATTGCCCCCAAATGAAGCCCCGACCAATTCTGATGTCAGCCTGGAAGTATGCTACAATAAACTGCAGTAGCCCCCATATATGTGTGTGAGAGTGTGGAGTGTGTTTGTGTGTGTGTGCACCGGTTGTTGCGTGTTTACGCAACGTAACCAAAGTCAAAACCTCGATTAGGATTCAATCTGCTGCGGGCCATTCTCGCAACGTTGTTTGTCGTTGTTGTCCTTGTGTCGTAGTCCTTGTTGTTGTTGTTGTTGCTGTTGTTGCGCCGCAGGTCAGCAGCAAAGTCAAACCGATTAATACGCACACACACACAGCATCAGAGTGGGGCAACTGAAATGCTTTTGTGGCACATACATACATACATATGTACATAGGTACGTGAATGTGAAGCGTATTCTTCAAGGGGCAATTAACTGCGCTGCGCTCCAAAGTATGCAACGAAAAAAGTGACTGGCCAAAAAAATACTAGTGTCCATGTGTGAGTGTGTGTGAGAGTGTTGTGTGTTGTATGCGGCTTGCATAGATTAGATTTCTGCCCCGACCAACGGACAAAAATATTTCGCACTGGCAGCAGATGCCACGCAAAGGAACCGCAGCTCTGGGCCATAAAATTGCCATTAACGCCAGGAAAACCTTCAACATACAATATATAACTTATATTTCGGCTTAAAGCGCTTAAATTTTAAAAGTTTCTTTAGCCGAGAGCTGTCAGCAACATGCGCATCCAATTGCAATTAGCCAAGGTGTAAAGAAACCCCGAAGAAAGAAGCCAAAAAGCAAAAGCCACAAGTGGGCGATGCGAACATGAAACCAATTTAAAACAGCGAGAAAGAAAAAAGTGAAGAAAAATGTAGGAAAAAATACACAATAATTTACTCAAGGCGTCGTCGACATGGACCACGCCCAGATGCTTGAGCAGCGTCTGCAGCAAATTAATTTCGCCGAGTGTCTTTTGCAGCAGCCCGCGGACTTGGCCAAGTGTGCTTGAGAACCCGTCAAGACGACGCCCCAGCGAAGGTAAGTCAATGAGTAAGCCAAGAGTTGACAATCAGCTCAAATATCTACAAGTAAAGTATCTATGTATCTTTTCAATCTCTAATGCACAAACAAACAATTCATTTGCAAGTCTCAATCTCAGCCACAATCTCCAACTCAATCTCAATCTCAGCATATTGTTGTTAAATAAAAATTTCAAGCAAATTGTGTTTGTGGCAAGTAAATCGTTTGTGGCAAATAAAAAATATCAAAAAAAAATCTAAGCCGCAGCATATCAAATTACGCAGGCGGATGACAAAGTTCGTGTGGCATGAGGCATGTGGCGTGTGGCCGGAGAGTGTAACAAGGTGTAGCATAGGAAACTCTGCTTCCATACTCCCGTTAAGTGGCTTCTTTTAGCTTGGGTGGTTGTGTGGTTTCGGTGGGTTGGGTTGTTTGGGTGGCTGACGGTTGACGGGGGTTGTCTTACGTTGCGGTTGACAGTCAGCGCATTTGACGAGTTGCTGAAAAATTGTTGCTAATTTTTTAGCACTGACAGCGCCGGCGAAGCTCCAAAGGACTATCCACATTGCGGAGGGACTTAAGTGCAAATGGTTGGCCTTTTAATTTTATTAGAGACAAAGAAGGTAAGATTAAGTAAGCGCAAATGCGGAAGCAACAAGCTCGAAACCACAAATAAATGGTTGTCACACAAATCCTGGAAATTTGAGAATGATTTAATCAGATCGAGCCCTTGGGATGCAAATTGTTGTATCAAGTATAGGATATTTTATTAATTGACGAGTATTTTTGTTGATAAAAAAGAAAGATTAAGGAAACAGAATAATAAGTAAGTATAGTCATATATTTTTTTTACTGAATTTTTTATATTTTATTAGCTTCAAAGATTGCAAAAGAGCCAAAAATAAAAATAGAAAAAAATTAGGCTTTTTTCTTTATTGCGTTTATATAAAGTTTAAAAAGGTTAAATTAATTTACTAATTTAAATAACTTTACCTTTTCAAATATTTATAAAGATATATAATTATGAGTATCATCCCTATCTTTAAGTATAATCTTCTAAATAATCAACTTTACCTATTTCAACACAATCTTTCTCATTATTGACAGAAAACAAAAAAATTAAATAAAATAAACACTAAATTTATTCAAAACAAATCTTTATTTATTTTAAAATGACTTTTGCTGAAATGACATTTGACTCCACATGTGACAGGCATACCTTTATAACTTTACTTGCAATTCAAATGTTATTTGGAGCTCATTTGTTGTGCTTGAAAGAGAACGAACTCCCGCACAGAAGATTCGCAGTCATCTGCACCTTTTTGCTGACTTCAATGCACATATCTCGCACAATATGTAACTCAGAGTATCATTGAAATTGTTGTTGTTGTTCCTTTGTTGTAGTCGTTGTTGTTGTTGCTGCAACAGAAGCAACAAATGTTCATTGTCTTGTAAAGGCAACCGCAGCCTCAAACCTAAACCCAAACCTAAAGCCCGTGTCCCAGTGCAATCTGCAGAGCCACAGAAAAATGTTGCTAACATATTTTGCACAGTGTTTTCTTACGCACACCCACACACAACACACACATACACACAGACACACAGTCGACAGACGAACGACTTGAGGGATTTTGCTGAAATGACATTTGGCTCCACATGTGACAGGCAGCCAACCAGGCAAAGAGGCGGGGGCAGGAACAGGAGGCAGGAGGCAACAACAAATAGCTGCAGCCGTTGGCATTGAAAAAAGCAATTTAAGTCAAGTACAGACACACACACACACACTTATAGTCCAGCAATACACCTACACATAGACTACATACACACATACATAGACATGCAATCACGCACACGCATGCCAATTGCTGTTGTGGCTTACCCCTCAACCCCTCTCTACTCACCTTCTCCCTCTCTCTCCCCTTTGCGCTCTTTCCATTTGCAAATTTTGATAAATTGCCGCTGTTACCTTTTCGAGGAGTTGGCAAATGGAGTCAGAGTCCTTGGCACACACATATGTTGACTGTTGTCTCTCGCAATGTGAGCGACTCAATTTGCAACAAGGTGAAATCAAGATTAATTTGCAGCGCATTTACTACTTGAATTCAAAACGGCACTAGCTTAGAGCTTTAAATAACTCTTGCCGACTAAAGTCAGAGTTAGTTTTCTAAGTTCTAAGAGTTTCTAAGAGTTTAGTTTTCTATTTGTTTATATGCTAGTTTATATGTTAATCCAAACTGTAAATCTAGCATTCGATCAATCGAAAAAGAATACCGATTTATAAAGTTTACAAAAAAAAATTTAATTTCGTGTTTTTAATAGTTTGAGCTTTTGATAAAAATTAAAGAAAAAAAATTAAAATTTCCCAATGAATATAATTTTAATTTTTAATCAAATTTGGGCCAAAACAATGATAAAATTTACATTCCCCATGAAAATCGCTAAAGTTTTGACAAAATTATCAGAGTTTAAAGTTTTTGATAAAGTGTATGGAAAAGTGAAAAAAAAATTGGTAAAAAATTTAATTTTCTTAATGAATAATATTTTGATGCAGAATTAAATTAGAGGTTAAAAAATGATAGAATTGACATTCCGCAAGGAAATCGGTTAAGTTTTGACAAAGTTATGGAAGTATGGAAAAGTAGACCCAGAAAGCAAAATTAAATTAAAGCCTTAATGCGATTTATATCATTCTAAGATTCGTTTCCAATTTGATCTAAAGCGTATTTTCAGGTATTACTATTGCATCTCTTATTCACTGCCAATCAGTTCTAAACATATTAAAACTAAGAAAAGAGCCAAACTTCACAAACTTTTCCAGAAACCAATCGACGAACACGGGAAAATAGCAGTTAAACGATAAATCTATGGAATTATTAGCAACGCCAAACGAAATCGAAGTGAAAAGTTGTTCAATGCAGCACGTGGAAAAGAGGAGAAGAAAGGGGGGAAAGAGAAGGGAGAAGAAGGAATGAGAAAGGAGAAGGTATGAAAAGGTAGGAGGAGAGGCAAAGGATGCCAGTCGATTCCAGCGATGCGTACCGAGTCCGTGATAAATGGCAACGGAGAAGTCGCATTTGGAGTCTCAGCTGCCAGGAGATGAGATGAGAGTGTGTGTGTGTGTGTGCGTATGTGTGTGTGTGAAGCTAATTGAATTTAATTGCCCACTTAATGGTGCAATGAGCTGAGTGCAAGCACAAGAAAAGAAAGCGAATCTTGTGTGGAAACTGACCAGATAAATATTCTGGCAGTACATAAATATAAACATCATACATATTTAAACAGTTGCCATTTATTTGCAGTTATTATAATCAATACTCAAAATTGACTTTGAACCGATCCGCATAAATATAAAATAAATATTTAAGTTATAAAATTAGTTTGATTACGTATAACATTTTTATTTTATTTATTAAGAAATGTAATTGATTCAAAAACTAAAGGCAAATTAAAATCAGAGAAGTATTTTTCTTGTATTTAATTGAACCAAGGTTCAAACCGATACCTTAGGTTCAGGGGTTACATAGATTGGTCCGCGAGCCGAACTAAACACAGCCGATTACTTAATATATTTAAAAGTATACATTTTTTCGATGTTTCGGAGGCTCCCGGCATGGCTTGATGAACATTTGATCTGCCTCTTGTATCCACTGTGTCATGGCTGCAAAGGAGTTGTTAGTGATCTATCTCAATATATAGTGTGTGGCATTCAGTTACCTAGCTTGTTGCCAATTATGACGGGGCATGCCCCATGCAGAGAGCGCATTTCGTAGTCATAGCTGCCTTGCCTTACGTTATACCAATGCAGCACCTTTCCCCTTTCCGGTTTCACTGCCAAATTCAGTTTAGGGAAAATGGTCTCACCACCTCTCGAGACATCATTGAGCTATAAAAGGGAGAAGTATTAGAGCAACTACAGCGATCCACCCTGATCCACTTACATATACCAAAACGGTGGCAATGCGATCATCGTAGAAGTATCTGGCGCTGGTTATGTTCAAGAAATCGTAGTGCGATGCATAATGTCCGCCATATCCATAGTTTAGCAGCTGTATTGGGTCATGCATGTCACTGTCGAGTCTCAGTCCCGTCATGTCCTGGATCCGCTGTCGAATACGTGCCACCAGCTTGTTATCCTGTTTGGAAAGTCGAGGATCTGGCAACCAAGCCCCATGTACCGTGCGAACATTTGAGACAATGCTTTTATTAGTTTTCCATGATCTGATCGTGGCCCGTTCCAGCAACGACTTCGTTGCAGGCTCCAACCTAGCAATCTCCGAGCTGTAGACGACGTCGTGGAACACAACAACATAGGGATCCAAGGATAACTGCTCCATTTTAAAGGGCGCCAATATTAGAAAGGGATTTGAAGTCTTTTGATAAGAGCACAATAAGCGAGAAGAATTCACTTTGTGGTTGGAGCTACAAAGTCGAGAGTAATCCTCTCTGATTTCCAAGAGTTGTTCATTCTCCACTTTCTCGGGAATATTTGCCTTGAAGTAATCCAGCCACTCCTCTGCAGCATCTTTGAACTTCGGCTCATCCAATAAAATAATTCGAGCATGAGGAAAGTTGTCTAAAAAAATCAAGAAATTATTGTTAGTAATTTACATTCTCTATCTCTATCTTTTACCCATTGCCACGAGGGATCTGGCTAAAAGTGAGGAAATATCACTCTGGGTTACACCCAGCATTGGGTAAAGATCAGTCTGACTTTGAGCCATTAAATGTCTGGCAGTCAGCAGCCATTCCTCTGCCCTTTTGAACTGCGAGGCATTATAATGAAGATATCCCATCTCATAGCAGTCGAGAACCGAGAGCTTGGCACTGTAAAAAGTAGTCTATGTTAAAGAAAATTTCAGATTTCCTCCTCTCTACCCACTTGTATTGCACTCCTCTAAGCAATCCATTGGCCAGGTCCCAAGCCTTAAGTTTATAAGTTTCCTTAATTCGATAAATCGCAGCCATCGAATCCCGCACGCCTTGAAGTTGCGGTCTCTTCGAATGCATTTCCCGCAAATAATCAATTTGTTCTGTAAGAAATTCAACTGTGAAATGCTTAAATATCAAACTAAATTCATACCTTGTCCAATTGGTTGCTCTATCAATTTCAATACGTGGATCCAGTCCGATTCCATGTGTCGTAAAAGTGAAAAACTGCTCAGAGGATTGGACACAAATTCCCTCTCTCGACCTTTGGCTGTCTGTAGAGGCGCTCTTAGGAATTTGGACAGTCTAGAAAAAGTTTATGAGTAAGTAGCAATGAGCAATTTAAAATTAAACTTTTCTTAAGCTTACTTTTTGACCAGGTCAATTCTCTCCTGCAATTGATCAACATAGTCCATCAAGTTCAATTGAAGTTTCTCATTCTGCGACAACAATTCCAGCTTGTCTGTCAAGATTGTAATATAATCCTTGTTGTGATTGGATCCATTCGATTGACACGTCACCAGCGGGAGAATTAAAATAAACAGATTTATAATAGATGACAATATTTTGTAGTGCAACATCTTTTATGGTGCAACTGCAACTGAGGAATAAGTCGACTTAGCTGAGATTTTTAACTGTTGGCAGCTGGACTGTGACTAACTGGAAATTATGCAGTCCAAATTATAATAATGGTTCATCTATACTACGATTGTAGAGATTCAGATAATTCTCTAGAGAATCCTCCAATAGTAAAACACAAAAGATTTGTAAACTACTCTGAAAAGAGACTTATATATTTTTGTAGTTGAATATTTAATTCACATGTTCATACTCTTGTTTATCCAACTCATGATCCATCTCTAAAGTCTCAGCTGTCTCTGTCTGAGCAAACATAAACTTGACAATGACTGCAAAATAAAAATAAAGAATATATGCTAATATATATCTTAATCATCTTGGCCAATTTACCCATCGAGGTGCCCATCACATTGGGACAAAATGTGTGTTCAAAGTTGCCCTCATTGAAGGTGAGCAAAGCGTCGCCTCGTTGTGGAAAGACAACGACATCGAGATTGGGAATGGTCACAGCACCGCCCAATTTAACATCATTTAACTAAAAAAGGACATAGATTACTGGGGAGAAATAATTCGACATTCATTTTACTCACAAATAAAATAGCTGATGCTTCGACATCCTCCAGATCTATCCAGTTGAGCTGTAAATAAATGAAAACAAATCAAATTCATTCTCACTAAATACAGCCCACAAAAACTCACATGGGGCAGCTGGAAGGGCTTAAATGGATCTGTGGAGCCATACTCCAAGACAATAACGCCATCCATGGCACTGTCGAGTCCTGCCATGTCCTGCAGGCGAACACTCAACGTCCGGATCACCGCACTGTAACTTCCTGGAATCAAACAGCCCGAAATGCCGCCGTCTTCCTCGAACTTACTCCCCGACGGACAGCGGGCAAAGGCGTTCTTAATGTGCTGAATCTCGCGATCGTAGATGCCGTCCTTGTAGATCATCACAAAGGGATATAAGTTCAAATCTTCCACTCTTAGAGGAGCGAGTCCCAAAAAGGGTGTCACATTCGTGATGAGTTCGCAATTTAAAGTGTTATCCTGCCTGGATTCGCCTCCACATTGTTGTTGCAGCTCGCTGAGGATTACAACAGGATCAGGAAGTGGATCCTTCTGCTCTTTGCTTCTACTTATTAGATCCATTTGCTGTTGTTGCTCTAAAAGTTGTTGATTGCCAGGATTCAAAGAAATGGCCGTTGAAAGCGCTTCTCTTGACTCGATAAACTTATCTGAAATGCAGTTGTTTTATTAGAAGAAAGCAATTGTATAAGAACTAGAAAACCTTTACTGAAATTTCATGAATTAAATGTATTTCCCTAACTAAAATACATATTTAAGTTATTAGTGCCTTTTTAGATAAAATTCTTTGTTTGATCCTTTTAATCAACATATTCAAGGACAGCAAATTCTGTAGGCAAACACATCTTGATTTCAATACCAGTTATAGTTGTCAAATTTAAATAATAAAAAACTTAAAACGAATTTTGCTTAATTTTCAGCAATCAGTTCAAAAAATGTTGTTATTTTTACAAAAAGAAAGTGTAAATATATACATTTATTATAAGATTCTTTGATTTCAAAATAGATTTTTCTTTTCGATGGAGATTACATTACAATTAAATTT
Organism: Drosophila subquinaria; assembly: GCA_037043405.1. Lineage (NCBI taxonomy): Eukaryota > Metazoa > Arthropoda > Insecta > Diptera > Drosophilidae > Drosophila > Drosophila subquinaria. The sequence continues at coordinate 955,949 of JBAMBL010002557.1, read as the reverse complement.
AAAAATCCAAAATAAGTTTTAAAAACAATGATAGCACATTAAAAAAAAAATTTAATTGAAACATCAATTGAACCGAAACTAGCCGATATGCATGAATCGGGTTCTAAGCGTTTATTTTGGTTTGAATAATTTCGGCTTTTCTGTTACGGTTACCAATTTCAATCGGTCAACACCGATTAAAGGTTTCGGTTACGGTAGTAATCCCTGATTTTACATATGATTTTAAGCAGAACCTATGTTTGCTTTTTTATTAATCCCTGTTAAAACTTGCTTACTTACTTACAATACTTACTGAGTCTTAGTACCACCTTGGACCTCATTTCATAGACACGCCAGTGGGGAACTCCAATGAGATCGTTGTGGGGCGATGTGGTGTAGTTATCGGCGGCGACTGTCAACCACTCAGCGGCCTCGTGATATTTCCCCAGTTTATAGAGCTGCTCGCCCATATGGAAGCAGTCCACAGGGTTGAGTCTAATTGGGAAATAGTAATAAATAACACTAGTTTACAGCCAAAATGCAAAGTGAACCAAAGTATTTTTTTCTTATGGACATTGGCCTTTTAAACACGAAAATGGCACTTAAAATTTTTTTCATGGAAGCGTTTTCGAAATATTCGAAATTTTTCGAATTTTCAAGGTTACTCCAACACTTTTGAGTATATTTCCATTTCTACAGATCCGATTTGGCCTAACAAGAACTTAAATTAAAGGTGAGTTATTTCTCTTCAACTTTTGTCCATAAAGTATTAAGATCGGTTCAGCAGTTCAGGTGCTAGCGATTTTAATGAGTTCGAAAATGGACGTTTTTTGCGATTTTTTGAGTTTGAATGCTAACATATCGTCCTGGAAAAAATATAAATCATACGGATAAAATTTTTTTTACTCGTTTATCGTAAAGCCGATACTGTTTCGAAGAAAATAAGGTATAGTTTATACAAATCCATCGACAGATGGCGAACTAATGCAGCTTTAACTGGGCCAAAAGTTGTGGAAAATGCTCGCCTTTGCCCTTGCACACATACAAGTGCATTTGGTCGCTGCATGTGAGTACCGCTACAATCGGTGTTTTACTGGTGCTAGGTGTTTCACGTAAATATGCCTTACTACGCCATCTGTCGATGGGTTTCCATAAACTATACCTTATTTTCTTCGAAACAGTATCGGCTTTACGATAAACGAGTAAAAAAAATTTTATCCTTATGATTTATATTTTTTCCAGGACGATATGTTAGCATTCAAACTCAAAAAATAGCAAAAAACGCCCATTTTCGAACTTATTAAAATCGCTAGCACCTGAACTGCTGAACCGATCTTAATTTTTTATGGACAAAAGTTGAAGAGAAATAACTCACCTTTAATTTAAGTTCTTGTTAGGCCAAATCGGATCTGTAGAAATGGAAATATACTCAAAAGTGTTGGAGTAACCTTGAAAATTCGAAAAATTTCGAATATTTCCAAAACGCTTCCATGAAAAAAATTTTAAGTGCCATTTTCGTGTTTAGAAGGCCAATTTCCATAAGAAAAAAATGCTTTGGTTCACTTTGCAAAAAAAAGTTTTAATTTTGTTAACTAGTGTAATAAGTCAAGTCCTCTTCGATAGATGACTTCAACTGACCTCAAGTGATTGCCTTTCAGCTGCAAAAAGAAGGCGGGTTCCAAGTTGTAGAACTTTAACAGAGACTGTAGACGCTGTGCTGCGATCTTCAAACTAATCTCTTTGGGAGTTTGGGCCAGAAGACGTTGTTGCATCTGGACTTGTTCCGCCCCCGACAGATCCTCCATCTTCAGTTGCCAAGCGGCCCAATCGAGACTCATGTGACGAATTAATCTGAAGGTATTTAATGGATTCGACAGATACAATTCCGGATTTCTAGAGGAATCTTTGACATGTACGTCGTACTCAGCAAGGGCGCTAATTAAAGAATTTCGATTACATATTAAAATATAGATTAATTTATTTATAATTACCTTTTAATTACACGTAATTTCTCTTGCAATTCTTTGGCGTAATTTCGAAAATTAAAAATCAACTGACTTTCCACTTCGAACAGATCCTTTATATCACTTTCACTAAAACTATTATTACCCCGGACAATCCCCATTAGCAGCAGCAGAAACAGAAATCGAACCATTTTTAGCTAAGTTCACTTTTATAATAAACTCAGAGACTCGCAGATGTTTAGAAGTTGAAAATTTGCCATTAATGCGAGACAAATGCGATTAGGGTAACAAATTTAACAGCTCACAAAGTCGCTTTGCATATTTCTTGTTTGCAGGCTTTTTTTTTTAAATATATACATAGGTATACGAAAGCAATTTGATCTTTACATATTTTCTAAAATCATTATTACAGTTTTAGAGCCACTGTTGCGTGAAACAGTTACAGTTGGTTCTGAACTGTACAGCAAGCAAGCAGTGTAAGCAGTTTTATTTAAAATTTATTCAATTCAAAAAAACGTATGATTTTATGGAAATCAATGCTGCCATATTTTACAATACTATGGCGCCATCTTTTGTCTGCTGCAAAACATACGCCACCTATGTTTTGTTTTTATGATGAGAAAATTGTGGAATTTGATAGGGATGCCAGAGTTTAAACGGATATTAAAGTTTATTTGATCCAAATAAATGGAAGCTAATGGGGAATCATCGATGTTTCCCTCCATCAATGTTTTCGATGTTATAAAATAAAGCATCGAAGAAAAATCTGCAGTAATTGATAAAATTTTCTGTGCTTTAGAAGCCAAGGCTGCCAGCTTGTTTTTCCAAAGTTGGGCCAAGGCTGCCACACAGTTGCAAGATTTTGTGCTATTTATTTTAATTTTTAAAATAAATTTAAACAATTCAATAAAAGTCAATTTAAAAACCAAAAAAAAAAATTTAATTTCTAAAATAATAAAGTTCATTTTAAAATTTGTTCGGGGCACGTAACCCTTTGCGTGGTGAAGAAATTTAGTAAGAAAATCTAAAAAATTGTTTAAAAAATCAAGAAAAATATAACACAAATTTCAGTAAAAGTATCAAAATTCTAGCAATAAAATAAATTAAAAATCTAAAACCAATAAAAAGGTATTTCTTTAACGTACACTCTATTTCGTCGATATTAATTTATTAAAAAAATGTTGATCAAAAAAATGTTTAATTGAACTTTAAAATTCCAGATTTTTAGATAATTTATTTGAGTTATCTAGCTTTTGCACATTCGAGTTTACAAAATCCAGCTACTTAATAGCTAAAATGGCAACACTGGTCGCCCCCTTATTACTGCTTTTCAGTTGCATTTGAGATTCTAATTGAAATGGTTCATAGTGCTGTCGTCTCCCTCCAGGCGTAAATTGCAACAAATTGTGTTAAAGCGAAATCAATAATTGAACAGTGCGGACGCAAAACGCTCTGAGTGTGGTATATGTGTTTGCAATAAATAATTATTACAGTTTTTAACAGCAAGAAGACAACAGCAACGCCATGCTACTGCAGAGAAACAAGTAAAAAGCGGCATATGGTTTCTTTCCTTTGCTAATTTTGTGTTCCCTGCATAATTTAATTAGTGTTTCGCAGTGTATACATTTTTTGTTACTTTTGATCCTATTTCACATCCGCTCCCACACACTATTTTATTTTTTCGCTTGTCTAGACTCATGGGAGTTTTTTTTATTTGCGTATCAGTTTTATCTGTTGACACATATCCCAGCAAACAATTTTAATCGCCAGAGAGTCTCAGGCGATTCGCCTAAAAGTTTCAGGCGACATCGCCTTCTAATCGCTTTTTGATCTCCTTTTGTTAGAGAGTGAGCCACTTCCGCGACACTTCGGAAAGACTCTTTTGCGAGTCTTCTAAAAGACTCTTCCGCGACTCTCCTAAGAAGAGTCGCGGAAGTGGCTCTTTCTAAAAAAAAAAATTTATTTTTTTTTTTTTGTATTATTAAGACGCGCTTCTGCGAGGTAGCCAAAGAAGCTTTCTTTGTTGGTCCACGAATTTGTCACAGCAGATTATGTAACAACAGTTGTAGCACAACAGGGGAATTCGAACCTCGGAATTTAAAGTTCGGAGTCGGCAACTCTAACTAGTGAGCTACGGGATCAACAATTTAGTCTACTAGAAAAAATCTGAATTAAATTGCTCTAGACGTGGAGCTCATTTTTGTTTTTTGGTCTCGCTAAACAATCGCCTGGAAAGATTCATCTTCCAAAACACTTGTGCGCGACTCGCAGAAGACTTTGCCACATTACTTTTTTTCTATTTATAGCTTTCTATCGCTAAACAATCGCTAAACAATCGCAATGGAAGATTCATCTTCTATTAATCTCCTGCGCGAATCGCAGAAGACTCTTTTTCGGCGATGGACGATTGTACAATCGCCCAAATGTTTGCTGGGATGTTTGTTCTGTCTGAGTGTACATATGTATGTTTGTGTGTATGTAATTGTGTTGCTGGTTACTTCATATTCTCACACGCTGCTTTATTTTTAATTTTGTTTTGTTCATTACATTCTGCCGGCGTTGCCATTACTAATAGAGCAGCCCAGCTGTTTGTATAATTTAAGATAATAACAAAATCATTCTGTTGATAAACTTATAAAATTTTAATCATAATATTTGTGCATTTCTGTCGAAATTTCTTGTTAATTTTGTATGTTTATCAATTAGCTTGACCACATCGCTACAGTCTGGCAACGCTGTGCGCAACTCGCTCGCTCTCGAAGTTTTTATTTCTCTTGCGCTTTATTTATTTATTCATTCTATTCGGTTTTATTTATACAAAACGCTGAAGTGTCTTTTATTGATTTCAAAGCCGCGAACGCAAAAGCAACTGGCGACGGATTTGTTAATTGAAAGCGTTAATCAATCAACGCTGCACAGTCTGTTGGTCGGCGCTCGCTTTTCGTTGTGTTATCACCAATTTCGCGCGTGTTTTTATACAATACAAAAAAAAGTTGAGCGCATTTTTAACAGGTACCTGTTATTGTTAAGCAAAATATTAATTTACCCAGGGGAACACGCTATGTACACAGCAGTCGCATTGTTAGCTTGAGAGTGCGCGATAAGATATATATTCTAGTTACATGGCCTCCCACGCGAATTACAACACACTCACGTGCACTTTTTAGTGAGTTGAAATGTCAGCGATAAGCGCGCTTTGAAATGCGATAGTATGAAAATATGCTCATATTTATTTTGACTGCGATTTGTATATACTCTGCCGCCATATGCTCGCATTACAATTGAAGTCGCCAGTTTGTCGCAGGGGCAGGGAAACGTTGCTGACCGAGTCCACAGGGGGTGGGAGTGGGAGGGCTATAGATGTCTCTGCCTGGCATGAGGCCAACAAACCAAACCAATGCGCAACAATAGACGGCAATTACTACACAGACCACAACAACACACACACATACATATGCGTATGTGTGAGTACCAGTGCTGCCCACTTTTGATAAGCCAAAAAATTCTATTTTCAGCGGGCAGTAGTTGACTTTTCCCACAACAAATATCTCAAAATAAATAGCTGATGTTTTTTCTTACATGAAGCTTCTTGATATTCGAAACATCATGATTTACGTACTAACTTAAGAAGTTGTAATTTCCGCTGCCTGCTGTTTTTAATTTCTTTCCACAATTGAGCGTTAAATAAAGTTGACGGGAAAAAGCTGTTCGTTCAACACTTGCGAACAAGTGAATTTCTTTTTATGTATTTGTATATATTTCAATGTGATAAGCTTGAAATTTCACTCAATGTGAGCGCCAACTTGTTGCCCCTGTGCGAGTGAAATGGACGGCAAAGCTTTTGATTAGATATAACTGTTTATTTAAGAAACAAAGCTGCAAGAAGCATAGAAAATCGATTAGAGTAGGTAATTATTACAGTTACAGTTGTACTCGAATGTAGTACAATTTCAAATTCGATTTCAACGCCTATCGTCTGCATCGAAACTGTTCACCTTTAGCTTAAGGCTGCCGCGCGTCAGCTGATTCAGATCGATAATGGACAGGTACGGCTTGGGCGGCACACTCACACCTGGCGGCACGGGCAACTCAATTGTCAAAGGCGCAGCTGCCGCGGCGGCTCTCTTGCTCCTGCAGCCGCCGTGGTCACCCAAGCCCAGGGAATACTGATCATGCAGGGCGCAACTGGCGGTGGCAGCCCGTCGATAGTTGCGATAGCCACTGAAGGTGCTGCTGCCAGGTGCAATGGGCACGGGTCGCGTCGGCGAGTAGCCGCCCTCATCGGAGGAGACGCCTCCGCCGGAGTCGTAGCAGATGCTCAGATTGTTGTACGAGATGGGCGCATGACAACGCGTCGTCTTTGCCCGCGGCTTCACCTCGTAACGGGTCCTGGAGCGGGAGCGCGAGTGATGCGTTCGGGGACGACCGCGTCGCTTGCCCTGCAGTCGCATCTCCGACACCAACGGCACGGGCAGCACGTTGATGAAGCGATAGTATTGCAGCAGCGTGCGCGTCAGATTGCGACCAACGCGATGATCTGGAAAACGGCATAGGATTAAAATTGTGGAGAAGTTGATGATCTAACGTTTACACGACAGCTTAATTTTATTTACTGCAGTTCTATGCGAATTTAGCTCAAACCTTTGAAGATCTTTAAGAGTTTGCTTCAGATATCTCAAGATACAACTGAGATTTGTATGTCAAATGAAGCATTTCGACCAATTGCTTCTATGGTAATCATATGGACCAATTGGAGCCAAATTTGCTCAGGATGTATACGAAAAAGCCAAATGCATAAACTGAGATTGGTTTGCTATGGTCTGCCAGGCCACATTTCGTGACTAGTGACAAGAGCGACACGTTCGGTTTAGTACAGCGGTGGGCAGGCATGGGCTCCGGGAGCTAGCGGCTGCTCCCGAATTCAAGGCTGCTCCCGAGTTTAGTCAGCTTAAGTTGCCTTGTAAACGTGGTAATAGATTGCGTTACTTACAGCCATCCTCGTTGTACAGTGCCACCGTCTTGCCGTCGCGCAGATAGTGGCCCGCCATGGACACCTCCAGGGTGTAGGCGTTGACGGTGTCACTCAGCCGCTCGCAGCAATAGCGTCGCACGCTGCCCGCCTTTCGGTCATCCGCGTTGAACATCGTGTGCTCCGCGACGTAATCCTGCGCGTTGCTGGCAAAGAGACGCGGAAAGACCAGGTGACGCTCATAGCGATAGACGTCCTCGTAGGTGTTGCCGTAGATGAAACAGCCGTGCATGCTGCTGTTCGCATGCAGATCGATCACAAAGTCAATCTGGTAGGTCTGGAAGGAGGAACAGCAAGTAATCGATACTATTGTATCAATCACTGTGATAATCAACTCACATCTGAATTGTCCAGCTCCTTTAGCACATTCCTTATGGCATGCAGCTCCGGCTGAGTAAACTCGGACGCCACATGCCAGTTGCGATTCATGTCCTGGCCCATGAGATTGCAGCGATTGTTGCCTAGAAAGACTCCATCCGGATTCACCATTGGCACAATTTTGAATACGAAATTCTCGCGCAGCACATGGGCAATGGGATGATTGCCCACGAGGAACTCGATGAGGCCCTGGCACACATGGGAAGCGGGCGCCTCGCTCGAGTGCGTCCGACACAAAATGACGATGACGCGAATGAAGCTTCTCTCCAAGCGATTTGTGGCACGCTGGCTGTGCGTCACGTGATCGATTGTCAACAGATCCACATTCCGATTTTGCTGGCAAAGAAAATGAAATATTAATTTAAATTGGAGCTGTTTAAACAAAGATATTTACCAAGGATTTAACGAGCACGCAGCGTGTGAATCGCTTCTCGGGTCCTTGACGCGCGTCAATCACATTGAGATAGGACTGCAGTCTGGAGTAGCTATAGGGCGATGCCAAGGCGAACATGTACACGTCCTCCTCCTTGTCAAAGTTGAAGCCGAAGCTGAGCACATAGTGTCCCTGATGCATTGCCGAGCGATAGAAGAACACTTGGCGCTTGGACAGTCGCTGCCACTTGGGTCGACTGGAGGACTTGACGAGTGGCGTCAGTCCGCAGTTGAACAGATTGCGACTCTTGCTGATGTTGACAATGTTGAAGATCACACGCTGATCCTGCTTGACATTGTCAACCGTAAAGTTGAACCAGAAACGAAAGCGTGGATTGCAAGTATCCGGACGCAGAAACAAATCGTATTCGAAGTCGCCCACCAGCTCCGCCTTGCCCAGATTACCGGTCTCGAAGGCAGCATCGAAGCATAAATGACCACGTTTAGCCTTGCCACTTTGTCCTGGAGGACGGATAATGACGCGGGACACGTTGCCCAGTCCACCCTCGCCATCGCTGTCCTCGCTGTCTGTGGAGGAGGAGGGAAAATTTGGAAGATTAGAAATATTGTCTGCAGAGATATAGGAGATCAGTGATCTGTTGACGTGGCAGACTCTATAATAATGTGATTCCCAGTACCATCTGAGCCACGTTCATACATGCTCGTATGCTCCAACGGATCACAGGCAATGCCCAGCATTTTGTCAAACTCTCCGTGCTCTGAAGTGGCGCTAACAACGTGCAAGACTCTTCTAATGCCACTGGATACTCTAATCCGCTAAAGAAGCGCCGTCATAAGTTTTCAGACACACTTGCCTCCATTCCTATTGAAAGGGTTAATCCTATCTTTAAACTTGATGTGCGGCGCCACACACGTATGCGTGTCTTGCTTTGGTTATCGTTGCAACAGCAACTTTTCTTTGCAGTTGCTGCAACTGCAACGGCAACAACAACTACAACTGCCAAGCACATGCCTCAAACGTCAACCTTTGAAATTGAATAGTCGCGGTTGCGTCTCGCAAATTGGCATATTACTTTTGCTTGTGCGGAAGTGTCGTGATTTATGAAGGGAACAGCAGCAGCAGCATTGCACACAGTCCATTGAATCTCACCTGAGTCAGCCATGCCACTTGTGCATTGATTGGATTCCTTAGTTTAACTTCAACTGCTGCTACTGCTGACAGGGCGTATCCTTTGGAGGCTTCGGCTGACCTGCTTTGGCTGGCAAATTAAAAACAGAAATAGAAATTCAATTAAGAAACATTGTAACGCCCAGGTTAAGTTACCAGTTTTAGCCACTTTGGCTGGGGCTTTCACTTTTATTTTGACGCCACTCGATTCGCGATTTACGATTCGCGTGCGATGTCTTGGCGAGAACTTATAGATTCCAATCAGCTTAGACTGTGCGTCGCTCTATCGCTCCACGGGTTAACTGGCCGTTTGGGCCGAATTGGGCTGAATGACTTGCCTTGAAAGGCAACTGTCTAATGTTTTGCTTGGCACTTTTGACGTTGCCATACATACTCCCTTGCTCCTGAGCCATCACATGTGCCACAGCCAGTTTGTTTGGTCGATAAAAACGCGCGCAGTTGGCATTGCGGTTTTGGCCAGGTTTCTCACAGTCTTCAACTTTTAGCAACGGGACAACTTGGCATAAACTCGCATTAAAAAAAAAACAACCAGAAAACTGGGCAAAAGCGTCAAGAAAGTTGCAGACCTAATTGCCTGCAGCTTGTTGCAGGAACAAGAGACACACATAAATAACTTGCCACGAAGTAGTTCACGGGGCTAATCAATAAAAGCGTGCAACGTGTGGCACACAGAGGGCAACGTCTCGCCACACGCGTAATATTTACGACTGTCACAGTCGCACAGTTCATTGGGGAAATCATATTCGTATCATCTATAGCATGTCCAAACGCAGGTTGCCTTTTAATACACCCGTCCCGCCTCAAATGTACATTAAATTGTTGTTGTTACTATTATTATTGCTATCGTTTTTTCTATGCCCGTTTATAGAGATGGTTTATGCATCTGCAACTGTAATAACTCGTTTGCCTTTATAGATTAGGCAGTGTGCGTCCACCGAAGCGTTGCAGGAGCGACATGGATAACACCTCCACCTCGGATATTGTTATCATCAATGGCAACTCGCATCCGGATCTGGCCAATATGGTGGCCGACCGCATGGGCCTGAAGAACGGCGGCTGCTCTGTGTTTCACAAATCGAATCGTGAGACCATCGTTGAGATCAGCGACTCGGTGCGCGGCAAGGACATTTACATCATACAAACGGGCACCAAGTGAGTGTTACTTTAATCAATTATTTAGTCACTTATTTAATTCATATCTTATTCTTCGCAGAGATGCCAACAACAACATTATGGAACTGCTTATTATGGCTTATGCCTGCAAGACTTCCTCAGCTCGCTCCATTGTGGGTGTCATACCCTATTTGCCGTACTCGAAACAGTGCAAGATGCGCAAGCGTGGCTGCATTGTCTCCAAGCTGCTGGCCAAAATGATGTGCACCTCGGGACTCACTCACATTATAACCATGGACTTGCATCAGAAGGAGATTCAAGGCTTCTTCGACATACCCGTCGACAATTTACGCGCCTCGCCTTTTCTGCTGCAGTATATTCAGGAGAGCGTGAGTCTGACTGTGAATTCGATTAACTGAATCTTTAATAATGTATTCTTTTAAATATTGACAGATACCCGACTATCGCAACTCTGTGATTGTCGCACGCAATCCGGGTGTGGCCAAGAAAGCCAACTCGTATGCGGAACGCTTGCGTCTTGGCCTGGCCGTCATACACGGCGAGCAGAAGGAGGCTGAGAGCGATGAGGTCGACGGCAGATACTCGCCACCTCCCACCAGGTGAGTCTCCACGGAAAGACAGCAATTTCTGGCCTACTTAAGAGCTTCGTATTATGACTGAAGCTATTGTTCAATACATTTTGAGTGCTGTTCTGTATTTCGTTTTCATTTGAATTTTATTGTTTCTGCAAAATTTTATTGTGCATTTAATCATCTGCCCATTTTTGTTATTGCTATGCAATTAAACCTTGTACTTAAGCTTGTTAAAGGCCAATTTGATTATTAGAAAGCATCTTTAAGAAGTGTTTGATAAAGATATGTCTCTGATTGACCTGGAAGACTTTATTCATAACATATTCTAGTTTAAAATGTAGATTAAATGCTACTCCACACTTCATTTTATAGACATTTGAAGCTGAGGTATAAAAGTAACATCCACATTTGAGCCATGTTCTTACTTATCATATCTCGTAAGTGCTCGGAAATTTTCTTTCTTTATTCTTTAAGATTACATCGAATTAATTGAATACTCCAAATTCAATTTGCTATAATTGCTTACGCATTTTGACAACATATTTTCTGTAGCTGCAAGTGCCAAGTTTCCTATACTCATTGCAAGCGACCAAACCAAAACCAAAATGTTATTCCTTATTTCTGTTATTTGTGTTATGCAGGGCGTATAGCAATATATTAGGAAATTCTATTGAAATGTGCATACCAACGGCGTCTAGGTTTGTATTTATATAATTTCTGATTGAAAATTGATGATCGTTTTATAATTATAATTCAAATTGTTTATGTACTATCATTTTTTCTTTTTTGGTTACGTTTCGACAACAACAACAACAACTACTACTACAACTATGAACACCACCACCACCTTAAAAAACACGCACCACACAAACAAACATCTGCACATGTCTGTGACGCACCACATCACACCAACAAAAAATCAAAATTGCCAAAAATGCCAATTGTCACACTAATCACAAGAAACTCTACCCCACAACATGCACCCAGCAGCAGCCGCCAGCGCACCACCTCCGTGTCGGTGGGCGTGCCCGAGCATCCGGTGAAAGTGAAGCCACCGCTCACGATTGTGGGCGATGTGAATGGACGCATTGCCATCATGGTGGTAAGTACTAATAAAAGGGTTTAACAAGACTCGAAACTAATGCTTGATTTGTTTGTTTCAAATAGGACGATTTAATCGATGATGTGGAATCATTTGTGGCTGCTGCCGAGATGCTTAAGGACAATGGAGCCTGCAAGATTTACGTACTTGCCACACACGGTCTGCTCAGCTCGGATGCTCCGCGACTGCTTGAGGAGTCGGTGATCGATGAGGTGGGTGTGGCGTATTAACTTTTCTACTATCAAGTATTAACTCTGTTTCTCTTGTTGCACAGGTCGTTGTCACCAATACCATTCCACATGAGATACAAAAGTTGCAGTGCAACAAGATAAAAACGATCGATATATCGATACTGATTGCTGAAGCCATACGACGCATACACAACAAGGAGTCCATGTCCTATCTGTTTCGTAATGTCACATTAGAAGATTAGATGCATACACGCATACACAAATGCATATACATACACACACACACTCTACACATTTACAGTGTCACAAAAACGTCACAAAAATGCCAGTGAAGTTTCTTCATGGAAGTTGCGCCTTTATATATTGTTTGTTTTACCCCCCAAATACCCTTCTTTAATTTTAATAAATAAAAATATTTAATAGCTCGCATTGCGATCGGCTGCTCAAATAAAATGTAATATGCTTTTTTTAATTGGCAGAACTCTTTATTTTATTCAAAATTTATATGCAATTTATTTTCGTTTTTTTTGTTTTTATTTTAGTTTAAATTCATTGCATACTTTAAGGCGGCGCCTAAAAAAGTCGATTTACAGTGTTGAACACCTACACTTAAACCATTTCTTTATGTCATTTTGGTAAATAATTTTTGTTTTAATTTAATTTTCTGATTTGTTTAAGTTGCCTAATAAGGTAGCAGGACACCTGTCTGTGTAAAAATCATTTCTTTAAACTTAAAATAAAAAAAAAGAACACCCACATGTAGTACACGTACATATGAATATCCATACTTCTTAAGGATTCCTTCATCTTACCTAATGCAATGGATAATACCACATTTATACTATTATTAATTTAAAGGTAACCAACCCACAAGCCATGCATGTTTCCGGCAACTACCGATACAATTAAATCTAATCAATCATTTGTTTACACATAAGTATTTACAAATTGCAATTGTTAAAATAATTCCATGAGCAATTTCGAATTTGTGAATGGTTGTTTGATTGTTAACAATTATAAGTGGGCAGCTAATCTTGGTAGTAAATCATAATTTCGCAATGGCTTTTTGTTTAAATTTATATTAGCCATATAAAAATACAGTAAATATAATATGTAATTGTGGTCATAAATTTGTTAGTCGCATAATTTTGCATTCATTATGACCAATTACGTAGAGTCCTAATCAGACAATGGATTTTTCTAAATTTATAATGCTAACTCAATAATAATAAATATTATACTTAATTGACTGACCAATTGTTTCATAAATTACTTTGTCACATAATTTTGCAACGTTTATAAATTGTAATAGCTTCGCGCCAGGCAATTGAATTAGTTTATTTTGTGCTATTATTATAATCTATTATCTATTGTATAAGCAAATTTGCGTTCGAAGCAAGTACAATGGAAGTGTGTTAAAAAGTTACGGAGACTGACAGATGGGCTTGACAAAAGATATTTAAACAAATATTGACACGTTTGTGTTTTCAATGGCTGGCGGAAATGAGAACAACTTGATAAGATTACGGTACGTCAAGTTGAACTAACTACAGTGAATGCCCAGATAAATTCATCTACTACTGCAATTAACCCTTATCGGTCGGCAATTCACCTTTCCACAGACAATTGTCGAGGAGATCTTCGTACTTTTGAGTACCCTGCACTTTGCATGTTCGTTTTAAATGACATTTACTGTATCTGCATCTGTAAAATGCCATTGCCGTTATATTTAAAAAACCAACAGTCAGATATCAGAGACAAGCATCATAAATTTCCCATTCACGAGTATGTGATTATTTAAACAACAAATATTGGAATTGTGCACATCTCATGAATTAAACACGACCTAACTAAGGGCCCACTGACTAATAAATATTTGCAACAAACAGAACAACTCTTAAATATGCTAAGAAATTGCAATAAAAAGAAATATTTACATAATGCCTTGAGATGCAAAGAATGCTGAGACTGTCTGGGCAGTATGATAATATTATATAAGCTTAAAAAAATTCTGAATAATTGTGTAAGAGTAACATTTTTTCCTGTTTGCCATTGGTAAATATTATTTAATTTTAAATATAAAAATATAAACTATATTTATTTTTATAGTATATTTTGACGCATAATTGCCAAGTAGGAGGTCAGTGAGATAAATTGCCTTATCTAGTCTCAGAAGTGCGTCCTATGATGCTGTGTTATCTCTGTGGTACACCACAAACATACATAATTACTTGATTGCTGAGTTCCTATCACTCAGCTGATGAAAATATTTGTTTAGCAAATGCTTAAAGTCATTAAAATATTTTGGTGTTTTGCTGCCACGCTTAAATATTCTAACTATCACGTGGTGTTAAAGGATTTAAATACAATTAAAATATAGACAATGCCATGGCAGCACTTTATTAATGCAAATCTATGTAAAGCACCTTGTGTCATTTATCAATTGTAAACACGCTGCATAAATTTTATAGTTAAACCTGAGCAAGCGGCCAAAGTCGTCGGGAAATCACGTGAAGCGGCGAAACGTCACGCAATCAAAGCAAACGAGACGCGACGCGACGCGATGCGATGCGGTGCAAACTCGGCTCTCAGTGTTGGCCACATTGCTCATACGCCCCCTTGTCACCGGAGACGTCGCAGCGGCGTGCATTGAACCCGCTTCGGATGTTCAATGTAATTTCCGTAAGCCATATTCAAAACTACAAAACAAAACTACACCACAATGCTTAGCATATTGATTAGCAGCCCATCACATTTAATAGGCAGTACATAGTACTATAACCAGGTAGTATGTCAAATGTTCCTACACTCAAATATATCTGACTGTGTGTCTTGTTTTTATCAGTTTGCATGACATATAAATTGCCTATAAATGATTCAAAATAATGCTAGCACCTGTCACGGTTGTTTGTTTGCGTTTGCGTTTCGTTTTCATTTTTATTTATATTTTTTTGTTTATTGTTTATCACTCAAAACTGATTTGCTAATTCGAGTTTCAAGTCGCTTGTTGGCGATTCATTAGCACGGCATTTTGGCCGCTCATAAATTAGCCTGAATGGCCGCAGTTTAGCGCCACTTAGCTCAATTGTTAACAATGAATGTTACTGCTGGCTGGCTGTTAATGCCATCAAAACTATTAAAGTTCGAGTACCTTAATCAAATTTGTATAATCCATGATATCACATGGCACCCTATTTTTCACTTTTTTCAATTTAACAACAATTTTTATTAACAATTCAACGTAAATAAAAACAAAATGCATTTAAGGTCCATTACGGTTTTTTTATTTGTTGTTGAGCACATTACCGTTTTTATAGTTCGAGCCAAATGAGAAATTCATTTGACCGTACCCAGCATTAGGGGTATTCAGGATTTAAAAATTAAAAAAAATTAAAATCTAAATACTCAAAAATAACTGGTGAATTGGTTGTATCTGAAACAAAGAACTGATGCTGAGTTGAATAAACTTATCCAAAGTGTTGCATTCATTTATCAATCAGCCTGAATACCCGTGTTGCGCAATGGTAAAATCATTTTATTTCTTTTTGTCTCTCTTTGTTGTTTCGATGTTTTCTGCTGTCACCAATTGGGTTCAGTCATGTGATCAAGTTAATTCAGCTTCATCGTCATCGGCCAGTGGGACTGTACAGTAATCACGAGTATAAACACGGCTCTCGTTATAGCCACTCCGCCAGCCAGTCTGTCTGTCAGTTAGCCAGAAAGCCAGCCAGCCAGTTAGTCAGTTATAAATACTCGTACTAACTTCATAATCCGGCAACCCATTAACATTTTAATCGACTGATTTTCGCTTTGGCGGGGAATTCGATCTTTAGTTTTTCACACATTGAATACTAATTTAAATTTTATTTAAACAATAAACCAAAACAAAAACAAATTAAAAATCGTATAAAAACAAGCAGTAAATTCTAAGAAATTATTGAATCATAAGCTTTCCCAAACTGCTGCAGTTTGAAGATGAGACGAGTGAGATGACAGAGAAGTCTAATCTTAGCCCGGAACAACGCATTTATCTTATTTGATAATTAGTTGGCAATGAACTTGGTTAAGCTTTGGACCGTGGACCGTGACATGCTTTTCGGGTCTTAAATAATGCAAGTTGTCAACTTAAACGCTTAATTTCCTCAATTCAACTGAGACAGCCTACTATTCAATCGTAAGTAAATATTGATTGCATAATTCGACCATCGATCGATCGATCGCAGCGACCTGTATCAAAGCTGAAATACACGAGTCGATATTGATATATGTACATATATGTGAATAAATATATTCATCTCTGTTCGAGTGAGTCTGGAGTGAGTCACGTGAAGCCTCGCGACAACTAATTTACATGCCTCAATGCATTCCACTGCACTCGAATGCGAGCGAATGTATCTTATATGTATATTGTGTAAGTTGTAATCCGTAGGCCTATATGATGCTATTTATTTATTTACTGTTGTTGTTGTCTTTGCAGCTACTTAAACATGTTGACAGTGTTAAAAAAATAGTAATAATTAATCGTATTTGTGTGCTTAGTCGTAAGTCATCATGCTGATGATTGCGATAATTATAATGATCAGCTCAATGGCTGGCACAATTGTTTGTGTTTACTGGAGTAACAGTTACTTTTGTCGGGCGTTACGTGCACTCCATAAATAATACGTAAATATGCAGCTGAAGTGCATACAAATTGGCAATGCCTTTTCACTCACTCACAAAAAAACAAAACAAAATAAATAAATAAAACCTGCAGCCTCGATGCCCAACCCCAAAGAGCCTTGAGCTTGTTACTACTCATGTGACGACTGATAAGTACATGTCTGTAGTTATCAGTTTAACTGATAACCGCCCAAAACTGCTCAGCTTCGTTTTATTACTATTCAAAGCTCCAAGGGCTCTCTGGCTAAAAGTATTGCGAAATTAGGCCGACGATCTTCAGTTTTACGATCCTTTATGGCGATAAGACCTTAAATTCAGCCAGAGCATCTCTCCATCTCCCGAATTACTCTGCTAATAACTGTGAGAAACTCGTGGACAGGTTTTGATTTTTTGTTTTTATTTACTTTTTTTTTTTTATTTTCTCGACTCCAAGTTGAGCATGAGAAATTCAATTATCGGCACGCCAACAACAAAATTAACAATTTTAATTCATTTTGTACGAATTGTAATTAACGGTCTCTGTTTAGCTATGCACATTTAATTGTTCCTCCGAATGTTCTAATCTCAGGCTGTCACTCCTCCGTCGCGTCTGCCAACGCAACGTCTGGGCAACGGGTCGTATGCGCAACGCGATTTGACCGCTTGAAAGTTGCGCATACATTCGTATAAATGAATTCGTATTAACAAAAAAAAAATTAAATCGACATGCAGCTGTGACTGTGCATACAATTCGAAAGGCTAAATCTGTAAACAACCCTACATGATTAATATTAATCAAGCAAACAAATACATTCACTGCAAGTATCTAAAATATGTCATAATTAGGGTTAACAACTCAACTGTTAACTTAACTGAACTTATCTTTAAGCCGCATGACAAATATTGGCAAAAAATAATAATCCGAATATTAAAATATTCCGAAAACTAGAGTCTAGACTGGCTTGCCAAAATACTATTTAGTATTCAAAGCTTACATTAGTTATTTTAATTACCTGTTTATCTTGTTCCCCCCATAAAAAAAGTTTAACTTGTTCCATCAGAACTAGAACCAAAATACTACCGCGATTTCTTCACTTTTTTTTTTTTATTTAATAAATTGTATTATATTTATAAACAAGATGTTTCCACTTAATTAAACATTTCGTTTGTTTTGTTTTCAAATTCCAGCTATAAGGAATGCAATTTGATGCGGCAGCTCTATCGAGTGTGAACAACTAAAGAATACTCTAAATAACAATTTATTATCTAGACTAGTTATAAAATAGACACAAAAGTATTGTAACCACTAAATTTTTGTGTTATTTAAGTTTTTAAAACTCGTTAAGGTACATATTTAAATATATGTATATCCCCAAAAATTA
This sequence comes from Drosophila subquinaria, assembly GCA_037043405.1. Taxonomy (NCBI): domain Eukaryota; kingdom Metazoa; phylum Arthropoda; class Insecta; order Diptera; family Drosophilidae; genus Drosophila; species Drosophila subquinaria. Next base: position 937,995 of record JBAMBL010002557.1, on the reverse strand, counting down.
AGATAAAATTGATTAATTCAGGGTATTTAAAAGCCTGGTATATAAGTCAACACGACTTTATATTTTATTGTATGATAGTAATATCATCTGTAATATATTAGTAAATTTGCACAAAGCTAAAAGCCCTTTTTATCCATTTTAATGGGTACAAAGTACAAAAAGTGCATTTTATGTTCGGTGTGATATAATAAGATTCATATTGTTGATTGTTTGTTTTGTTTTTTCCAACGTTTTGTTTTGCGTTTGTCATTCGTTGTCAAATATTTTTCAGTTTTTTATCAGGCGTTCAACACGTGTTTTTCAATCTTATAATAAAAAATCTCTCCATCAACTGATTTGTGTGTGTGTGTGTGTGAGTGAGTGTGCGTGATATATATTTGATTGATTGTTAGCTTGAGGCAATTTATGGCAAAATTATTGGTTACAAACACTTGAAGTTTTTCCATTAAATATGTGATTATCCAATTCTCGGGGCAGTTCTCGAGACACGAAGAAGTCAACCCACGCTCTCTGATTGTTATTATAGAAAAACCACTGCACGATGTGATTAACATTGAGCAGTAAATAAATAAAAACCCCATTAGAAAACCCAGCAATCCAGTTTTCTAACTATAAATACCATAACTTATACTACACATATATAATGATGTCTCGACACTTCTGCAGAACAAAAGCTAAATTGGCAAATGCAATAAGCCAAGTTAAAACACGGAAGAAGCCGAGATCGTGTCATCTTTTGGACAACTCAACTTGTAGACTGACAGTCGTATTAACATATCAATTCACTCAGTTTGATATTTTATGACAGAGAACTGAAATTAGTTGGAACTCAATAAGCTTTTCCCCCAGTTAAAATGTTTGCCTTAACTCCGATTTTTATCTGCGCCACACAATTTGGATTTATGATGGGCGCACTCGGAAACTGATTTATTTATTGCATTGTTTTATTCCGACACGTTTGCTGCTGATTAATTTCCCTTGGCGATAGTCACACACACACACACAATAGTGTTAAAGTCTCTCTGATTGCCACGCGATTTCCAGGGCTGTAAAGTTTGTCAAGTGGGCAAATTATTGGGCACTCAATGGACAGTCAATTAAATTTTGAAATGTTTACATCAAGTGCAAATCGATTCTTATTAATTAAAAACTGAAAAAAAAAGCTGTTTTATCTATTTCTTAACTTGGGCTCCTTTATGACTCATCAACTGTCACTGTCAAAATATTAAAAGGGTTTAGTTATAATTCATTTATTTGGGCATAAACACAAATTGTTTATGTTTATTTAAAGTTGTGCTGGGCTGTCAACTAATATCATCAACAATGCGGCATGTTTGTTTATTGTGTTTTAATATCAATTAAAGGAATGTCAATGCGGTATGTAAGCTGGACCTGAACCAGAGAGTCATGTGACTTGAGAAATCGCCAACAATGCGCTCAGAATGAAATATGCAGTGACGTTGTTATTGTTGTTGTTGTTAGTGTTGTTGTTGTTAGTGTTGTTGCAGCAAATACAACAAAAAAATAAGAAAAAAAAACTTGAATTGCTGGATTTTTTCCCCAAAAACAACAAATTACCCGAGCGACCTGGCTGGCTCTCTGTGGGAATCCCCTCACTGATGTCAAGAAGTGCGAGCCTGGCCTTAACATATCTTCAGGTTCACTTGTGTTACATGACACCAAACAACTACATAGAAATGTATATATGTTTTTTGTGCTAGTACGAATCGAGTCTGACCGTTGAAGAAAAGCCGCCGTCGAGCTAAAAAGCAGGTTTCGTTTCGGTTTTTATACTCGTTACTTAGAAAATAAGTTAAAGGGTATATTGTATTCGTTGAAATGTATGTAGCAGGGAGAAGGCAGCATCTCCGACCCTATAAAGTATATATATTCTTGATCAGCATCAACAGGTGAGTCGATTTAAACATGTCTATCTGTCCGTGTGAGATCCTAGATCTTAGAGACTATAGGGGCTAGAGCTACCAAACTTAGCACAAGTTTGTTTATAATTAAATAAATAATAATAATAATAATATTGATACAAATTGTATGCATAGTTATATTCATTCATTAGATTCATTTTGTTTTTGAAACTAGATGTTAGTTTAATTAGCAATATAACAGATAAATTATTAATTATAATAGTTATATATATTTATAAAAGATTGTTAGTGTAACTAGTGCACTAATTAAAAAGTACTCCTACTTGTAGCACTAGGAAATAGTCAATAAATAAATAAATAAACATTTTGCCACCAGATGCACAGATTAACGTTAACTACTATTATTATCTATCATCCGACTGAATCCCAATACGATTGGACAAATATGAAGGTGTTAATGACATTTTTAAGTTTCAAGCAATGTAAGTGCCTAAAAGTACGCAATAAAAAATATATTATATATATTTTTAAATAAGTAACGGGTATCTTATAGTCGGGAACTGGACTTTAGCCTTTTTCGCTTGTTTTTATTTTGTGTTTGTATTGAGGGAAGTCTAACGAAAGCCGGTGGATAGTCTCGAAGTTCGCTGCTGCTGCTGCTGTTGGGCAGGCGATTGCAGGTGACACGAGCGAATTGCCGCTCGCGACTCGCACCTATTTATAATCAGTTCCCCAAGCAATCGGCGTTCCAAACGAAGTCAACGGTTTCGTGCTGTTGCTGCTGCTGTTGCTGTTGTCTCTGCTGCTGCTGCTGCTACGAATATTGCTGCTGTTGCTGCTTCTGTCTCGATCTCAATCTCAATTTCGATTCATTCCCGCACACAACGCGCTCGCGAATAGTTTAACTTTTATTTTCGGCTCTCTGACCACCAACAAAAGAAGTCAAGTGAGAAGTGACAGTGTGACAGTGAGAAGTGACAGTGCGACAGTGACAGTGTGACGCTGTGATGAAGCCGTAGAGTGTCTAAAGACGCAAATAAAATACGAAATAGAAAAACAATTCAACTATATAACAATATAACAAAAAAGACCTTAAAGAGCTCCATACAAGTTGACAAACGAGCGACATTCGAGATGAGTGCCAAAGATACGGGCCATGTGAATGGCGCCTTTAACGGTGCTGAGGTCTCGCTGGATATACCCACAAATACCCTGTATCACACATCCCGCGACTGCATCGTCCAGCAGGAGGAGGAGCCGGAGGCATCTTCTGGTGGCTGGAAAGATTGCTGTCGCAGCACTTGTGCCAACATTTTCCGAAAGAAAACCCTGCAGAAAAGATTCCCGATTCTCGTCTGGCTGCCACAGTACAAAAAGGATTATATTTTTGGGGACATTGTGGCTGGCATTTCGGTGGCTCTGACTGTGATACCTCAGGCCTTGGCCTATGCTGGAATTGCTGGCCTGGATTTGCAGTATGGATTGTACGCCTGTTTCCTGGGCTGCTTCATCTACATCTTCATTGGATCCAGCAAGGATGTGCCCATTGGACCAACTGCCATTTCAGCTCTGCTCTCATTCCAAATCGCTGGCGGAAGTTGGCAAATGGCCACGTTGTTGACCTTTCTCACGGGCCTCATTGAGATTCTAATGGGCGTCTTTCGACTCGGCTTCCTCATCGACTTTGTGTCGGGTCCCGTCGGCGCGGGATTCACCAGTGCAGTCTCGCTGATCATCTTTAGTTCCCAGATGAAGGATCTGCTTGGGATTCGCACCAGTGGCAATACCTTCCTCCAGGTGTGGATCAGCATCATCAACGACATTCACAACATCAGTTGGCCGGACTTTGTGCTCGGTCTCATCTGCATCGTCATGTTGCTGAGTCTCCGGGCTCTGGCCAGTTGTAGTCTGGGTCCCAAGCAGGGCAAGTCCAGCTGCCAACGGCTGCTCACCGGGATCTTCTGGACGGTGGGCACAGCGCGCAATGCTCTGTTGGTCTGCGGTGCCGCTGGACTCGGCTATTGGCTGTCCATCAGTGGTAACGAGGAACTGGTGCGCACAGTGGGCTTTGTGCCCAAGGGAATGCCCGAGTTCCAACCTCCGCCCTTTCACATGGATGCCGTGGTGAACGAGACGAGTGGCCTGGTGCTGGAGGAGGCTCAAAGCTTTTGGGACATGGTCAGCACACTTGGCTCTGGCCTGATTGTGGTGCCAATGATTGCGCTGCTGGAAACCATGGCTGTGGTTCAGGCTTTCGGTAGGTGGTTGAGTAACCTTTAAGCTGGAATTCCCCATTAATATTCTTTCCTCTCACAGCTGATGGCAAGCCCACGGATGCCACACAGGAGTTAATTGCCTCTGGCATTTGCAATGTGGCCAATTCCTTTGTCCAAGGCCTGCGCAGCAACGGAGGCGTGGCACGTGGCGCCATCCTCAATGCCAGTGGCGTCAGGACCCAACTCTCGAATCTCTACACGAGTGTCATAGTCATCATTGCCCTGCTCTACCTCACGCCCTGTTTCTACTACATTCCCAAGGCGGCACTGGCGGCCATTATCATCGCTGCTGTGGTTTTCATGGTCCAGTATCGCGTTATCAAGCCCATGTGGCACTGCAAAAGTGAGTAGAATAAAACTATCAACGAGTGATGTTAAAATATATCGATCGCTCGATTTTTACGGAAGCGATTTTCGTGAACTTAAACTCTTTATTTCTTGACGATATGTCGAAAACTAGATTTTTGCTCGATTTTTTAAACATTAGTGATGTAAAAATATATCGGAAATCGATTGATTTTTGCGGAAGCGATTTTCAAATTTTTTAACTCGATAATTTTTTAACAATATATCGAAAACTAGATTTTTGCTCGATTTTTTTATAGATTAGTGATGTAAAAATATATAGATTTTCATAACGTTTACCTCGATACTTTTTTTGAAGCTATATCGAAAACTAGATTTTTTTAAATTAATGATGTAAAAATATATTGGAAAATCGATTGATTTTTGCGGAAGCGATTTTTAAGTTCTTTAACTCGATAATTTTTTTTTTTACGATTTATCGACCACTCGGCTTTTAATCATGACGTAACATTTCAATTTAAAACGCGATCCATACCATCAGCACTTTTAAAACATTTACTTAATCTTTTACTCTTTCTTCTCCCGAATAGAGACGGATTTGATACCTGGTCTGGGTGCATTCTTTGCCTGCCTGGTGTTGCCCCTGCAGCTCGGCATTCTGGTGGGCATTGGCATCAATGTGGTCTTTATACTTTACCAGGCGGCGCGACCCAAGCTGCGCATAGAGACCCTTTCTGTAAGTAGACAAAATAAGCAGAGATTATCAGACAATTTCACTAATCAAATGTTCTTCTCTACATCCATTTAGACACCTGAGGGAGAGCGTTATTTAATGTTGACCCCAGATCGCTGCCTCATCTTCCCGTCGATGGAGTTTGTGCGGAAGGTGATTAACAAGCAGGGCGTCAAGTCGACGCTGCCCGTGGTGATCGACTGCAGCCACATCTATGGGGCTGATTTCACGGCCGCCAAGGTGATATCGAGCATGGTCACGGATTTCGCGCAGCGTCAGCAGCCGCTGTTCTTCTACAATCTGCAGTCGCGGGTGGCGCAGGTGTTTGAGGGCCTCAACAAAGACCTGGTGGCCATTTACGATATCAGCACGCTGCACGCCAAGCTCGCCGAGAAGACGAACACATAACCTCGTTATATGATAGATTAATTTTAGTCTTTGTATTTATTTCACAAAAACAAAAACAAAAACAAAAAACGAAGAAAAAAGCACAAACTCTGCTAGACCAATTTCAATGCTTTCGCGAGGCCAGCGACTTGTTTCGATTGGTTTAGGCCAAATATGAAACAGAAGAGATGAAACCCACGCAAACGTCACCAACGTTACCTACAAACAGTCCAGCCAAATAGTCAAATATTTTCCGTAAATTTAATTAGCATTTAAGTTTAAGCAATCTTTCATTATTTATTCGCTTGTAAATTTGATTTTGATTTTGGCAAAATGCTGTGAATTTCTGTTAAACAAAACTCGAACATCGATTTTTGCACCTCATTGTTATCTTTGAGATTGCTTACTGTGTAGTATTATACGAGTATTAGCATTCGTACTTAAATAAAAGCACAAATATTTAATAATATCACAATGATTTTCTATATTGATTACTCATGATCCATAAATTTTCCCTCCCATCTACTTTTGGCTAATCATTTTATAGTACCCTTCCAAATTTAGCCAGCCTTATACAATATCTAATCGAATATGTCGCAATTTAAGACTTTCCCCATCATGATTGACACGACGTGATTTCCCGTTGATCTACCCTAGTAAATTTACGGTTATATAATGTAAACCCCAAGACAAATGAATTATTTACGATTAGATAATATATGGGTCTAGTCACCTCTTACTCTCCTTACACCTGTAACTAAGAATTTGCTAGTAATTTACAATAATAACTGTTGTTAAAAATATAAATATTTATTGGAAAATGAGCTCAGCGCGTGTCTAATGCAATTTTTATTATGCTGCATGGGTATGCAATCGAGTTATATAAACGTATTTTTTATAAAAAGAATACAATTTAAATTTGCACTTATATTGCACTTTTCGTATTGGCTGATTTTTTTATCAGTTTCAGAATTAGGTTTTTGTTGCAAATGCGCTTGCGCTTGCTTGTTTTTCTCGTCCGCACTTCCCGCTCGGTCCGCGCACGTCAAACGCACTTTTTCTACTAAACTGAAACACGAAAGAAGAGGGAAAACGAAGGAATGACAGAAAACAAACGGTAAAAACTCATACACCAGATAGCCGCACCAGTCACTCCAGTGTGCTGTAAAGCGCGCCCTCTCGCTCTCGCTAAACGAAAAACGTTTTCTGCGTCGTCTTCCTGCTGCGTTCTGCGCGCCTGGTAGGAGAGAAAAAATTTCTCCCGCAATCCAATATCATTAATATAAATAATATACATTATTAATATATTAGCTGTTCCCGCTCGGACTTAAAACACGAAAGAAAGGGGAAACGATCAAACTCCTCCTCCTTCTCACATTGCACATGGTAGCCCCCCCCTGGCGGCTAAACACCAAACGCAAAACGTTAACAGAAAAAACTGCTTAACAGAAAAATTGCTAACAGAAAAACTCTTAACAGAAAAACTGGAGCGAACTTAACATTTTTTTGGCGCCGCATTGCGCGCAATTGAAATTGAAATTTTCAAAAATTCAATTTAAAAAAGCTGAGAAATTATTTTCAAAAACACAACAAAATCCAAAATTAGGTAAAATAATTAACTTTATTTTAAAGTTGGTTTGGTGGCAAAGTTGAGAAAAAACCCAAAAAAAATTGAGAAATAACAAAAAACTTGAGAAACAAAAAACGTACGAAATTCGAGAAAAATTCAACAAAATTTCTGATATTTTTTTCAAATTTCTAGCTCAAAGTGGCCAAAAAAGCCAATGTCAATAAATTGACATTGAAACCACACTTTTTTTTGTCCGGGCGGAGCAGGCGCGCAGAAAACATAGCAAGTGTTAACAGAAAAACTTTTTGCGTTTAGCGGGAGCGAGATAGCACGCTTTGCAACACACTGGAGTGAGTGGTGCGACTAGCTTTTGGCGTGAGTTTTTGCACAAAACTGCCGCAAGGTGTCGTTATTTACTAACAATTTCAATTTGGGCTCAGTAGAGCAAAGCGCCATCTCTCTCTCGTCTGTTTGCAATTTTGCGTTCTGCGCGCCTGGTGCAGCTGGGCCAAAAGTAAATAAACTCTTAGAAAATTTTTGAGAACAATTTTTTCGGCCGAAAACGTCAACTTTTTTGTTTTTTGAGCTAGAGCTTTGAAATTTGTGTCAGAGACATACAGAATTTTTCTCGATTTATTGACATTTGTTGCTTCTCAAATTTCCTGTTATTTCTCAATGTTTTTGGGCTTTTTTCTCGATTTTGCCACACAAACCAATTTCTAAATAAAGTTAATTATTTTACCTAATTTTGGATTTTGTTGTTTTTTTGAAATTAATTCTCAGCTTTTTTAAATTAATTTTAGAAAATTGCGTTTTTTCAGTTCAAATTTAGCGCGGCACTAAAGAAAAAGTCACATACTTTCAGGAGGGGAGAGTATTACTAACAGCAGTTTTACAGCAGTGTTAGCGTTAACAGTGCTAACAATGTTACTAACATTCGGCGCTCTAACTAAGCTTGGTATGCAGCTCTCTAAAGACAGTGACAAAATTTTCAAACTAGAGTGACCATATTTCTAATATTAAAAAAAGTAAAATAAATCATTTTGTGAATAAATGTTATTACGTAGAACAAATTTTTAAGTAAAATCATAATTTTCGTAAATTAATATTAAAACAAATTCGATAGGAGTTTCGGATACGATACTAGCGCGGGTATGAATCGATATTATCGACTGTGCCTGGAGAAATTTCATTTAATAATAATTATTCTGTGAGGAAACACTGGCACACAGAACTTTCCAACACTGCCCACAAAAAAAAACTGTCAAATCATCCAAACAGTAAGCAACATCAAACAAACAGAGCGACGTCTTTCCACTCGAACAGCAAGCTGAATAAAGTCTGAAGATATCGCAGAAAATTTTGAAAAATATTTAGATATACTCTTTTACAAATGTCGTTGCCGGTGAGTAAAAGTTAATGCAAAGAAATTATTAAAATAATAAAATAATAATACGCTAAAGATGAACGTTGATGTTGCCAAGCCTTCAGTAAAAACTGCTAAGGTTGGATCCGGACTAAGTGCGTACTACGAACAGAAAATATCCGAATTGCAGTTTATAGTCTCCGAGAAGCAGCGAAATCTGCAGCGTCTGGAGGCGCAGCGAAATGAGCTGAATTCAAAAGGTAAGCGACTGTTATTTTTAATTATTTACAGAAGTATAATCCACTTTGATGCAGTGCGTCTGCTGCGCGAGGAGCTGCAGCTATTGCAGGAGCAGGGCAGCTACGTGGGCGAGGTTGTCAAGCCCATCGACAAGAAGAAGGTGCTGGTGAAGGTGCATCACGATGGCAAGTACGTAGTCGATTTGGAGAAGAACATTGACATCAACGACGTGACCAGCAACAGTCGTGTTGCACTGCGTCACGATAGCTACACGCTGCACAAGATTCTGCCGAATAAAGTCGATCCTCTGGTCTCCCTTATGCTGGTGGAGAAGGTGCCGGACTCCACCTATGAAATGGTGGGTGGTCTGTCCAAGCAAATCACGGAGATCAAGGAGGTCATCGAGCTGCCCATCAAGCATCCCGAATTGTTTGATGCCCTGGGCATAGCTCAGCCCAAGGGAGTGCTGCTCTATGGACCACCCGGCACTGGGAAGACCTTGCTGGCTCGTGCCGTTGCCCACCACACTGAGTGCACCTTCATCCGTGTCTCCGGCTCGGAGCTGGTGCAGAAGTACATTGGCGAGGGATCTCGCATGGTCCGAGAGCTGTTTGTGATGGCCCGGGAGCATGCGCCATCCATCATCTTCATGGACGAGATCGACTCGATTGGGTCGTCGCGTCTGGAGTCGGGCCGAGGTGCCGACTCCGAGGTGCAGCGCACGATGCTGGAGCTGCTCAACCAGCTGGATGGCTTCGAGGCCTCCAAGAACATCAAGGTGATCATGGCCACCAACCGCATCGATGTCCTCGACCAGGCTCTACTGCGTCCCGGCCGCATCGATCGCAAGATTGAGTTCCCTCCCCCGAGCGAAGAGGCCCGCGTGGATATCCTTCACATTCACTCGCGCAAAATGAATCTCACCCGGGGCATCAATCTCCGCAAGATTGCCGAGCTGATGCCCGGCGCCTCTGGGGCCGAGGTCAAGGGCGTCTGCACCGAGGCGGGAATGTATGCTCTGCGGGAACGCCGTGTCCACGTCACCCAGGAGGACTTCGAGATGGCCGTTTCCAAGGTAATGCAGAAGGACTCGGAGCGCAACATGTCCATTAAGAAGTTCTGGAAGTAAAAGCACTTCAAGCCAAATCAGTTAGCTATAATTGTAGTTTAATAAATCCGATTCATTGACGAGTCCCAAATTGGATAATTAATACATATGCACGATTTCATTCATTCAATCTTAGGTGTGTGTGTGAGTGTGTGTATCTGTGTGTCTTGCCAGCAAATATACATTTGAAAATTATTCCTTAAGCAAATAAACAATTTGAGTCGGTCAGACGAAAATGATATGAGACTCTTATTATGGGCTCATTTTATAAACAATTTATTAAGCGTTTTCATCAAGTTATCAGATTTATTTTCCAATCAAAATAAATAAAATTTTATTTGACAAATTTCATAAGCGACTGACAAACAATTAGGCTTAAATTTATCGATGGACTTGTGGATAAACCACTAAATAAAATGAGATTTGCTGTTAAACGATTGGTAAAGTAATTCTACGAGTAATAAAAATATATTTATATTTATTACCCATTTAATATAGCAATTCTGTATTTTGTTTCTCAACTTTTATTACCCAAATTAAGATCGCATCTATCGCGTCCATCTAAAATATTATTGCATAATCTTAAAGTTGTTTTAAAATATTTGAGATGAAAATTGTTGCTTTTAGTAATTGGGGTTTCAGGACATTCTATCTATCCCTCTTTTTTCCAATCCTCTTTATCTGAAAGAAATACATTCGTGGATTAACTAACTAAACTCAATACGATTTCTTTATCAATTATTTTCCAAGCATTTCCTCTGTAATTTTCATCAATAAATCATATGTAAAGTTCTCTTTATTATAGTTATATTTATGAAGATTGCAACAGGAAGTAATCGTATATTTTTAATTAGAGACAGGCCGTGACTTTCAGTTGAATATTATGATAAATCCATGAATTGGCAAATCTAGCTAAAGTCTTATTCAATTCACAGTTTTGGGGTATGCAGTTTAATCCGTCTCATGGCAATTATAAAATGCGCTTCCAACATCACGCAAACAGCTTCAAATTACCCAATAGTCCCGCAAAGAAAGCAATGACCCAGGCAGTTGTTGTTGTTGTTGTTAGTGTTGTTAGTGTTGTTCGCTAAACAACAAAACGGAGCAATTTGCGTTGGATTGCAAACTCATAAAGTAAACGTTCAACGGGTTTGCACTTTCATTGCACACGACTTGGACTTGGACTCGATCGGGTCGCCGTTGGAGACGCGCCCAACTCACCCCGATCCCAACCCGATCCCACTGCAACCCAACCCGACCAAGCCACAACCGGACTGTTGTTTATAAATGCTTGTCTCTTCCAGGCCGCTGCTGGCAATTGGCAACGAGTGTCCACCGGATTTACAGATGCTTTTGACTTGCATTTCCGTTTGTTCCGCTGGCCATTGAAAGTAAAAGCGTTTTTCCACCGAACTTGCCGATCGACTTTGAATTAACAATAGTGTGGCACTTGTGGCACTCGAATTCGCTTGCCACACATTAGATACATTTCGCCTGTTCAACAGGCAGGACGTCCTCTTTTCAATCCGCGCACAAAAAACCCGAAACGAAACTTATCGTGTAAGTGTTGTTGTTTTTTTTAGCTCGTGGGCAGATCGTGAGCGAACAGTGTTTGGGCAGTGCAGTGTAGATATCTGTCAATTTGAGTGATTACTGTCTTGTAAAAAGTTGTCTCTCAAACTGTCCAGTTTTTCTTTCTGTGTGAGTGTGTGTGTGTGTGTGTGTGAGAGTGTGTTGCAAGGTGGTCCCAGCCTTAAAATTAAACAGGTTCTTCTCGTAATTACTGGTAAAGCTGATTGACACAGTTAATATTGAAGAAGAAATTCTATCCTTTTTCTTCTTTATGCCTTATAAGGAGTTCTGCCTTATTTGGTTGAAACAGATGCATTGTGTTAACGGTGTTAAGAGATTTTTGTTTTTAAATATAAAATTTACAAGAAAAATAATATTGTTTTAAAATTTTTTGAAATTTATTAATAACAATTTGATAGGTCGATAGTTCATAGCAGTCTTATTTTTACGCAATTTTTAGAATTAATATTTTTATTTCCACTAAAATATAACAATCCAATTTATCGTTTGCTTTTGAAATGTGTCTGATTTGAGCCCGCGAATTCCTCTAGCCCACAGGAGCCCAATTTATTCATTTGGAAATATATCCTTTAGTTTGCGCTTAGAAATTACAATTTCTTTGTTAATATTTTTAACTTATTCGTCGCTTTAAATTAAAACCAAATAATTGAATTATTATGATTGCACAACAATCCAATATAATTGTTAGAATTAAGTTAAAAATTGTATTTTCGAAATGTTTTATTTAATTTGATGGTTTTCCCTGCAAAATATCAATCAAAATTTATTATAGTTGTCAGAAATAAACCAATATGATTACAAAATCAATTTATTCATAAATTTTTCGGAAATTATTTACTGATTTTCCTTCATCATATTTTTTTGACAACACTGTGGCAAAAGTGAAATCGTCTTGGGCTTGCGAAAACCTCAAAGACTGTTGTGGGTGTTTTATTGGGAAAGGTTAAAATGCACAAGTGTTTCGCGATGTCCGTTAAACCGGTTGGAATAGGGAAATCGAGAGGTGACTTTGTGGCATCCCCTTAAGCGATCTGTAGTCTGTTCAGCAAACAATAAACTTGCCACTTGCCACAGGAACAACGTTGCACCTGCAGATGCAGCATCTGCAGCCACTTCCTGATTGCCATCGGATTGCATAAAAATGTTAAAGAGATTTGTTTTGTTTGCATTGCAGTCATGTTGCATAAACTGAAGCGTCACGAGATGTCACTGCTGTTGCACTTGTTGTTGCTGCTGCTGCTGTTTGGTAAGCTGACAGTTTGCATATGCAACAAAGTTGCCTCATTTCCGCCGTCTCTTTAGCTGAGGTGCCCGCATTTGGACGCAAGGTGAAGCGCAAGGATGCACACTACCATTTAAACGTGCCACCACCGCCACAACACCAACAACAACATCAACAACACCTGCAACAACAACAGCATGCCTCGTCTGCCCCACAATCGGTGGTCATTGAACACGAGGTGCCGCCCTACACTTTTGAAGAGATTAATCACGATGAGTTTGCAGCGCCAACTAATCCTCAGTACAATAATGAACAATACTCGCGATATGAGAGCTCCGATTACATTCATCACACGCACAGCAGCGGCGGCTTCCTGGTGGACAACGGATTGCGCAGCATTGCCAAGGGATCGGCGGACCAGGCCAGCTCGGCCGTGGCCAGCCAGAATGCAGCTGGCAAGCAGGCCTCCTATGTGGCCAAAAGCACCTTGGCGCAGGCAGCAGCCCAGGCCGCCGGCACAGCTGTCGCCGTGCTCAAGGGAAAGGAAGTGCTGCTCCGTCGACTGGAGGAGCAGAGTGTGGAGGCACACAAGTCGGTGGACAGCGAACTCACCCAGCTGCAACAGGCCAAGAGATCCGCCAAGGCGGCCCAGTATGCTGCCCAGCAGGCCATCAACCATGTCAGTGTGCTCACCGCGGCTCTGAACAATGCCCAATCCGCCTCGGAGTTGGCCCAGAAGGCAGCTGCTGAAGCGGCCGCTGAGCTGTCATCCCAAATCGATATGGTGGCCACGGCCAAGGGGAAGCTGGAGCAAACCGAGTCCCAGGCATATGCTGCTCGTCTGGACTACGAGGAGACCCGCGAGGCGGCCGAGAAGGCGACACTCTCCGCCCAGGCGGCGCAACTGAATGCCAATGACGCCGCCTTGCACGCGAATGTCGAGCTCAGTGAAGCGGTTCACATCCACGACAAGAGCGACCGCAACGTTAACGAATCGGCCCCGCCCCCTCGCAACATTAAACGGTCATAGGCCAGGCCAAGTTAAAGACCTCTGATCCAGCCCCCAAGATTGCCTAACGGTCTCTTGGTCATGGTCAGCGGTCAGCGGTCAATTCTGCTGCTTGGTTAGCTTGTAACTCTTACGTTAAGTGCAATTCAATTATTTATTACAATTGTCTGTTGGCTCAACATATGTTTATAATAAATCTTTACGCAGCTGCTTAGATTACATAACTGGAAAATGATTTTCAGGGTTGTGGCTTCAAGAATTGCTTAAGTCTTAGATTAATCTTGCAGAGAAATGTTGTAACTGGAGTACAATGAAAGAGCTTAAGTCGCTTCAAACATAAGTAAATGCTTATTTCATTATTAAAGCTTAAATGCGCTTTCAAAACGAGCTTAAAGCATTCATAAGGCGACGCATATAAATTGAAAATAATCCTACAATGATTTCAACTGCTAGGAATGTTATCTTTCTTTCGACAAAATTTAAGTTTCTAAAGTTTTCTTAAATACGCTCTTATCTACAGTATGTTCAACTAATCTAAAAATAATATCAGAGGATTTTGTAAGCCCGTTAATTGTGTTCACGTGCTTTCAACATTAGCTTTCTTTTTTTCGAGCAATTACTAATTACTTACTTGTAATTAATCTGATAATAATTTTACCCATTATTTGTAAAATTCGCCTTAAAGCTTTTATATGAATTCCATTTTTACAACATTGAAAAGTTTAATGTGAAAACTTTTAGAGAATATTTTCTAGAGTTTTTATATGCCTTAAGTGCTAAAAAATACTTTTAAAGCTTCTGTTTTAAATACTTTTTGCAACGCATAGAAGTCGAAATTCGGTTCTGTTTTTATTCCATCTTAAGCATTTAGGAGCATTCATTCGATAAATTCTTAGATGACCCATTACAAAATTCCAATCATAATAACAAATGTCAGCATTTATTTAATGGGGATAACGTGTTTTATTTTGTCGAAAAATACAATAAATAAATAAGAGTACAAAATAACACTAACCGCACAAGTCTCAAACACACACACTTACTCATAGAATTGCATTGCGCAAATAGTTTAACTAGAAACTGATCCACTTAAAGTTAAAGCTAAGTATTTACCGATCAATAGATAGATAGATAGATAGGGACTACGGCTATAAGCCAGGCATAGGCGCTGCCATAGGAAATGATGATGATTTGTGATTGGCCAGAAACTACAGACAACTCTCCCGTTTGGCTTTCGCAAGGCATTGACTATGTACGGCAAATCGACCAGAGATGCTCGATCATGAAGTTTAACTTATATCTAGATCTCAGATAGCAATTAGATGGACTAAGCCTAGTTGGACAACTGCTGCTGGCTCTCGCCCTCGGGCACGACCAGTTCATGCTCGGCCTTTGGTTCGCTTGTCGCCGCCCGCTGCACTGCATCCAACTGGATCTGCGCATTCTTCGCCTGCTCCAAGCGGCGGGAGACGCCCTCCATCGACTCCCGCAACGTATCGATGTCAACGGCATTTTCATCCTTGTCGCCATCCTGATCCTTCTTCTGGCCATTGTACTTGGAGAAGTACGTCAGGCTCTTCATCAGCTGATAGCTCTTCGAGATGGGAATATTGGAGTCATAGACACTGGTGCTGGAGCTGCAGTCGACGTAGAACCACCAGTTGCACTTGAGTATGGTCTGATCGAAGAGTGTGTTCTCGGGACACAGAAAGGATTTCCTCACCATGCCATCGTCCGTAAGGGCGCACACATGGAACACCTGAAAGGAATTACAATTAATGAAATGGTAACTAATGAATATTATCCATTACTTACCATGCAACCCAGATCCGTGTCCGCATAGAGACCGGGGAAGTGCTTTTGTCTGGCGCAGCTGAAACTCGTGGGCGGCAGATCCACCTTTGCCTTGAAGTTGTCATCAAAATTCTTGTCGTAGCTCACAGGATAATATTCCTTGGGCGCATTCATAACCTGGCGCAATAAAAAAAATAAGAGATATACTTATGATATCACATCAATTGATTATACAGCAAACTCTCACAAAATGTTGGATCATTTCATAATTTTTAACACTACCAGATTTTAATTTTTTAATGTTACATTTTTTTTAATAAACTTTTTATCTTTTCAGTTTAAATTTAATATGGCTATAAACATTTAATTTAATTTTTTTATTTATTAACTTATACTTTAATTTTTACTTAATTGGTCAACTGCTGCTGCTATTGATATTAAATAAATAAATAATAATTTTAACAGCTTGCTTTTCGGGTAATTTGGAAAAAACAGGATTAAAAAAAAAGAAAAACTAACATGAAACCTCAATTATTTTATAAAAAATTAGAAATCATTTGTTTAATTTTAATGACAATTTTTAGATCTTCACGTTTAGCTGCAATTTCGATAGATTATAATTATCAGGCCTGTTCCGGTTTTCACTTTTCATTTTATAGCATTTAGTGAAATGCATTTATTCGCTTTGCACTTAACCTAAGAATTTAAAAATTATCGTTTTTCACTCTATCCGACTTAAGCTTATCAACTCAAAGTGATATTAATCCGCAGAATTTCACCGAAATAATATTAGAGCAGGTTAAAGAAATTCACTTCCGCAAAATCTTACCGAAAGTGAAAACCGGAACAGGCCGGTATATTACATTTTTTATTACATCTAAATTCCTCCAAGTTTCAATGAAATACACTGTGAAAATTAATTCTCAGAGTTATATTTTAAAATAAAACCGATATTCCAATTTTAGAATGTCTGTAATGCATTTAAATTTTCAGAATTCAATTTCCAGAAAATGCCATCTCTATTTTGTGACCCTAACGTCCAACTTCTCCCCTCATTTTATACATTAATAATAATAATAATAATGAATAATCTATTAAAATCACACTCACCTTGGAAACTTTGTGCTCAGCCAGCTGTCTAGGCTTTGGTGTTGTCGTCGTCGTTGTTGTTTTAACGGTGGAAGTCCTCATGAACTCCTCCCGCAACTTGGAGGCCAGCATGGCACGATGCTCCGCCTTCAGCTGTTGCTCCCTCACATAGATTGCATGCTTAATGGTGTCCACGGTGACATTAGCGGCCGCGGCCAGTTCCTCGACGGTCACATCTTTAAGATCGAACTTGGGCTCCTCGAATTGCAGATAATTGGGATTCTTGGACATTGTGCGCTGCTCTGGTTGCCCCACATCCGACTTGGCCACATTGGCAATGCGGGCAATAGACTGCGGCATGGCTTGGAAGACAGGCACCGCCACGGGCTGCGATACCACGGGATTATCCGCATGGAAAGTGCGGTTCGAGTGCTGAAAGATCGAGGTGATTAAAGTGAATTGATTGCTTGTTTAATTCCAAACTCACCGGTTTCTCATTGGCATCTACCAATTTATTGTTGACGCTAACCCGCGGCTGCGTCGTGTCCACTGCAATGCGACGCTGTGCGTTCAGAGCCGTTGGCAATGGCTCGTTGGCCACGGCCTTTTGTGGTATAGGCCGGAAGGCAGGCACACCCAATGCCAGCGGCCGTGCCTCCGTCATGAGCTGCGACTGCGGCTGCGACTGCGGCTGCAATTGCGGCTGAATTTGCCTCTTGGCCGTGAACTCTTGACCCTGCTGCAGCAGCTGCAGATTGTACGGCAACGGTCCCGTCGATCGCGAGGAAATGCGTTTATCGGGCAGAGGCTGTTGCACAGGTACACTTAGCTAAGGATACAGAGATTTATTTATTTATATATTAAACGTCAACTAAGGCAGTTTAAACAAGAAAATAGTTTAACGATAACGTTTAAAATAAAATCAAATACAATAATTTTTAACGTATACTAGGCAACCCTGCTCATAAAAGTAATCTAAAAATAACATTTAAAATAGCAGAAAACATTTTAATCAAGAGTAAAAAAGTTATAGGAAATATTTATAAAAATTATAAATAAATAATTGTTTTAATAATTATTAATTTTTTCAAAATTAAGTTAAATAATTTATAACTGACATGTGTTGAAGTAAATGAGTAAATCATTTTAATCTAAATTTGGCTTAAAAGTCTTAACAAAGATTTTAAATAATTGGAAAAGAGGACTTTGAATAATCAGCACAAGCTTATATGCATAGTACTAAGTAAAACAATAATTAAAATTAAGATAGTAATAGGGACATTTCTGCGAGAAACATAGAAATTAAATTTGCTGAACCATGCAGATGATTAATTTTTACCATTTTGTAATTCAAAGACAAACTTAACCAAAGTTTATTTAAATTTTAAAAGAAATATACTAGAGAAATAAAGCGAATCAATAACAGAAACTCTCTTTCCCATTTAAAATTACGAAAATCAGAAAGGATATTAATTACTTATGTTCCAAAATAATATGTAGGTAGTCATATCACACTCACCTCCTGCTGCTTGGCGGAGGGCAGCGTTCCAATCAATTCCGGCGGACCATTCCTATAGCTTATAGCACGACGACGATCGGCTTCCAAGTTGCTCAGCGAGTCCTTAAATCCCAGTTCATCGCCCACGCTGAGACCTGTAAGCAAAAGTCTTTAGGTGCTGTCTCTAAGGTTTCAAAGATTCGATATTTTGACGGTCCATCAATCAAAAAAAAACAGAAAACAATTCAATAATAATAACAATTCCATAATGAAATTGTTAATGAAATGCTTTTGTCTTTGCCGTCTATTGTTTATCCCTATAAAAGGCTTATCTATTGTATACAATGTGTATTATTGTATTTACAGATCTATAGCCAATGGTCAATGCTACGGATATTGAACCGTAGTCAAGTCTCCGACTCTCCTCTCTCTCTCTCTCTCTCTCTCTCTCTCTCTCTCTCTCTCTCTTTAGTTCACACTCAGCTCCGTCGTCGATTTGACATTGCCATTGGCATTGGCATTAATTCATTGATTACTTAAATGCTGCGATTAGCTATCGATTCGTGTTTTGTTTTCTATATATACACTACAAACTGATATGTACAAAAAACTTTAAAGAGATATACGTGTAATTGATAGAAACAAGGTGGGATTTCTAGTGGAGATTTACCTAAACCGAAATGTGCCTTTACGCCACCCAAATTTCGTACACGAAACAGTCCAGACTTTTTGAAGTTACAATCGAGTGTGAAACCGTAATCGGACATAAAAACGCACGTCCCGCAAGCCAATCCTATAAATAAATAGAAAAAGCATACACACAATAGGATAGTTCTTCAATATAATACAAAAGGTGACAGGAGTTAGTAAATGAAGCGTGAGATTAGTTACAAATTGATGGAAAAATTTTGAGAAAAACTCGATGAAAACTTAAGGCGAACCATTACCACATTGCATATTCAACATATCTAGTTAAATATAGTTTGTAAAACAAGCTACAAGTTGTGAATGAAACCAGAGTTGCCTGGGGATTGATTGTATTTGTATTATTTGTATTCTCTGTTGGGCTGGGCAACATCACAATCCAATTAAACAGGTCTTGAAATTGCCGTGACTGTCGTTGGCACAGTTTTCGCACGCGTCTACAAAACTTTACGAAACAATTCAATAAAAAAAAGAACTACGAATACGAATACGAGTATAAGAAACATTCGGAATTTATGGAAATAATCTCCAAATTTAAGCGATGCCCCGCATCAAATTTGAAATGCGTTGGCTGAAATTTTGATTGATGATTGACGATTGTTTGCTATTCCATAATAAAGCCCACAGATGCTGGAAATTCGATAAAGCCACAAAAATTGTAAGTATATCAAGGTGTCAAATTGATCAACGAAGACATTCAAATGGGGAATAGTTATTGTACGCATTGAAGCGGAAACCTTTCAAAAATGTTTCTTAATTTGCAATTATGAGAGTTAAGATCTTAGATCTTTTAAGGTCTGCTGACACGCCGTTAAGCTAATTATGCCGTGACCAATATTATTATGAAATAAGCTCAACGCAAAGAACTCACATTTCTAAGTGGTTTAACAATAAATATTTGAAAATATAAACTTCCTTAAAAGTGTGCCAAAAAATAAAAGATAATGACCAACAGCAAATGTGAACTTATGTGAGTTCGGCACTTTAAACTAGTTGCTTAACTAACTATTTATGTGTTAGCTAATCGCAAAGCATCAACTACAACTACGACCCCAAAGCAAACTCAACTGAACCAAATTGCAGCGTCTTGAGTTCAAATTAAATTGTTAGCATGTCAAGTGGGACATGAAATCTGTCAGTTTTGAGTGGATTCTTACAAAACGTCAACTCTAACTAACTGACTGAATAATGCCAATGAGCACTCATAACACTCATATCCATATTCATAAGCCGAATAATTGAAGGCTGATCTTATTGCCCCCATCCAAGCAGTGCATCGATTCAAAATACACATCCATCTTAATGGATGTGGCCTGTAGCTAGTCAATTAATTGACTGTCCGTCTGTCCGTCCGACTTGTGTTAATAGCTGCACTCACTACTCGGCTATTCAATCTCATGCATTAGTTCAAGGAAAATGGAGCGTGTTTTAAAAAAGAAACACACACAATGCGGACTTTGGCATTAGCGATGGCCAATTTTTAGAAATACCCGCATTTATGTGTATTTTGCGGTTCGTTGGGGTTACTCAGACTTTGCTGGCTGCCATAAACGAAAAGAAGTCATACAGAAAAAAAAATCCGGGATATTTAGCCCGAATTCAATCCGAAACGATGTCAGAAGTGGGGTAATCTCGGATTTACTTAAACCAAGTATGAAATACTTGATTTTTTCAATCCCGAATTCAATCCTAAAAATTCTTAAAAAAAATAAAAAAAAAAGTTTTTTTTTTCCTTACTTTTTTTTTAACAATTTTTTTTTTGGGTTTTTTTTTAGTTTTTATTTTTAAATTTTTTTTTATATTTTTTTTGTTTTTAAATTTGTAAACTTTTTTTTAAATTTTTTTTTTTAATATTTTTTTTTAATTTTTTTTTTTTAAACATTTTTTATTTATTGCTTTTTTTTTAACATACTTTTATTTAATGAAGGGAATGTTTGACTGGGGGATTCGAACCCAGGTTTTCTACAAACAGGACGGCGACTCTAACCACTGAGCCACCAGGCCAGTTGAAATGAGAGAGGCCGAGAGAGAATCAAGTAATTTGAGCTTATTTTCCATTTTAATCCCGATATAGGCTTGATTGTTCAGCTTAATCCTGGAAACGTAGTTAAAAAATGCAGGCTTAAATTAAGAATTTTCGGCTTGATTTTAGAACGGCTTTTTTTTTCTGTGTATGTGTACAAATAAATAATGGCAACTCAACATGACAAGACGACATTAGCATCTTCAAATTAGTTGCCATTATTTCGACCAGAAGCTTTTGAAAACAATGGAGAACATTTGTTTGCGGCATGTCAAAAAGAATAGTCAAAAAATAGATAGAAATATATCTTGAAAATTATAAATTGCCATATTAACATGCCTCTCTATAAAAATGTATGTATTTATCTATCAAATGAAACACTTTTATATCTTAAACCTATCTGTCTATCAATATATACTGATCTATGTCTCTATATGCAGATATCTATCTATTTTATATTTCAAAGAATAAACTGAAATATTTACTTGCCCTTTTAATCTTAAGATGCCATCAGATATCTCAAATAAAATGGTCTAAGTTTTCTTGGCTAAAAATATACATAATTCCTATAATTTTCGGAGATTTTCAAAATCAAAAATGTTATATACAGAACCATAAATAATTTGAGAAATCTTAATATTTTCATCATATATTATTGTAATTTTATTCCTTTATTTCCATTCTGTACTTCTACTTTCAAATTTAAGCTGCATGCGAATACTTCAGTTTTCCCTATTGAGTATCGAGTAATCAACTACTTTCATTCCTTAAATTAAAATTATTAACTATAAAGTTGCTCATTTAGCCTTGTCAATTGCACTTTTACCCAATTGCCAATTGTGAACACGTGAAAATCAATGAAATAAACATTAAGTATGCGCAGCAATTTTAATTGCACCCTTAGCTGGTTAAAAGGAAACAAAACCATGGCAAATTGGTTGATAAAGACATTAAAGTGAATTGACTAAGGCGCAATTGGCAAAAGACAGGCAAAACGATTAAACATGGTAACAAAATAAATATTAATATCTGCAATTAAATGCGAAAAGGCGAAAGAAAACTTCAATATATTTGTGCAGGCTGCGCAAAGGAAGAGCAATAGCCGGCAAATAGACCGGCAGAGACAACAATAACAATAACAACAGCAGTTGCAATAACAACAACAAGAGGAGCGACAACTGAGTTAGTCACAGGCAGCTTTCACCGTCATCATCATCTCAAGCGCGTCTGTATGAAATGTTAGTGGTTTGAGTTGGAATATGAGTTTGAGTATGAGTTTTGAGCTTGAGCTTATGACTTGTCGCTGAAGTCGCCCGGCCAAGCAAATAGAAATTGAAACTGAACAAATAATGAGGCATAAATATGCAGTCGGTGCCGGTGCCATTGACCACCAGTATGAGCATGAGCATGAGCACGAGCCATAACCCATCAACCGACTTGGTCGACTTGCTCGTTACTTTCCGTTTCAGCAAAATCCGAAAATCAAAAATCGAAAACGATTCAGTTTTCAGCAGCCTCTTCCCGAGTGAGAAGACCAGGTGCAGGCCATTTAGCACCTCCATGCGAATCGAAAGTGGGTCAAATAAGAAGATATTCGCCAAAAAAAAAAAAAAAACATTGATATTAATTGCTGGCGCATTTGTGGAATGCTTTGTTGGCATTAATTCAATTTGACTTCATCGCTGGGCGGGCAAATAAATGCAAATATCTTGTATAAATTATGACCGATCATTTCGGGCCTCTGAGCATCGTGTTTCTCGGCTTCATCTTGATTCAACAGTAAGTGTTTCTTTATGTTGCCTGCCCAAAACCTTAACCTCTGAATGCCATTTGCCTTTGCTTTGATTTCCCCCTTTTATATCGTGATTTTTAAAGCCCGTATTTAAGCATTTTTATTTTACATTCAGCTTGCATTGTTTGGCAGCGTTTTTATGTTCAATCTTTTGGTTTATTGTCAACGAGAGATCATTGTTCAAGATTGATATCGTATTCAAGATGCTACATACTGAAGTCTCACTGTGGCGACTATAAAAGGAAACCACTTTGAATTGAATTAAACGATTTGAGCTGAGAATTCCTTTCCCTTTCGTTGGATATCTCAATAAAGATAAATATCTAGATAATTTGTTACACCCAAGCAACATGAAACTTGACCTCGCATCAAGTTTCTAAATAGTATTTCCCACCACAAAATCCATAAAAACATTTAACAAAATGAATCGTTGTCGATTACTTTGGCGGCATTCAGGAAAAGCTTTAACTTTAACTTTGACTTTAACGATATCTGTGGGATCGGTAGTGGGTATCTAAGTAAATAATACTGCCGAAATGACCTTGGCTCAATGTCCATTACGGCATACCTGAGCGTAGATAGTTTTAGACCCCCGGTCTAGTGCGTGATCTTAGCCACATTAGAAGCCAGCCACAGCCAGCCCAGACAATGGCCAAGAGTCGCATCTGTTGCTGTGTAAAGTGTCAGCTGCCAATCTGCATGCTAATTCGTTTTGTCAGTTAATTATGTTAATTGAACGATGCTCTTGACAGTGAGTGATAGGGCCTCAAAAAACAAAACACCCATCAAATTGTTGAATCTTTGGCCACTTCAAGATCTCTACAATATGTCGAATTAAATTGCAATTTGAGAGCCATTTGTTCCATGTGAAGTCGCCAAGTGTACTGTGTGTGTGTGTGTGTGTGAAGTGTGTGACGTCTGTGTGTGTGTGTGTGTGTGTGTGTGACGTGTGTGTGTGTGTGTGTGTGTGTGTGTATGCAGTGTGTGGCCAATAAGTTATAATAACAAAGCATAACTTTATTAAGAGTGTTTGCTTTGTCATGCCGAAACTTAAACACGCTTCTTTATAAATTAATATTTATAATAAAATAATATTAAATCATCTTAAATTATTTGCTGATCTTTGAAGAATGATTTTGACACTATAAATTGTAAATATATTTATATTTATTTTATTTTATTTTATTCCGAATTGAGATAATCTTAAATAATAATCTTCTGCTCATTAAAATTCAGTCTAAGATTATTTGCTTGAACAAATTTTTTTAAATCCTAATCAAAAACAAACAAAGGCTTTGCTTACATAAAAATTTTATTTATGAGTCTATTCAAATGGTTATGACAAAGTTTTGGGAGTGGCTAAGATTATGATGAGACAGATGATTTGATAAAAACTTTCTATACACATCAGTTAGGAATTTTTAAACACATTTTGGAGATTGTCACATTTTGCAATATTTGACAGCTGTTTAAGAAACAATAATTTAAAGATTTATGTTCTTTAATGAGAAAAACAAACAAATACTTGTTAATAAGTAGCTTAAAATTGGTGTTAAGTATCTGAAAAACTTCAAACAAGCTGCTATAAGCATAAAAAAATGTAATCAATATTTATGCAAAGATTAAAGAAGATGGAAATACTATTCTCAGTAGATTGGCAACTTAATGAGGAAAAGATACAACTCTTGCGCTAGGGTAATAAAAATGCCAAAGCAAAAGGCAACAACGACAACAACAACAATAATGAATTAATAATAATAATAATAAAAGGTAACAAAGACGCCCAGAAGCGATGCAACGGCCGGGTGAACAAATGAGTCTGCATCAGCTGTCTCGCAAAACCAAGTCAAGAGTCAAACGAAGCTGGAATCCGACACGAAATGGGAGTCGTAGACGGAGACGGAGACGATTTTGGAGTCGGCGTGCGTGACCTTTGAAGGTCTTACGTGAGCGAGCGGGTTGCGTGAGCGGGGCCAAAGTTGCCCCGAGCCTACGAGAGACTTACTAACAAAACACATACTGAAAACTACGAAAGACCCAAAACAATAGTCTCATGTTAGTTGTATTTATGTTCGCTGGCTGTGAAGATGCGATAATTATGCTTTAATTTATTGTTAATTGTGTACAAAATGAGACGGCTGACTGAGTTATGCGGTTGCCTTAAAAATGAGAGCAAAATGGGATTAAAACTGGGTAAAAAAATGCAAGTAAGTATAAGGAAGATATTATAAGAAATGAGCCAGTATATTCAGTCTGCTGAGCCTTTCACTTTATAAATTGGCCACTTAATGGCAGCCCTTTTCCTTGTGAGAGCCAAAAATATGACAATGCAGTTTACCATTTGCAAGTCTCTTTTGCAGGCTTGTTGCATCTGGCATTCGGGCAAATATAATTAAGAAGGGAAAAAAAACTGCTAATTGCTGTTTGAAAGTCATTTCAGTAATGCCTGTCAGTGTGACAGGGCGTATGCGCATTTTTGGACACTCAGAGGCGTCAGTGTCTGCCACAAGTGCCAACATAAATAACTTCAAGCAAGCTCTTTAGTAGAGATCTTTGTATATTTATTATAATTTTTTATATTTTTTTGTTTGTTATTTTTACTAAGAAGTTGCATAAAGCGGTCTGCCAAAATGTGGGTTATATAAAAATAAGCTACACACACTCGCACACACCCAAAACAGAGAGAAAGAAACGATTCCAAAGCGCTGCGTCATTGACCACAAAACAAAAGATTGGTCAGCATCACAAAGCAGAAGGGAAAAAATGAGCGAAGACAAACGAAGCCGACCTAAGAGGCATCTCAATAATTTTATTGGCTTCGAATTGATGAATCACTATTGTAGATTGGCTTATGAAGCCATCATCATCATGACTGACCACACACGGCACGGGGTCATGGGGAAAACTGGCCATGTTCTTGCCCAAAGCTGAGAGAAAAATCTAAATGTGAGAGAAGTCCGCTCTCAAGTCGTATGCAAATCAAGTATTTCGGCTTATGCAGATTTGTTGACCATAATATCAAAGAGGGCCGAATGCCGAGTCGAGTGGCTATTAACACCGAACGATGCTGGCGTTGATCTACTTGCCCATCTCGAAGCTGAACTTGACCGATTTTGTGATCAACTGGGCGTGAGCTAGAATGTCCATAATAAAGTCCAACTCAATGACGATGTGTGCGATGATGATCTGTGTGCCTAGATTTGATTTGTTACACTTCACACTGAAACACTTTATGCCAAATTGCAGTGTGAAGGTCAATCAAAATGAGTTTGTATTTAAATTTGCATGCGAATTGATTAATATGACCAAGAAAACCGATACTATCGTAACAGCACCTGCCAAATTGCGGCCATGGATGCAAATAAATGAAATGACTAAGCTGGGCACTCTTCACGTATGTTGTATGTTTTTTAAACACACACTTCACAGTTGCCCCTCAAGTTGTTATCCTAAATTACATGTGTCTCAATTTAATGACCAAAGCCCTCGAAAATACTTACGAGCATATTCCGATTCTATCGGTTTCAGCTTCATTACTCGGCGCTTAGAACATAACAAAAGCTCTTGAACACAATTTCGTGCAAGTCATTGCTAATGGCACTATCCGAAAAAATTTCAGGTTTATTTCTGTTTTAGCAAGGTTTTAAATGCTCAAGCTCGTTTGCATTGAGAAACCGCAGAGCTGAAATATTAATGCATACCCCCAAACCGACAGAAGCTAGCCAAATAATCGGGTTAAGCGCAATAGAGAAACACAAAGACAATGCAAAAAATAAAATAAAAATAACAACAACAAGTGCAAGAATACTTTGAAGTGCAATTGAATAAAGGATACCCTATAATTAATTCTAAAATATCCTTAATCTCTAAAATGTTGCATAAATATAGATTATATATTTGACTCTACATATCCATCAATTTTCTTTACTCAAAAATAAAATCAATTGCTTAAAGCATGGCTAACAACTTGTTTCAGCCACTGTTGAAAGTTGTTTTGATTACAGGGTATAAACAATGTTAAACCAGTAACTAGAAAACATCGATTGGCTGCAACAAAGTTGGCAACAGTTAAATACAATAGTTAAATCGAAAACTTGAAGAACTCTACGGTTTTTCCTTGTTGGCACAAACAGTTTTTTTTTGGTGCGCAGTTGTAAGACGTGAATACCACACTTCCCCCCCCCCCACCCCTCTTACTACCCACCTGCCCACCTGTAAACGACAAGTGGCAGTTGACATAAATTCAATTTTGCAGCTCATCTCAATTGAATTACCTCCAATTACCTGGCATTCAGGTAATGCATAACCAGTTTAATGATCTTCCAAATTGTATTACGAGATGCTTTTATGGCCAAGAGTTCTTCCTCTTCTTCTAAACGTATACACCAGTTTGGTTATGATGCAAAAAAAGAATTTATGAGCTGTGGTTTTTGTAACGAAATGTGTGGCAGACTCTGTGGCAAGCTGTTTAATAACTTATATCATGCGTGACAAGACAGCTCAAACCGAAAGACTTAAGACACAAACTTGATGTCGAAAATTATATGAAACTTGTTTAAAGCGATTTAATTACATGAATCTTATATGAAAATATGTAATAAATAATTGTGCAGTATGTATGTTAATTTGCATTAAAATATAAATAATAAATCAAAACAATTAATTAGCAATTATACGTGTTAAGATGAAACCAACTGACACCTGAGGGAAAAGCGAAAATAAAAAACGAAAAAAGAAAACAAAACATAAACAAAATGCACTTTACTCACTTGCCGCCTGCATGATGAGAAATCCAATAACAAAAAAATTCATTTTCCACTTTTTCACACTTTTTATTTTGATTGATTTCGTAGAGAGAGTAGATGGTTATTCGGTTATTTGTTCGAATTGTAATTTCGTTTGCAAATTTCCTTGCTGAAAAAACACTCACACTTGCACTCACACTCAAATATTCACTGTGTATGATATTCAGCTGCGGATAAACATAAACAATTTTTTTTTGGTTTTTTTTGAGCTATGGAAATGGAAAATAAACGCAAGCATTAAACGCATTATAAAATTGCTTTATGCACGACTCGTGCCGACGATGAGATGAGCCACGAATCGGAAGTTATAGTTACCATAATTAAATTTAATTAAGCTATTATAATTTTTTGTTATATTTTAGTATTTTCCTGCCTGTCTGTTTGTATGTCTGTCTGTATGTTGATGAAAAATACCCCAAACTGATCTGAGCCAAACATTTCCATGCCAAGAAATGCGCGTAAATTGAAAAAAACCGGTAAACAGAAAACGCAAATGAGCTGGACAAACACTCTCTCTTTCTGTTTAAACTTTAAAGTAAAAGTGAGGACGCTAACGCAGATGCCAATCTTGATGCCGATATTGATGCCGATTCCGATGTCGATGCCGCGTGGGCCGTAAATTTTGTAACGCCAATCAATTAATATATCAATAAAAATGTATAAATGTCTATGTATGTATTTATGCATATTTGTTATGATATTTAGTTTGTTTTACTAATAAATGAACGTAATGGGCCGAGCACTTTCCAATCATTTGCTCGCTCGGTTGACTGTCGCGCCATAATTTTCGTAGCTGCCTCAGCCTGTTTTTTTTTCGTAGCTATTGTCACTATCAACACGGGCTGACTTGGCCACGCCCACCTACCCAAAATAAACGCTCGGCACGTCGAAACGAAAAAAAACCCCGAAAAACAGAAACAACGTGCAGCAGTTCTGCGCTTAAAACTTGGTAAAGATAAAAATCATAGGTAAAAGTTGTTTTCGATATGCTTTAATTTCGTGTCTCTGTTTTAGTGTTAAATGTGTATTTTTTTATATTTTGGCTACTTTTGGTTTTATTTGAATTAACACAGTTTTGGAATCAATTAACAAATTGACACATTTTGCTTTATTTAATAATTAAAAATGAGTTCAATCATTTTTGAACAATATTGCATTGGCCTCGTTATATTTCACTCTTTTTCACATTCTTGTTTTACGTGTTGTTATTTTGGTTTTAAATGAATTATACAAATATACATATGTATTATATATAGATATAGTTATATGTAGAGCTTGTTTTTGGTATTTGTAATTATTGCCAGAGCGAGTCTCCTTTACCGAATACGTTTCAAATCCGAGACGCCACAAAACTGAGAGACGCGCGTCGTGCAAAACTTGTAACTTCAATGAACGGCCAACAACTGCAGACTGAATATGAATCAGAAATTGTGGCCAGCAAACCCGCCAAACCAACGCAGCAACAACTTAACACAACACACCGAACTGGCCTCTTTGGAGTTATGGCTCGGTTTCGAAAGCGACGGCTTTGCGCATGCGTGTCTGACTCTCGCTCTCTCTCGCTCCCTCTCTCATATGCTTAAAGTCCCAAGTCACTTTACAACACTGCCCACATGTGTGAGTTTTCAAAAAGTTATCTTCCTCTGATAACAGACATGTACATTTTTATTTCAATTTAAATTAGTGATGTAAATCCAACATTTTATATTAAAATGTCAAAGTCGACAACAAAAATTAAAATTAATTGTCGATAAACCTTTGAATAAAAACGATCGGACTTAAAAAATAATAATAATAGGCAGCGTTGTTTTAAGCTCGAAATTCAGACAAATTTTAAACTTTCATAAATTAACCAAAGTTAAACAGATTTTTGAGGGAAATGTCATTTTGATCATTTTTTAACTTGCAATCAACTTTAAATGTCATAATAAAGCAGTATAAAACAGCTTAATCTTGATTTTTGGTAAAGGTTTCTGATATAACATATTTTTCATCTTGTTCAAGAAGTTGTCACTACTCAAAAATCTTTTAGTCATACTTCGTCATCTGTCGATGGATTTGCATAAACTATACCTTATTTTCTTTGAAACAGTATCGGCTTTACGATAAATGAGTAAAACAAATTGTATCTCATTGATTTCTATTTTTTCCAGGACGATATGTTAGCTTTTAAGATCAAAAAATCACAAAAAACGCCCATTTTCGAACTTTATAAAATCGCTAGCACCTGAATTGCTCAACCGATCTTAATACTCTATGGAAGAAAGTTGAAGAGGATTAACTTAGCTTTAATTTAAGTGCTTGGTTGGCAACTTTGAATAAGTAGATTTGGAAGTATACTCAAAAGTGTTGGAGTAACCTCAAAAATTCGAAAAAATTCGAATATTTCGAAAACGCTTTCATAAAAAAATTTTTAAATGCCATTTTCGTGTTTAGCCGGCCAAAGTCCATAAGAAAAAAATACTTTCATTCACTTTGCATTTTGGCTGTAAACTAGTGTAATTTAAGGGAACCAACTATTTCAAGTACTATTTGTAAATATTTTCCAAAATTAATTGCATATTCACAGCAAATTAAAGCATATCAAATTACAATTCGCATGCTAAGAACATATTCCATTAAATTTTAACCATTAGCTCAGGTGTACTCTGTGGATTCATAAACTTTGCGCTACCACACAAATTTTTTAAATGAATTTACGAAAAAATTGCATATTTTTAGTCACAATATGGTTAAGTTTGCTCCAAGCAAACGCCATAGAGAATTTTCTAACTGAAAATTCCTACTCAGCCTCGACCGAAACATTGAAAAGTTTATTGGACTTGGAGAATATTCTAATGGAAAACTTGGAAGATTACGTGAACGAGCTGAAACACAAACTTGGCTTGGCCAAAAGGTGAGTACGTTTATATAAAAAATTATAGATATATTTACATTTCATGTTTTCTTCCTCTTTTAGAGGCCTTACATACTTTCGTGCTGAGGAGCTGAAAATGCGCTCTGATAATGAATATTTTGACAACCCATTGAATGGTTTAGTATTCCTGCGACATTTACAAGAGGATTGGCTAAAGTGGGCGAAATACGTGGAGCAGCTGCCGGGAACTGGTAATAGACTGACTCTCAGAATGACTAAAATTTTTAATAAATCCTTTTCTTCCTGCAGCACAAATTGCCAATGCTAAGGACTTGCGCGCCGAGCTCCCAAGAATTGTAGATCTTCAGGAAGCCAGTCACAATATTGAGCTTCTAGTTGATTATTATGAACTGGAGCCCAAAGATTTGGCAGTCGGCAAATTGTCTGGACATTCTCAGCCAAGGTTTGTTTATAGCTAAGTATATATTATAAACTGATAAAAATGTTAGAATTCTTTTCAGCACTGCGCTCTCGATGCTGGATTGTTATGCATTGGCCAAATTCAATTTGTTTCAGAAAAATTACGCAAAGTCCGAGATTTGGTTTAATATTTCGCTGGCGAAATACGAATCAAATCATAGTCCTGTATACAAAGTCTTAAATTTCGATGAAAGCGATATTCTGAAATGGCTGGGAGCTGTGCTAATGAAGCGCAAGGAGCACGTCGCAGGATTGCAGCATCTGAGAAGAGCACAGAGTGTCAAGACAGATGAAACCTCTTCATATTATATGTCCAAAGCGTTGACCCAGAAATTCTGTTCCGCCAGCTTCCATCGACCCAGCTATCTGCATTGTCGCTATAACAATTGGATGACGCCGTTCCTGCGCATTGCACCTCTGAAAATGGAGGAGCTGAGCGTGGATCCTCACGTGGTGCTCTACTACGATGTCATTTACAATAGCGAAATCGAATGGTTCCTAAACAAATCTTTAAACTTTACTCCAGCCTTATTGGACATGAATGAATTATCAAAAGATCGCACCGCACAGAATGTGAACTTTAAGACTAATGTGGATGCAGTTAGTCGGACGCTTCATAGGCGACTAACAGACATGACGGGACTCAGCATGGAATTGAGCGATAATCTATCTTTGATCAACTATGGCATCGGTGGACATTATAAGTTGCACATGGATGCATTCAGTGAGGATGTAAATATTTACCAAAGTTTTTTAAGATGATTTATATAATTATTTTTTTTAAAATTGTACTTTTTTAGTTTGAAAATGTAGGAAATCGCATAGCCACAGTTTTGTTCTACGTAAGTTTCAATCGTTATCGAAATCGCATTGATCAGACTTAAAATTTGAATTCCATCAGTTGAGCACTGTGGAATCTGGAGGTGCCACAATATTCCATCTCAATCTCACGGTGACGCCAGAGCGAGGAACCGCCCTTGTCTGGCATAATCTGCACAATGATGGAAGGCAGCATTGGAAAACCTCGCATGCCGCATGTCCAGTAATCGTGGGCACTAAATATGGTGAGATCTGAGCTCTTGTCACACCTCAAGCTCGATAATGATGTTTTGATTATATTTATTTTTAGTGCTAACGAAATGGATTTATACCCTAAGCCAGATGTTTATTAATCCTTGCCTAGCAAACCAGGCAAAGTCCGAATAAACAACATTTAAAAAAAGGTCAACAAACGTTGGCCGCTTTTGAATTAAGCGAAATTTCATTGGAAATCACATAGACTGTTCGCTTAAAGCCATACATTCCATGACTACTAACTAGAACTGACGCTGGCTTTGGTGAGACGATACTTTTGGACCGCAAAGAGAGCACCCTCCTCGGAGGTCAGCTGCTCCATGAATTTCTCCTGCAGGAAACGATTAGACTCCGCGTTCAGTTTCTCCTCAACGAATGTAAAGTGCAGCATCGCATTGGGCACACAATTCAGCTCCAGCAGCGTCTCATTCGATGGCAGCACCTTCTTCGGTGGTATGGTGAACAAATGAAACTGTTCCCCGGGATTCGCAAGGAATGCACGCACAAAGTCCTCCACCCTGGAGACAGGTTCGTGTGGCTTAAAAATGCCTTGCAAGACGTATCGATTGGGAAACTGTATGCGAAGCACGCAGTCCTTGTACTGATTCAGCTTGGCCAGCATGGCCTTCTGGCGCTCCAGTTCCCGTAGATTGGACGTGAGCAGCGGTGCATCCTCGTTGCCCGAGGCTGTGCGCTTCAGATCTCGCAGCACCATCTTTAAATCGTTGACAGTCAGATCGAAAAAGGAATCGGGCAAATCGTCGTTATTTCTGTTGGCTGCATCCAGTGAGAAGAGCACTGCATTCCGTGGTCCAATCACATTTACCACCGGTGGTGCTTTTCCAGGATTCTCATCAGCGTTGTCCTCGAACTGGTCCTCCTGGTCTTGATGATGCAATAGGTAACCAGACCCACTACCCCAGTCATACTTGGGCTTTGCAGGCTCATCTTTTGGTGTCGAGGCTCCAGCATCAGCAGCTGCTTCCTTGGTCGCGTTCTCCTCGGGTGCAGTGCGCTTCAGTGACTTAACCATGTCACTGGTCAACGCAAAACCGCCGCCGCCGCTACTGCCAGCAGCACCAATGGCCGAGCGGGATGTGCTGGGCTGATCGTCATCATTATCTACCTTGGGCTTCACCTCGGCCGGCTTATAGACGTTGGCCTGCCTTTTGAGATCCTCCGGCTTCTTGTCGATCAGTCGCATCATGGCGCGTCCCTCGAGTATGCCCAACGACTTAAGCGTAGTGTTCTTCATCTGCTCCACACCAATCACCTCGCTGCGCATGTAAATGATGACCGGACTCTCGTAGGCCTCCAGCTGTGTCAGGCACAGTTCCTGGACCACATGCCACACGGTGCTGCTGGGCAGAAACTCGCCTTGCTCGCGAGTGCCGTCATTCAATTGAATGCAGACAATAACATTGGCCACTGTTCGTCGCTTCTCCGTCGGCTCCATTTCCAGCACACAGTTGTTGGGCAATCCGCTAAAGCGGAACTGTTGAGCCAGACTCACATCTTTGTTGTGGAATTTCAGGCAATGCTCGTCGCTGTCGAAGCCATGCTTCGCGCTCGCCGTCTCCAGGACCTCGAGCAGGGTCATGTCGGGCTTAACGCTGACATTCTGACGACGACCATTGGGCAGCAGCACAGTGACCTTTTTGTCCATGCTTCTGCTTCAATCTCGACGGAGACGCTTTCAATGAAGCCCTATTGGGAGCAACATGTGTATATGAGAATTTCCAAATAACCAAATACGCACGGCTGCTTGAAATTTATGTCAGAGCTGAATTTCTCCTTAAACTCAGTATTCGCTCCAAATGGTAAAAAACTTTAAATCAATATTAATTTGTAAATTATGGCGAATAACAAAAATTATGCCGGTCACCGGTTGTTATCGAATTGTTGGCAATTGGCTCGATAAAACGAACCAGTAAGTTAAATGAGTGAACCAAGCCCCTAATTAATGGTTCATGTAGTTCGTTAATCGATTATCGATAAGCGAAACGAAAAGACTGTCATGCATGTTGTACGACAAATTAAAGGAATTCCTGAAACTGATCATAATTACTATTAATTTGTATTAATACACAATAACTCCGAGACTGTCTCTTTTAAAAGATCTGTAATGCTTTTGTAATCCCTTATTTAATGAGATATGTTTATATAAATATTTGCATGACATGCATGTATGACAGTGTGACGATCAACGATCGTGTGCCAAAAAAAAAACACTTGTGATAACGCAGCCCAGCAGACAAGTAGTTTTTATTATTATTAAATATTTGCAATAAGTACTGGACAAATGTATACGAGATTATTGCAGCATTTGGGAAATGGCGCCAGGTAAAGAGAATACGCTGAAAATAAATGCAAATTATTTGCAGTTCTGGAGACAGTTTCTGGACACACCTGTTACATAAACATTTTGCTCTGCGCTTCCAGGTGTTTGGCTACAAAGGCCACGCCGAAGGTGCAACCGATCAATAAGATTCTAATTTCCAATCGCGGCGAAATTGCATGCCGTGTCATCAAGACTGCTCGTAAGCTGGGCGTGCGCACAGTGGCTGTCTACTCGGATCCGGATGAGCACAGTCTGCACACGGAGCTGGCCGACGAGGCGTATCGCGTGGGCGAGGCAGCTTCCTACTTGCGCGGCGATCGCATTCTCGAGATTGCCAAGAAGTCCGGCGCACAGGCGATTCATCCGGGCTATGGCTTTCTCTCCGAATCCGTGGAATTCGCCGAGCTGTGTCAGCGGGAAGGTGTCATATTCATGGGACCACCGAGCTCTGCTATTCGTGACATGGGCATCAAGAGCACCAGCAAGGCCATAATGGCTGCTGCCGGAGTGCCAATCATTAATGGCTATCACGGCGATGATCAGACGGACTCGTGTCTGCAGGCTGAAGCCGCCAAGATCGGCTTTCCGCTCATGATCAAGGCTGTGCGTGGTGGTGGCGGCAAGGGCATGAGGATTGCAGAGAAACCAGAGGATTTCCTCACAGCCCTCAACTCGGCGCGCACCGAATCCCAGAAAGCCTTTGGAGACAGCTCTGTGTTGCTCGAGCGCTACGTGCGTTCACCTCGTCACGTAGAGGTTCAGGTGTTTGCGGATCAGTACGGCGATGCTGTCTATCTGTGGGAACGCGATTGCTCCGTCCAGCGGCGTCATCAGAAGATCATCGAGGAAGCACCAGCGGTAAGAGCTGCGACTTTCCCAAATAAAGGAATGCAAATTCATTTCAATACTTTTGCTTTTAGCCTGGCTTGTCGGAGGAACTGCGTCGGGAACTGGGCGAAGCCGCCGTTCGCGCTGCCAAGGCTGTGGGCTATGTGGGCGCTGGCACTGTTGAGTTTATCCTGGACAAAGAGGACCTCTCCTTCCACTTCATGGAGATGAACACACGCCTGCAAGTCGAGCATCCCATATCCGAGATGATAACTGGCACTGATCTGGTCGAATGGCAGATACGCATTGCTGCAGGCGAGCCCCTGCCCCTGACACAGTCCCAGATCACGCGTCGCGGCCACGCCTTCGAGGCACGCATCTATGCTGAGAATCCTCGCGGTGGCTTTCTACCCGGTGCTGGGCCACTGCGTTACCTGAGCACCCCCAAGTCCAGTGCAGAAGTGCGTGTGGAGACGGGCGTGCGTGAAGGGGATGAGGTATCAGTGCACTACGATCCCATGATTGCCAAGCTGGTTGTCTGGGGCGAAAATCGCACTCAGGCTCTAAACTCACTGATTGCACGCTTGGGAGAATATCATGTGAGTACTTTGTATATTTGGATTAGATAGATTCACTCATGAATTCTTAATGTTGTTACAGATTTCTGGTCTGGACACCAACATCAACTTCTTGATCGACCTGGCCTCGCATCCGGAATTCCAGCTGGCCAATGTGCACACTGGCTTCATCGATCAGCACTTCGATACGCTCTTTCCCCCAATTGTCGTGGAGCAACAGCAACTGGGCCAAGCTGCTCTCGCGCTGATCTTCAATGAGTTGCAGGCTGCCAGCAGCAATGCCAACAACAACCAGGATCCATTTGCTGCCACGCCAAATGTGCGTCTCAATTACGCCTTAATACGCAAATACAATTTGAAGGCACATGACAAGGGTGCGTTGGCTTTAGAGGATTAGCACGTCATCTTATTACTATAATATCTATGATTGTTTATTTTAGTTTTTGCCGTGGAAGTGAAGTATGACAATGGCGACATCGAGATCCGCGTAGATGGCGGCGCCTGGCAGGTCATTAAAGCCGAGCGTGTGCAGGACGGAGAACGTCTGAAGATCCGCGCCAATATTGATGCTCACATCTCCACGTATAATGCCAACATTGATGGCGCTAATGTTACGCTTTTCCTCGAGGTAGATTTACAACATATTAACTAAATTATTTAAAATTTAATAATCTCTTAAAATCCATAAACAGAATGGCAAACTGGACTTTGAGCTCGTGCAGCCCAAATTCCTCAGCGCACAGGCGGATCAGCTTGGCAGTGGAGGCTCTAGAGTCGTGGCACCTATGCCAGGTGTCCTGGAGAAGGTGCTGGTTAAGCCGGGCGATCAAGTCAAGAAGGGCGACAGTCTAGCCGTGCTTATTGGTATGTTGCTGAATATACAAACTAGGAATATAATTCTTACCCTTTGTCACCTTTTAGCTATGAAAATGGAGCACATTCTGAAGGCACCAAAGGATGCTACTATTAAATCGATCGGCGGTGCCGAGGGCGATAACGTGGCCAAGGGAGCGGCAGTCATAACCTTCGTTGATGAGGAGGTGGCAAACTAAAGCAGATGACATGTCATTTGATTGTATACCAGGGAATCGTTGCATTTATCCACAGAATGTTTGTGTTCTTCTATTTCTGTGCATCCATGTCTTTGATCAGTTTTAAGCTTTAACGCGTGCATTTATTAGATTTAAGCCAAAAGAATTCCATTCAATGGATCATTGTTGTCTTGTCATTTGACATTAAAAGCGGGTTTTTCTTTTATAGTGGATGAAGATTGTTTCATTTGCCATAATCAATGAATAAAGTTGAAAAAAAATAGTAGTCTTGATTTATTAATTTGTATGTTTTTGTCGTTTAATTTATGTATTGTTTCTTTGCCTTGTTTTTGTATTTATTTCACAGAGATACATATCAAAGTATGTAAATGAAAATACAGTTTCATATTTGATTTAGCAATATGATTTGATTGGTAAATTTTAGAATTATCTATTGTGAAAAAACAAATGATTACGAATGCGATTTGCTTTGCTTACATTTCGCGTTTATTTTGCAACTTAAAACATAATAATTTAATAAATGTTTAACAAATTTCACTTAATACAAAAAACACTAAATAATTAAAAATATATGTATATATATATATATGTACTTAGTATAAACATAATCAAGTTTACTTTATTTGTTTCCTTTCTTTTTCTTTTTTTTGTTTTTGTTTTTTGTTAGTCCACATTTGTCCTATCTTCTCTGGCGGTTTATACTGCTTTATTAAATTGTTTCGTTCTTGTTTTATTTTGATTTATCATTCAATTAATTCATTTCAGTTGATTCGCATTTGAAAAATTAGTTATGGGAAACGCTTCACAGGGGCGAGGGCGACACTTGTGGCATGATGAGTTGAGTACTGAAGATGCAATTTGGTTTTGCTTGCCTTAATCAAAAATTGTTCAGCTGTGTCAGACAGCCGATCATGTATATATATATATATATATATATATATATTGTTTTTACATATATATTTATTTTGATTCCTAAGTATTTATTTATGTATGTTTTGGGTGTATTTATGTATGTATTGTAGTATTGTTTTAGTTGTTGGTTTCATTTGATTCAGTTATGTTTAGATTGCTCGCTTTCAATGCGTAATACATCTCATTTATATATACTATATAAATACAATTATATCGTACTATTAACGTGCAACTTAAACCATCATAGTATTTGTGTATGTATGTATCTGTGTGTATGTTTGCAATTTGTTTAGGTAATAAGGTATAAAGTACAATAACTATTTAAACACCTTTTAGCTGTGGTACACACCCATTCTTTATCTTTATCGTTTGTTTTCTATTTCTTTCTTCTGTGTGACTTCGTCTACATATAGTTTTTATTTTTATTTCGTATTTATTCTTTGTGTTTCTTTTTTTTTGTTTATTTCGATTGTTAATAACTACTAGCATTTAAGTCTCGGTTTTATTTTATTTTTTACAACGCTTTTGCCCCCTTTTAAATCCACCCGAAACATTTTCGAGTGTCACTTGATGGATGCTCATAGTTATTTGATCTTGTTGTTGTTATTGTTGCGATAAGTATTTTTTATTGCAAAAAAAAACTTTTCGTTTGTTTCTATGAATTTTAAATAAAGTTTTTCTCAATTATTGAGTTGAGCTCAGCCGCTCCAGTTGTTGTTGCAGCTGGTGTTGTTGTTGTGGTTGCCGGCGTGGTTGTTGTTGTTGTGGTTGCTGCTGCTGTCGGTTTTATTTCAGATGTTGTCTCTGCTGCTGTTGTTGAGGCTGTTGTTTCTGCTGCTGCTGCTATTGTTGTTGTTGCTGCTGTCGCACTAGACGCTGTTGTTGCTATTACTGGAGTTGTTGTAGTTGTTGCCTCTGTTGTTGCCACTTCCGCGGTTTCCGCTGCACTTCCAAGCACATTCTTTTTTTTCAATGGCCTTCTTCGCTCTTTCCTGTGCGCCGCCGACTGCTGTGAATATATGGAAATCAAAGTGAAAACCAATTTAACATTAATTAGGCAACATTCCAAGAAGGATAAGTGTGAACACTTCACTTGATGGGCATTAGGATATCAATTAAGCATAAATTATTACGTGTGCAGTTTTATGTACAGGTTTAAGTGTGAGTGTGTGTGTGTATGTGTATGTGTTTGTTGTGCCTGAATCAATAAAGCATTTAGCTGAACAAAAGCCAGGACAACGTCTGCTAGTCCCTGTTATCAGGCATACATACGGATACATAAATAATATCTATGGCTCGCGGTGAGTTCATTGGCTTTTCAGTGACAACAAAGTATAAGTAAAATAAAACATTTAATTAAGACAAAAGGAACAAACAAATGTGGGCGGTTCTTCAAAGAATTAAATGAACAACTCTAACTAACTTGGCGGCAAATCAAATTAAGCGGCTGGTGGAACTGTTGCTAATATCACCACGTTGTTGTTGTTGTTGCGACTGTTGTTGTTGCTGCTGCTGCTGTTGTTGTTGTTGTTGTTGTTGTTGTTGCTTCTGCTGCAGTTGTTGTTGCTGTTTTGGTTGTAGTTGTAGCTGTAGTTGATGTTTCTGTTGATGTGACTGTTGTTGTAGTTGTTGCGGTTTCTGTAGTTGTTGTGATTGTTGTTGTTGCAGTGGCGGCATTAGCAGCTCCGCTGCCGGCGGCAATTTCCCTCCACGGTTTACACGATTTCGGCTGCCCTGCGCACAGATTGTCAGAAAGGTGGGAAGGAAGGACAACAAAACGAAACAGCGAAAACATCGAAAAGAAGTTGTTCATTTTGGATAGTTTGAAATAGAGAAAGAATTAGAACAAAGTTACCATGTTGTGTGTGGTGTGTATAAGGTGTATTTGTATGTTTTGTTTGGTTTGGTTTGGTTTTGTTTTGTTTATGGCTAGGCAGGACACTGAACCAGGACAACTACAACTGAGCTACCATAAAACCCGTAAAGTTCTCAACTCTCCTTCTTAATTACCTTTTCCATTGAAATTTTCATGTGATCCAAACTATTGGTAAGACCATTTATGTTGGTCTCACCATTTCCGGTCTCCTGAGCACTACTTTCCGTCTCGCTATTGGCGCCGCTCCCGCTGCCTCCGCCGCCACTTCCACTACCGCTAGCCGGAGCAACATTGCCGGTCGAGGTGCCGCCTCCCGTGGACGTGTAGGCGCTAAACAACTGACGCGATAAACGCGGTATGCCATTGCCGTCCATTGAAGTCGAGGTCAGAGCCTGAACCGGAGTCGAGCTTGGAGTCGGAGCGGGAGCTGGGCTTGGCCAGCCGCCAATTGTTGGGATTGCAGTTAGTCCTGAATAGTTGACCGTCTTGTTATCCGGCTGTTGATCCTGCTGCGACTGCTCAGTGGCCCCTGTGCCGGCTGGCTGCTGTGCTTGTGTCTGCTGCTGTTGCTCCTGTTTGTTGTCATCGTTGGACTCCAAGTCGGATTCGTTGTTTTCCTCCTGATCCTGAAAGCCATTAATAATAAACGTTAGCATAAAGTGGATTTTAAGAATCAATTTGCATTATAGGCACCGTCGTTGCTTTCTCGCTCACCTCCTCCGGGCACAGTTCATAAGCCATGGTCCAAGTGTTCTTGGCCGATTGCGAACGCTCTAGCATATAACCATTGGTGTTGTCATTGCTCTGTGCCGGCGGGGACCATGAGTACGAGTTATACTGGCAGCCAATGCCGCGTTGACGCTCCAGCTCATCCTGCAGCCACTCAACGGCAATGCTCCAGTGGCGACTGATGGCAGGACTGGTGTTCAGCATTTGCAGCGCAATCGGTGACTTGTGGAACAGATGCGTCAGGCATTTGATGATCTGATAAGCGCGCTTCTGATAATGCGTCTTGGCACGCTGTATCGTATCCAGCAATCCCTCACGCTCCTCGGCCACGCCGTTAAGTGCATTGTGTATGCGATGGTGCTGCCACGAGTCCTCAAGCAACAGGATGTTCAGCAGCAGGTCCGTATGATGACGCATGTCATGGCAGTAGGCGAACCCACATTGCCACAGCAACTCAGTGAGCACAGCACGCGAGAAATGCGGATTCTCCCAGCAGCAATACTGCAGAAGTTTTAATCCCTCATCGCCCACGTTCGTGTCCTCGATGACCTTTTTGATATAGCTGCAAGTTAAAAAGGTTAATAAGTTGACGAGTTATTACAAAAAACAAGTGGGAAAGGCTATAGTCGAGCTCCCGACTACATGATACCCGTTACTTATATAAATAAATTTTAAGTATTTTTTATTGCATGCTTTTAGGCACTGACATTGCTTAAAAACTTTTATTAGCCATTGCCACCTTTATATTTGTCCGATCCTGTTACGATTTAGTAGGTTGATAGGTAATAATAGTAGTTAACGGTAACGGGTCGTGGCAAAATTTTGAAACCAACTTGATCTGCGTGGGGCTTATAGAAGTCTGTGGGCCAAGTCCGTAGCCTTATAATCTCTGAGATCTAGGCCCTCACATGAACAGATAGACGGACGGACGGACAGACAGCCGATGGCTAAATTGACTTGGCTGTTAATGCTGATCAAAAATATATATACTTTATAGGGTCGGAGATGCTTCCTTCTCCCTGTTACATACCTTGCAACGAATACAATATTCCCTTTTATTTATTTTTTAAGTAACGGGTATAAAAAGTAGTAGATTAATTTAAAGCTGCTTACCCGGTGCGATTGAAAAGAATATCCATGCACTCGCTCGACAGTGGCGTCATTTCCTCCTGGGAAATGTTGGGATCCTTGTGTGGATTGGGCATTGGTCGGGCATTCGTATTGGAGCTCTGGCACTTGTCGCTCACATCACTGCAGCGCACCAGATGCGACACCACTTGATGCAACTTACTGAACTCCGGATATTGATACTTAATCGACGGTCCTGGTCCATCATCCATGGCCACCTGCATAAATTGCACTGGCACATTCAACTGGAAAATCAAAAAAAAAAATTAATAAACCAGTTGCAAGCACAGAATTCCGTCTGGGGTAAAAATACCTTAAGTAGCTGTTGCTTTTCGCGAGTTCCTAGACCTACGTACATGCTGAATAGGCTAAAGTAGTGTGGTAAATGCTGCTGCGTGCAGTCGGATGAGCAGGCGCAGCACACTGATGAGAACCTGCTCGCATAGATTGCTGCCTTCGTAGCCGACAAGCGGCTCGTCGTTGATGGCAAAGTGGCAGAAGAACACAACCAGCTTGACGAACACGGCACGCACCTCCGGCGAGGGCGCCATCAATATGTACTCGCCCAGACGCGATGGCGGCGAGAGCAGCGCATGGTTCGCAAACCACTTGCGCACCAGCGAGGAGGAACGTATGTGATGTGACAGAGTGTCATACCTGTAATGAACATTTCATAAATTGAATTAATTCAAAAACACACAATAATAAATACCCTAAATCGGAAAACAACGTTATTGAAGATTGAATAATTTGTAATATAAATACGATATTAGCAACTAAAAACATCCACCGATTTTTCCAAGTGTTTGTCAGTGTTAATCTCTCTCGTCAATTTCCGAGAATTGCAACAAACTATACAAATGTGTAGATGCACCTCAATCGAAATTCTAATCAGTTCCTCAGTTTCAATTCAGCTTACATCACGCTCAGACAGACTTTTTATTCGATTATTAGATAATGTGGATTAAGGCTATTCTAATTTATAGTATATTAGTTAACATAATTGGAAATATTAATGTTAATTTAGTTATCGCATTGAAACACGAAAAATGTGATAAACAAAATATTAAAATGAATTATTGCGATTATATTAATCACAAGAAACTCGAAGAACTAAATGTAAATAAAATGACACAATGTTACGGTCTTAGTTCCAATAAACATTTTGAAGTGAATACCTCAAATCTTAGTGTTAAGGTTGACAATGACAAAGGTGTTGGAAAGACATCTTTAATGACATACACTTTCAAAAAATATTATTTTACTAATACAGTAGTTATTATTGGATTATATTTTGTCATAAAAAGAATCTATTCTAATTATAAGTTGAATATAATTAAGATCTGGTTCTGTGGTGGAATTTGCGGAAAGGAACTTGCTAGAGACGATTTGGCAAAATACGATGCATTTATTGCTTATTGCCATTTGGACTTGGAACTCGTAGCGCAGTACGTTGAGAAACTTGAGAACGGAGCTCGAAGGTATAAGCTTTGTTTCTACCATCGTGATTGGTTGCCAGGCGAATCCATTTCAGACTGCATTTTGCAAACAATTGAAGAATCCAAAAGAATCATAATAATAATGACGAAACAGTTTATCGAGTCGCCTTGGGGTCGTTTTGAGTTCCGTTCGGCTATTAGAGCTACTTCGGTTCATAAACTTAAGCGCTTGATTGTAATATTATATCCTGGCGTAGACATGAATAATCTGGACTCTGAACTGAAAGCCTACATGAAGTACAATACGTATCTCAGACGAGATGATCCGCATTTTTGGAGAAAGCTGATCTATGCAATGCCCCAACGTTCCGATTCTGAGACACAATTATAAAGAGTCAAGGTATAAAGTA
Source organism: Drosophila subquinaria (assembly GCA_037043405.1). Lineage (NCBI taxonomy): Eukaryota > Metazoa > Arthropoda > Insecta > Diptera > Drosophilidae > Drosophila > Drosophila subquinaria. The sequence goes on along the minus strand of JBAMBL010002557.1, from coordinate 894,892 downwards.
CTTCAGAATGTTATACAAGAGACATAACTTTAAATGCTTTTCATAATAAATTATTTTAATTTTATTCATTTCAGAACGAGTTCAAGCGCCTATGAATTGATTTGTAATATTGGACAATTTATAAAGATTACGGACGTCTATTAGATCTGATCAAGAATATGTATACTTAAAGAATTTATACTACATAACCCATTCTTGCGTGTTATTAGTTTGAATAAATTTAATAAATATTGTACTTTTCAAAATATATTTATAAATATTTTCTCTACTCACCATTCGATGACAGGACCACGCAAAGTTTTCTTTGTGCGGAATCCAGTGTGGAACAGAAACTGTGAGGCTAACTGCACACCCAGCAGGGAAAGCTCCTCAGCAGCGGGCGTCTGTATGGAATAGTTATTGATTAAAATGTAAATGCATGATGTTTTCATATTTAACACTCACAATCTTATCGCTGCGTGTCGATGGAATACTGCAGCTGACCAGCTTCTTTATGAAATTGGCTCGCTGAGAAAATGCTACGCGAGTGCAGAAAACGTATATTTTGATGTCTGCAATAAGAAATGGAACAATAAATAAATGCAATAAAATGAAATCCATAAATTAAAGACGCACCTAACACTGCGTTCAATTGGCTTTGGTAAGGGCAGCACCACATTTCGGCTTTCAGTTAGCGACAATTGCTCCACGCTGGCATCGAATTGAGTTGGATTTTGATCGCAGCGCGTGTAGAACAACATGTATGCATTCCACCAGCGCTTTTGACGGCGATATTGCATACGCTTCAGATTGTTGTCATAGATCTCGCCCATATAGTCGCCGCCAAAGCATTGAGCCTTCATTTCCTCATCCTCATGCATTTTACATTCAGTTACTTCGCCATCATCAAACTTATACCATTGACACTTGCCATTCGTTGGATTTCTGCAAAAAATATTTAAAATCAATAATTGTTAAGCGATGATATTGTGGTACTTACTTGGATACTATGTAGCTGAAGTAGTGACCACCGGATGCCTGCCCGCTGTGGACCACAATGCCGGTCAGTTCATATTTTGTTGTTTCAACACTTGTTTGACAATTATCACCCACTTCCACAACTTCACCTTCTAGCTTAGCTAGACCAGAAACTACAATAAGAATAGAATACATAAATATTAATATATAAAAATCAACTTGGCAAGGCTGCAGTCAAACACACGCCACCTTATGAAATCCTGTACCAGTGTCTATATTCCCTGGTATACAGCATAACTACTGACAGGGATTAAAACCCTAACCGAAACCGTAACCTTTAACCGGTAAACACTGATTGAAATTTAAAACCGTAACTGAAACCGTAACCGAACAAAAATGTTCATTTGACCGAAATCTTTAAAGTTTAAGCCGAAACTCTGTTAACCGAAATAGCCGTTAATTTTTCATTTTTAATTTGGATTTTAATTTTCTCATGTTTAATTTTGAATTTTTATGTGATCGAATTTATATTTGTTAAATGAAATATTAAAATTGTTTAAATGTAACTAAACTACATCAAACTGAAGAATATGTTAAATAAATGTGTGATTGAAACATTAAGAAAGCCATGCCTTTTTAATTATTATTATTATATTATTAATTATATTATATAATTATATTTTTGCGCAACCGGTAACCGAAAACCTAAATGCGAACATAACCGAAACTGTAACTGAAACCGATATTCGTTTTGGTTTTAATCCCTGGTTACTGAATGTTAAGCCTTCTCACCTGTGTAGGGCTCCATATCCAGGATACGAGGAAATTCAAAATAATCATTAAACTTAATCGCACAAACGCGCTCGTAGTCGTATTCAAAGCGCTTCAGTTGTATGGCTAACACGGGCGGCAGCTTCTTGACACATAGCCGCTTAATGGTAACTACCTATAAAGAAATATATATTTATATATATATATATATAGTATATGAGTATACAATTGTAATTGCAGTTTGCAGCAGTCTAGTGTACATACTTTTTTATCACATTTATCACAATGGTATGCATCAGCTCCCTCGAGCAGCTCCCCTTTGACATACTGCTCCAGAGATTCGGTTAATGAGCTATGATTCCTAATATCAACACTAAATACGCTAAATGGTTCCTCTTTGGAATAGCGATGTGGGCACTCTTGGCAGATCTTTTGATCGCTAAACGAGCCGCCCAACGTTGCATTCATCAGCTGAGTGTAGCCGAGTGCCTTCAGTCCCTCGTCGAGACTCTCGAACAGCGACATAAAGAATTCAACGGCATCCTGTTGCTCGCGCAGATTCACAGGCTCACCTTGCAATCTGTTTGTAAATTAACGTTATATTACAAATATTTAACTTCATTAAATCCTCTACTCACTTAAAGTGCGTCCAGAGTCCTCGTGGCACATAAAACTGCAGTGCACTGTGGCCCAGATGAGCAAATATGGCCTGCACATGCTTCAGTATGATGACGTGATAGTTCTTGCGCACATCTGCACCATCATCATTGGCAGCCGATGCTGCAGATGATGTTGATGCGAGTGTGGGCATGGTTGAGGGTCCGGCAAAGAACGATGGCCCCAGGCTGCCACCGACGAGATCCGAATCGCCACTAAAGTCCTCATTGTCATTGGTGGCGGCACCGTGCGCCTTAAGGATGCCCACGCGCACGGCTGGCACCATGTACAGCTGTTGCAGCACCGAGTTCATGTAACAGGTAGCCCCAGCATTTTTCAATCCACAGAAACCTTTGGTTGGCCTGGCGCCCACCGGCGGCAGATAATCCCATTCGCGCAACGGATCGGTATCTAAATATTATGAATTTATGAAAATATAAAAAGCAGGTACCGTAACGATTATAATTTTTAAAATATTAATTATTAAATATAAGTTATTTGTTGACTTTTATAAAAAAAAAAATAAAAGAAAACTCTTATTTTTCGATCTTTTTAAAAAAATTATAAAATAATAATTAAATTTCAATTTTAATTTTAAAATTATAATTTAACTCTTATTTTAAATTTGTATTTTAGCAGTTGAAAATAAAAGTTATTTTTCCATTTTTATTATAAAAATTTTAAATAAAAATTATTTTTCAATTTGTATTATAAAAATTTTAAATAAAATTTGTTCATCCATTTTTATTATTTTATTATATTTTTATTAAAAAGTATAAAAGTAAAGGAATAAAAATTTCCGCGACTTACCCGTGCAGACGAAATCGATGAGTGTATTGGTGAGTAGCTTCATATTAGGAACACAGTGCTGGCACAAAGCGATGAGGAGATCACAAGCGGCAGCAATCGTGTGCGGACTGCGGCAGACTGGTGGCGCCACCGTGTCCATGCGCAAGCTGCCGTGCTTGCGTAAATGCAGATACTCGCGCGAGGCCGTGAACAGAAAGTCATCGATGAGCTCGTGGATTAGCTCGTTGAGCTGCGCCTTCGAGTCGGCCATGAGGAAGAACATCAGCTCCTTGGCCAGACAGAGGTGTCCCTCTAGCAGTTCCTCGTGCACCTGCGTATCCCCCGAGACCTTGACATTCTCCCGTATCTTGCGCAGCCATTTAATCTCATCGCCCAGGAGGCCCTCGCCAATCTGCAGTGGCCAGTTGTAGATGCAGCCGTACGACAGAGTGCGGCACAATACCGAAAAGAACTCCGCACAGGTTGCCTCGTATTGGGGCACAAGAGTCTTCAGGGCACTCACTAGCAGATTGACCATGTAAACGAACGGACGACGATCGCCGGCACAATAGGTGGAGGCCAGGAACAGTTGCTCGGACGCCACTTGGCGCACATGACGCAGCGGATTCTTCAGCACAATTGAGGTAATGAATTTAGGCCAATTGGCGTCGTTACTCAGCGCCTCGTTGGCGCTGGGATTGAGTATAAACGAGATCGTTAACACCTCCAATGCCTCCTTGCATACGCTGAAGTCCTGACCATCGGGTATAATGGCATCATCCTCAAAATCATTGGTGCTTCCCAGCGCCTGCAGGTTGCCACACGAGGAGGCCCAGGCCAAGTGGACCACGGCTTTGATGGTGCTAATATCTGGACAGGACCATTGCAGCGTGGAACTAAACAGAGCACGACAACGTTCGCCATCATGGCTGGCTGAGAGCATCTCGGTGGCCAAGATCTCGGCCAACTTGGCCGAAATAGCACGCAGTGTGCCCTGTGCATTGTTGGGCGTTGTCGAGAAGTTCTGCTTCAGTATGTCCACCTGGGAGCGTGCACCGTTTTCGTAGTCACAGATCATGGGCTCGTCCCCCACGCGGGACAGCACGCTGCCCACAATGTAGAGAAAGAGCTTGGCCAGACGCAGCACACACTGGAAGGAGGCGCGCTTCGTGTGCATATCAGCACTGGGCAAAAAGTTGTTCTTGGTCAGCAGTTCGAGCACGAAGTGCGCGCAGCCCGAGTGCATCCAGGCCGACTGCACCTGCAGTGCCGACTCGCCCAGCGGATCCAGAGCGGGAATCAGCAGTCCATGCAGCACGCTCAGATTGTAGAGCACCTGAGCAGGTGCCGGATGCAGGAACATCTGTTCCGGTGTGCAGTCATCGGCGTTCAGCTGTTAATTTAAAATGTATTATTACTTTATGTATTTTTCTTCTTATTTAAAATTAACTCACAGCATCGCTGGCACTTTGTCCACTGCCGGTCAACGCATCCTCCTCCTTGGGTCCATCACCGGCTGGCGACTTGGGAACACGACACATGAGCTGCAGCATCCGCATGGTGTGGCGATCGCAGGGCAGCAGATGCAGCAACACCTTGGCACTATCACGCAGACGACCGTGCTCCAGATCGCTGCCCAATTGATGAAGCTTCAGAAAGAACTCGGTGTACTGATAGTTCTGTGAGATGATTACGCCCGGCAGCGTGCTCTCCGACTCGACGCGTTGCATATCTGGACAGGGTCTGGGTGGCGAGCCGGTGCTCGAGTCGCTGGAGGAATCGGGACTGCTGGCCAGACCAATGCCCACCTGTGTCAGCTTGGCCGTCAATATCATTTTGTCGCGTATGGTGTACTGGTAAAGCGGATTGATTTCGTCGGAGACTTCGATCAGTTCGCCATTCGTGTAAAACAGATCCACCTTGATGTTGTTGGTGGACGTGGAGTTGCCCTTGATGCGCTTCAACAAGTTGCGCTTGAAGGCCGCCATTGTCTCATTGCTGTGCGTCACAATTTCGATGTCGTCAATCGATGACCGTCCAGGCGTTTGGAACCGTATATAGAGACTAGTGTTCTTGCCACGCGTGACGCGGCTGAGTGGCAAATGGATACGATCCCCGCTAAAGGAACGATCGCACTCCTTGATGTACTCCTGCAGCACCTTGATGATGCGACACATCTTCTCCGCCTCGATGAAGCGCATCTTTGTGTCCTTCGAGTCGTCATTGGTTGCATCCTGATTATCGGCATCCTCCAGCGTTGTCTTGCCCAGTATCAGAATGTTGCTATAGTGAGTGCGCAGGCGGGAACAACACTCGCCAATGAACATCTCGTGAAACTCGGTGATGTGCTCCAGCAGACGTGGACCCAGCGCTGTTGACACCTCCTTCAGCAGATCGATGGCCTTGTTGGCAATCTCCTCACCGCCAGTTGTAATCACACGCCACAGATAATCCTTGCCAATGAGATCCTCATTGTCGAGTATGTAGCCGCGATGGATGGCCTTCAGTTTATCCTCCTTGGAGTTGACAGCCTTGAAGAAGCGCTCAAAGCACTTAATGCCGCTCTCGGTCAACAGCAGTGGATCCAGTTGCAGTATGTTGTTCTCAAAGAAATCCTTGTTAATGCCCGGATCGAGATCTGGCTCCTCGCCCATTAGTTTACCGAACCAGCGGAAACATTCCTCGCGATCCGCCGCGAAAACGGCGTTCACAGCCAGACAATGCCAGATTTGCTTGGCCTGTGGATGCAATAAAAATGATTTCTGGATTAGCACTTGCCAACGAGGGAGGAGATCTCGAATGTTGCTAATACACACCTGATCGGCACAAAGCCACAGTTGCCCGTCTTTCAGCAAGAACTTGAGAAACTCCAAACGCTCGGCAATCTGGGCATGATGTGGGAAACGGCCATCTATCAAAATGGTCGCCGCATCCAGGCTGGGCGTCTCATTCACCAAGGAGCGCACCTTCTCCATATACGCCGTCAGACTATTGGTCACCAGTATAACCAGCGAGTAATCGTTCTGCAGACGCTCGATCACCTGCTGCCGATTGATGCTCGTCTGTGTGCGTGGCGCGTGATTGGGCGTCGTGTCGTACAAACAACAGATATCCCGGATGAGACGCAACGCGGGCAACACCCACGAATCGCCAGCCTTCAGCTCGCCCACACACTTATCCAGCCAGATGGTCTTTTGGGCATCACGCTCCTGCGAGCAGCTGTAATCGAGTATCTTGACGTGCGCTCCCAGCGCCTGATCGAGCACCTCGGGCGGCACCTCCTGACTGTGGGCCAGTGTCCAGAACAGCTTCAGCACCTTTTGGGCCATCACACCATTTTTATCGTCCTCGGCCAGACGCCTTATTAGCTCCAGCAGACGTTCCCGCTGACGCTTGTTGGCGGTTGTCATGCTGGCCTGCAAGTTAAGAAACAACAAGAAATTTCAAGCTGATCATTTGGCGATATATTTCTTCGCAAACTCACCTGAAACGCTTCAAATAGATGATCCAGCTGTTCGGGTGTAAAGTCCCAAGCCAACTTGGCCAACAGATCGTGCATGTTCTTAACAATAGCTTCGTGTTTGCCCGCTTGAGCGCGCCACACGGCGTCCAGATCGTCGAGGGTCAGTGCCTGTTCTTTGATTAGAAAGCGTATGATCTTCTCCAGCTTCTCCACATACTGTGGCTGATGCAGTGAGTCCTTGAGCACAATGCCTAGCACATCGGATGACTTGATCCACTGGGCCATGCGCTCCGCCGTCAGCCAGTCCATTTCATCATCGGGCATGCAATGAGGCAGCGGCTGCGAGCGATGCGAATAATATGCCACTGAGGTGAGCACCTTGTTGATCTCGTTGAGGGCATTCATCTTGCCATTGAAGCTGGACACCTGCAGCAGGCGCAATATCATTTTAAGGCGAAACATTTCCAGATCGCGTATCAGTTCCTCCTGGCCAGTCAGACGGCTGGCCAGAAAACGCGCCGACTTCACAATGCCATTGATATAGTCATTGCGCCCCTCCGGTTTCACCTCGCGCTTCAACTCCTCGTCGGTGAAACTATCAAGCAAATCCAGCACAACATTCCAAGTGGGCATAAAGTACTTGGCAATGGTAGCAGGCGTTAGCAGCTCATAGCATTGACCAAATGGCCGCAACAGGCTGTGGATGAGGGCCAACGTTAGGCGATTGTCCTGTCCTGAACCTTCCACGCCACCACTCTCATTGGATGCGATGCTCCTGACTGTTGTTGTTGATGAACTGGAACCAGTGCCTCCCAGAGCTTCCTTCTTTGTGTTTTGATTGCGTTTCAACAACTCCAGGCCGCTATTAAAACGCTCGAGCAGATTATCAAATCCGCCCAACTGGCCAAAGCGATTTATGAGATCGACCAGCCAACCGCGTGGATTCTTTGGCTCCGGCGGCGGCTTAGCAAACATTTTGTTGCTATCCAACACACCCCAAATGCACTCGAGTGTCGCAAAGCATTCCGGCTGTCGGGCCGCATTGAACGTGTTGAACTTATTGTCCGGATCGAAGACAATGGCCAGCAGATCGAGCAGATAGGGATTATCCCGTTGCATGTGGATTGCAATCAAGTTCAACAGCTTGCCACACGACACCAGAATGCAGTGATGGATGTTGTACTTCCACGAGTTGACCGCCTCATCCGTAAGTATTTTAGCAAAGGATGTTGTCAGTCCATTGCGATAAAATTCCACACACGGCTCACAATCATGATCCACACCTAAAAGCAAAAATGATAATGTTATCGAGTTGAATCCCATTCTCCGACTTCATTTACTTACCAGCCTGAGCCAATTCGATGGCGGCATTCAGCAGCACCTCCAGCTCCTGCTCGGGCAACACGGGCACCACCCAGCGTGGATTGGATATCTTTTGTGTGAGCGAGCGCAGCTTAGCGGTTGGAAATGACGCTATCAGCTTCTCCGGCGACCTGCACAAAAATCGAAAGCAAAAACAAATGAACTTTAAATACCATTTATTGTTTGTTTGTTTGTTTCTATTTTCGGCGTGTGTTTATTACGCCGAGGGCGTCAAGGGGTGGCGAGGGGAGGGGTGTGAGTCAGTTTGGCCCGTAAGTAGATAAGCGATAATTGTTCTTTGTTTTGTTATTATCGTCGCCTTTCGTGTTTATTACTTGGATTGCCCATCTGGCCTAGCTTTGAAAGTACATAGCTAACTTACTACTAGCACGCACACACACCCACACACACACACACATACACACACTTACTGCGTGTATAAATGTGTGCGTTAAAACTCGTGATTTGAATTTCTTTGCGCCGTTGACACAAGCAACAATTTAAATCAATAAACGTAATAATTATAATTAAAAACAAAAAAGTTCTTAAATACAAAATATTTGCTGAATTAATACTCGAATCTACATTGAAAAATATAAAATAATAATTAAGTTTTAATTTGTATTTTTTGTTTACTTTTATAAAAGTAATTTTCAATTTTTCGAATCAAAATTGAATGCAAATATCTTTCTCACGAGGATTATATACAATTCAATTTATGTTCAATGTCCAATTCAATTTACCTACAATAATATTTGAATAATTTTCGCATTGAGAAAATAAACTGCGCATAAGTAAACAATATATTTTTATACAACCAATTTGGGGTATAGAGTACAAATAGAAACTGGCCAAAACGGAGCTGTTAATTAGGACCATAAACTACGCACTATTTATGTTGTTTGTTTAATTATGCACTTACACTGCTGTTGCATTGCTCTCCAGATTACAACCAGTGACTGTTGTTGGCGCATCCGTGACTTGGGCAGCCTGCAGGTGCTCCTGACTGTTGTTGGTGTTGCTATTGTTGGAATCACCGCCACTGCTCGACATGTTTGATGTTGTGACGCCTGTTGTGCCCGTGCCCGTGCCTGTGACTGTAACGGAGCCAGTACCACTCACAGTGCCACTGCCAGTTCCAGCGCTTTGAGCTGTGCTCGTTATTCCAGTCGTGGTGGAGCTGCTGCTGTTGGTTGTTGTGGCTTGGCCAGTTCCTGTTCCCGATCCCGTTCCTGTGCCCTGCCGGCGCGTATCGAATGTCATTGTGGCGCCTTCTGGCTGCACGAGCGTCACAAATGCTTAACGCCGTCGTCGTTTGTTGTGTTCAGGTGTGTGTGTGTATGTGTGTGTAGTTTATATGCTCGTAATTCTACAGAAGTCTACGATGGGCGGCTTTGGCGTTTGATTATTGACTATGGTTATGGCAGTCCTGGTTCCAAAGAGACTGAGAGGGTTGCACTCCCCTATCCACAGTTCCTCTTGTTGTTATGGTTGTTGTTGTTGTTTTTGTTGTGGGGTGCTTGGGGTAACTTATCAAATGAATGAATTATGATTGTAACCCAATGTACATAGGCACTGTTGGTCGGCGTCGTCTCTCAGTTTGTCGTCGACGACGTTCGAAAACCTTTTCAAGTTTCTTCTTGGCTTTTGATTTTTTCCTATTGTTGTAGTGCCAATGAGAATATTGTTCTTGTTCTTCCTCTTGTTGTTGCTGGTTGTGGTGTTGTTGTTGTTGTTTGTGCATGCACTGCTGCTGTTTGCGGCGCGCTGCGTTTAGTTTACATATTTCTCCTCAACGGACACAATTGCAAAAATCTATAAACTGCAACGAATCAAGAATAAAAGAAGAATGAGCAAATGAATAAGAGCACACAAAGGAGTCCGAAAAAACACTCGCACAAACACACAAGCGCACACACACATATACACAGGCGCACGCACGAACGAAAAGAGCGAGCGCAAATTGTGGCATGAGAGTGCCGAGAGTGGGGTTTTAATATGAAAAATCAATATTATTTAATAGACGGGGGTCAGAGACGACTGGAGGAGCCACAGTCGAGCAGAACAGTACCCAAATACATATACAAATGTATGTAAATACATATGTATGTACATACATTTGAATATGAATATTCACACCCATGCACATCATAAACTCTCTCGCACACCCACACAGCGACAGTATGAATTTCATTTAATGTTGTTATTGTCGTTTTACGTTGTTCTCTTCATGCTTATATATTTATTTATTTGTTTTTTTTTTTCTTTTTAGACAAACAAAGATTTTAGCTTTTTCCCAAAATTACATCACTGCCGCTGCGTTGTGGATCTGCCCCAGCCCCAAACCCCAACCCGGCACATCCGCCGGGAGACCATAAGAAAAATTGTAAGAGCAACCACTAATTTTTTGCGAAACTTGTAGTGCCTACCGCAGAGAATGATTTCCAGACCTGGGGTCGTCAGTTTGCTCCTACTTCTTCTTGCTATTTTCTTACTTCTTGATTCTATTCTTGCAGCCGTCAAAGCAGCTCGAAACTTATATTTTCAACAATCTGACAACTGACGTGCAAACTTATCATTTGAGCAATTGTTCGTTGTCAACACTGCATACAAATGTACGTATGTCTTCTGTACATAAATTCATACATACATATGTACATGTAGATTGAGGGCAGGGGGAGGGCATGGACCCGCACAAGTGCAGCAACGACGGACGGACCAAGAATCGCGTTGGTATGTGTGTAATCAGTATAAAGAATGCAAAATTGTCAAGTTTACATTAGGTTTTTCCAATTTATTTTGTATATTGTGATGCAGGACGACGTTTTGCAGTTTTTTTTGCTACATTTTTCTCATTCAATATACACACACACAAACAGCTATACATCTACACACACACACACACACAGATGTAGTCACCAAATCGTTTTGCTTTTGCACAACTCACCATTTTGTGCATCCGCCCTAAAAACACTGTGCGTTTTTGTTAATATACGCATTAATTTACACTGTCGCACTTATATGCCACGGTATATGCACTCACACTCGGTCTGGGCTTGGCTGTTAAAGTTTCATAGTTGCAGCACAAATTATTAGAAACTAATTATGTATCTTATTTTTTGCAATTTTTGCTGGCTGGCTCTCCTAAGCTTTACAAATCAGCCGGCCGATAGCCAAAATGGCGTCTCCGTTGGTGATGGTCAATATTTTCAATTGTTGCTGTTTTTTGTTGATGCTCTGGCGTATTGCCCATCAAATTTGAATAACTTATTCTATTTTATTATTCTACTTTGAATTATAATATTGGATTTAATTAATTATTTAACTTGTGTAGACGGCCGATAGAATGTGGTAGCCGGCCGATTGTCGACCTACCTATACCAAATATCGATTACAAAAAATCACAATTAGCACACCTGCAGCATCGGCAGGCCGCCACTCATATTTTATTTTCATAAAAAATCAGTCTATGGACTTTTCAGTTTTGAGTTGAATTTTCATTTGGTACAAGCACGCGTATATTGTTGCCAAAAATTAAATGTACTGCAAGACTATAAGTAAAGTTTGAAAGAAGAGAAGCTACAAATATTTATAATTTAAAAGTGTAACGACAAAAGAACAGATCTGTTCACACATCACGAAACAAGTTCATGATTTTTCTCCCAAAATACGTTGAATTGAACTTGTTCGGAACAAACAGCGTAAAAATAGATAATTTAACAAATATAAGGGTCGATAATATTTCGACACGATAATATTTTATTGCAAGTTCAATCGGTCACAAAAGAAAGTTAAAATTATTTAAAAGATAATTAAATAAAAACTGACAAACAGCTAAATGAACAAATGCCTGAACAAGTTCGTTACTTCATCTTGATGACCCGTTCACTTGACCTTTTTCAGAACGAAAAGACACAAATCTTAAAAACTATTTTTTTTGTAACGATAATGAATACCGCCGTGGCATAAAGAAATATGTATAATTATTTAGATCGTTGTCCTGGCATTTATTGTGGTCGTTCGCTGCTTGATAATGGCACTTGGAGCAGCTGCGGAGTTTGTCCCCGAGGATCACGGGTAGCACTGTGTTTTTGTTGATTGTTTTGATTGTTGTATGATGCATTGTTTGCTCTCTCCCTCTCTCTCTCAGGTGAACGCTAGCTATGCGTGCACTCCCTGCCGCGACGAACTGACCACGTATTCCTGGCTGTATCTCGGCTTTATGACCATGCTGCCACTAATGATGCACTGCTTCTTCATCGATATGGATGCCAAAGATCGTAAATTTTCCCGCAAGCAATTAATTCTCACAGCGAGCGCCTTTATTGAGGTGGCTCTTGCAGCAATACTGGCGACTCTCTTTATGGAACCCATGTGGGAGATGCGCTTGTATGCGTGCGAGGTGCGCAAGCTGACCGACTGGTACACATTGTTCTACAATCCCAATCCCAATTATGAATCCACGTATCATTGCACACAGGAGGCCGTCTATCCGTTGTAAGTAAATGATGGCAAATGAAATTTATGAATATCTCTGTAATTCAGCCGTTTTTATTTGGTGGCAGGCAAACTATTGTCTTGGTGTATTACTTTTTGTGTTTGCTCAACATGTTTCTCATACGGCCCGTAATCAGTTCTATGTTCGATGTGCGCGGCAAGGCTCCAATTTACTCCGCCCTCTACTTCCTGCCGCTGCTAACATTAATTCACGGCACCTGCTGCGGCTTGATTTGTAAGTCACCCCCTTATCCAATTTCAGTGGCGTCTTAATAAATAGCTCTTATTTCAGATTACTCGTTTCCCTATCTAAGCATTGCCATGTCCATGGTGGCCACGGCCATACACTACGCGATGAAGCTGGATCAGTCCCAAAAGGCGCTGCTCCTTTCGTCTGTGTGGGAAATGAAGAACGTTGTCATAATTTGTAAGTGTCAAGTGCAATTTCACTCTCTCATAAAAAAACATTTAATAAGTTGTTTACTTTAGCTGTCCACTGGCTGCTGCTCGCGTTTGGAATCTCCTCATTGAACTACCATTATGCGTTATTGTGTCTGGTCCCGTTTCCCTCGCTGTTTTACATTGTGACTGTGCGCTTCACCGATCCTGGGGAGTTCCGTGAAATCGAATCGCGCATTTGATCCGGCAACGTGCAAATGCAGATCTTTCATGCGAGAGGCGCTCGGCGCTCCACAGTTGTTATCTATGTGTAATTTAAGTGTTTAAATTATTTCCAATTAGTTCTTACATATGTATACACCTATATATTTCATTAGTTTCATTTCGTCTTTTCGTTTTAATTAATTATACACATAATAATATTAAATACAAATCATCAGTTTCCCCTTCTCTAAATTAGTTTTTACACAATATATATTTCATGAATATATATATAAATATATATTGAATTTGCACGCCACGCTATATAAGATCCCCTTTGCTGCACACGGATAACCGGATAACGATCCATCTCAAATGGACATTTGCAGTTCCCAAAATTGCAAAACCAAGCCAAGATAACAAAGTTAAAGAATTTGTAAAAGATAATGGTCGAAGTAGTAGAAACAATTCTCAATATCCATTCATAGAATACACATCGAAGTAATGAGTGTACATATGTGTGTGTGTGTGTGTTTTAGGGCGAGGTGGGCGTGAAGGCTGCGGCTGCATCTGCGTCTGCTGCATATTAAATTCAGTTCCTCAAGATCTAATCCGTTGCGTCGGTGCTCGTTGGTGATTTATTGCGTTCCTCCAGAAATTTCAAGCGTCGCTTTCGCAGCTCGCTTAGCTCCGAGTTATCCTCGATTTCTACATCTAAACTCGCTGCATCTGTGGACGGCAGATCATCCTCCTCGGCGCCCAGATCTTCAATAGTAACTGTCTCTGCATTGCTCGCCAGAGTCGCACTCTTTAAAACGCTTATCTGATGTGCCTCCTGCGGCTTGGCCGGGCTTGTTGCGGCCACAGCTGCAGCAGCTGCTCTCGATGTGCTCGGCTTATCATAGACTGTTGTTGGGCTGCTCTCTGTTGTTGTTGTTGTTGTTGTCACTGGCTCGATAGTTGCAGCTTCTTCAGCTGCTGCTGCTGCAGGAGCCAGAGGTGTCACTGATGGTAGTGCGGGCGGCGGCAGGCGCGCCATTAATCCCTGGTATTGTTGCATCAGAATGCTAGCGGAGTCCAGCATCAGCATAGTGTTTCGCAGCATCTTTAAGTAATTGTACGTTAGTAAAGGAAATCTCTCTTTAGAGTAGCAATCTTTACTTACCTTCAGGCGCTCCTCAATGTGCTTGCGTTGTGTGCCCTCCATGGCGAGCAGTTCCTCATCGCTAAACCTGGTCAGATCCAGCGGCATAGGCGGAGGCGGTCCAATTGGCGGCGTAAAGTAAGCAAAGGGTGGCTGCATCATGAACGGGGGCAGCATTGGAGGCGGCGCAAGTCCTGCCAGGTTGGGCAGCACATTTGGCAGACCAGCTAAGGCAGCAAGATTTAGTAAACATTGAAAACTAACGAAGAATGATAAAGAGACTTACTGGCATCTCCAAAAATGTCCGCAAAAGTTGGTGGCACAGCATTTCTGCCGGCTGTGCCATTTGCATGGGGCAGGCGAGCGTCCGGAGCAGCGGCTGCAGTTGCACCGGGCAGAGCAGTCGCTGCTGCTGGATTGACGGCAGCTGCTGGTTGAGCTGCAACTGGGACCGCTGGATTGGCAGCGGGTTCGTCAGCAGGACGGGGCATAGCTGTGGAATTGATAGCTGGGGTGCGCAGTATGTTGAGGCGACAAGTGGGACAGGTCTGCTGGCGCTGGAACCAAGAGCGCAGACAGGTCGTGTGGAAGATGTGACCGCACGGAAGCTTCTTCGAGTGATTGACCATATCCTCGCGACAAATGATGCAAATGTTGTCAGACTGGCGCAGCTCCTCGGGCGTTGCGTCCGGGTAAAGAGTGTTCATGTTGCGAATCGCGCGTCGCGACATAATAACATCATTGAGCGCCTTGCGGAAGTTGCGTATGGTGAAGAACATGGGTCGGAATACGAACATGGGCAGCGCGTATATCTTGGCCATAATAACAACAAACAGCAGATACAAGACCACCTTGATGAGACCAATAACCAGTTCCGTGTACAGCAGAAAGACCGCCTTATTCTCCCAGGGCGTATCCGTGCGCATTTCCGCAGCGTGAAGCACGTATTTAATTGCCGTGCTTGCGATTACGGTCAACAGAATCGCATACTCGAAGCCAAACACCAGCTGGACGGTGGGACCACGCACCAGGGTCGAGTTGTAGGCGTGTATGAGCAGCACATAGTCCAGAATGCCCAGCATGGTCAGCAGACTGCCAACGCGTATGTGGAATAGCCAGCCCAGCACCGGAGAACGCTCCATCTGCAAAGTATTATTGTATTTTTGATTATAAACTAATATTCAATAATTGTATGGTTTACTCACAAAGTCCACGCGTTCCTCGGCCAACCAATGGAATGATTTGAGAAATAGGAGCACCGTAAACAGAGCAACGAAGCGCGGATTGAAGTCATCCCGGAATACAGTGAAGGCCAAGCAGGTTTCCGTCAGCGCGTACCAGAAACGTTCCAGTAAATGCTCAAATTCCGCGGCCCGCAATGTGCCCAGAAATATCTACATATTATAATAAAAACAATCATAATACTGGTAGAAATATAGTAAACAACTACATTACCTTGCGCAATAGTTTGCCAAACATAAATACAATCACAAAGAACTGTATGTAAATCACCTGCAAAGAACAAACGTAAGGAAAAATCAAATTTAAAATGCAAAATTGAACAAATTTCGGTTGTTTCTTTTTTAGTTACCGCCATGGATGCATTGGATTTGGTAATGTAGACGACGGCCGGATAGAACTGCTGTTTCTGGTAGTAGGCGTTGCCAATAACGGCGCTGGTCAGCGCCATGCAAACACTCGAAATTAGCAGCTGCATATTAACGCAGTTGCTTGCGATGCCAGCCAATTGGCTGATCGTCTCCAAAAAGATGTTAATTTTGACTGTTTGCTGTGCACTCTTCGGTTCGGATAACGTCCAGCAAACACACTTGCGTTATTTGCTTCTAGTTTTTAACGACGACGTTTTTTTCTATTGTACCGACATCGACACAATTAATTTTGACAATCCTCTCAGTGTTTTTTTTTATATATTTTTCGTCTCCTGTTTTCATTGGACACGTACTCGATAGAGCTGGAAAACTGTCGACGATACTATCCATATATCGATAGTGGACCTGTTCTTTTCCACTATCGATATATCGATGGCAATCTGCTCTTCCAGAGCGTCGTGCTTAACTAATGTGCATTGTTTCACCGCCTGCACAGGCAGCAGATGACGATGCAGCTTTCAATGGGCGTATCAAGCTCGAGCAGCTGCTCAAGTGTGGATGCTGGCAAACCGTCAGATGTGTAAATTTCCTCAGATTCGTAAATTTCCTCAGATTTTTGCGTCTCCGATTTATTAGGGTTGAAATTATCCTCAAATTTTTCAATCACTTCTGTGTTTCCGTTCTCTTGTATTTTTGTGCTATCGTTTTTGACTTGCCAGGGGGATCGGCATTACCATGAAGTAACAACAAAAGGAGGTCTCGTCGGCAAAAAGCTCTCCCTTGACTATACTAACAATAAGTGCGAGTGAAAAGGCTCATCGTAGTGAGTCGTAGTGAGTGTGAGTGAGACGACAATACCTTTCACGTCAACAAGCAAGCACGCACTGAAGCATCAAGGGAGAAAAACCGAACGATTTGACACCTCCTTTTGTTGTTACTTCATGGGCATTACAAACTGAAAACAACAAAGTTCGGAATTCTCAAATAATTCAGTTATTTTCAAGTAAAGTATTTCACGCACTAACCTGTTTTTGACCACCGCACAGCTTCAATATTAATGGCACGCTTAATAACAATAAAAATAATAATCATTGGGCTCCATTGCCCGGCATTTCAATATGCCATATCTTATTATCTACGCTATAAATAAAATAAAATTAATTGATTATTAGTTATTAATTATAAAATTGTGAACTTACTGTATTTATCATTGTGTTTCATTCCTCCTCCTCCACCTTCTTCTTGAGTTTCTCCTTCTGGTTCTTCAAAGCTCTGGCGGCCTTCGCCTTAAGTTTACGCTCTTCTGCAATTAATTACGCGGTCTGCAAGAACCCCCTCCTTACTTACTTTGACGTGCCTGTGCAGGCTCATTGTCTGGGAAAGTGTCACACGAAATACTTTCTCACTTGCGCAGATCAAGCATTCTACGTATATTTTGTTGTTGGGTGGCATCGGTCCTGCATCGACTTTAAAAAGTCCGCACTCTTAAATTGCAGGCAACATGATATTTTACGATATTTAAATTTGATGCGCGCGGCGAAACGAAGAACTAAACGAAAAGTGGTGGTTGCGAATGAACGCGAGCGAGCTCTCTCTTCTCTCTCTTCTTTGTCAGAAATCAAACAGCTGGTAAGGCGGCCATTAAAACTCATGCACTCGCTAAACGCAAAACGTTTTGTGCGCGTTTTCTTGCGTTTTCTGATCGCCTGGCACCCGATTTCAAAATGTAATGCAAATTCAGAGCATTTCGAAGACTTTTTGGTTTTGTTGCCACTTAAAAATTCTGAATTGAGCCAAAAAGAACAAAAAATGAGCCAAAATGGCGCCGAATGTTAATTAACTTTATCTGTTAATATGCTTAACAGAAAAACTGCTTAACAGAAAAACTGAGCGAACTTAAATGGAAAAATTTGAATGGAAAAACGTGAAATTTTCAAAAATTAATTTAAAAAAGCTGAGAATTAATTTCAAAAACACAACAAAATCCAAAATTAGGTAAAATAATTAATTAAGTTTATTTTAAAGTTGGTTTGGTGGCAAAGTTGAGAAAAAACCAAAAAAAAATATAAAAATAACAGGAAATTTGAGAAAAATTCAACAAAATTTTTGATATTTTTTTCAAAGCTCTAGCTCAAAAAACAAAAAAGTTGACTTTTTCGGCCAAAAAAACCAATGTCCAAAAATTGACATTGGCGAACTTTTTTTTTTGTCAAAACCCAGTGGCGGAACACGGCCACAACCGATTGTTGTAACGCTTTTGAATGCATCGAACCGATTCAACCGTTCACTTTTTGAACGTAGGTTGGCGCTGTTTTCGCTCACACTGTTCGGCCATCGACTTGCACGAATGTCATTTGCTTTTGCTATTCTGCTTTGGTTGCAACCGAGTTTTGTGCATCACACACACACATGCGTAAGTTTAGATGCAGCAATGTAGCAAACACGGGTTGTGCAAATTTTGTTCGTTGCTTTTCCCATATGATTTTGTTCTGCCGCGTGACACTTCACTTTCAGCGCTTGGCAGCAGCAGCAGCAGCGGCTGGACAATTTAAAAGGAAAGTAAATTCAAAGTAAAGCTTATTGATAATTATATTTTTTTAAATAATTTAAATAATTTAATTGTTTCCCTTTAATTTAGATGCTGTTAAAGAAAATGGGCTCAGTAGGCTATTATTCGAGCAGCCTTCAAGACAAACATCGCCAAAACAATTTTTATTTATTTTTTTATATTTTATATTTTTATGTTTTAATTTTACATTTATGTTTTAATTTTAAATTTTATTTATTTATTTAATTTTAATATAAACTAATAATATTAATATATAATAATAAATTTTGTTTTGAAAAACTAGAATCTTTTATTTTGCTTATTTTGCAAAATAGCATCTGCATTACAATCCTATACGCAACAGTATACAGGACGGTAATGCAACACGAAAGAACTCACTCAATTATAATCGCATTACTTTCTCGATTACAAGTACGCGGTTTTGAAGCTGGTCTTGCTTTACATCGGACAACCTCAAGGAACAGTAATGCGCGTTGTGCTATGAGCTCGCAGCCGTACTGGCCACGACGTATGGTGGTTGTAATCAATTTTCGAACGCGAATTTCCGCCACTGGGACGTGGTTGAAAGAAATTAAATCCGACTTTGTGTAACACATGCCAACGAATTTAAATAATTATTGGTGTTACCAAACAAATCGGTGCAAGGTGCAATATTTTCAATTTGAAAGTTGACTCTCTTGCAGACAGAACGAGCACGCAGCGGACAAGAAAAAAACATACAAAAAACCTAATTCTGAAGCACGACGCCGTCAGTTCACGTGTTCAGTGCAAACGTTTCAATGGTGCGGAATTCGTGGAACGTGCCCCATTTGTCGACCCTGACTCCTGGCACTCGAGCAACATCCAGCTCAGATTGTCGCCTCTGGGGCTCGGTTCGTCGTCTGACCTACACAATGTTCTACAAATGCGATCGTGAGAGAAGAAGAAGAAAGTGCGCAGTTTGACCAAACTTGTTTTTTCATTGTGCCGGCTCAATAAAAAACCCACCCCAAACCATGTCTTCTTCTTCTCCACCAATTATGAAGTGCGGAATTTTTGAAAAGTCGTGGGATTCGTCCAAAAGACTTATTGCTTTATGTGTTATATGTTCTCCACATCGTGTTTACAGGATAACACGCAACCAGACGGGGAATCTGTACCGGCATGTGAAGGTAAGAGAAAGAGGGGGGAGGGGGAAAGACCGCGTTTAAGTTTATGTTTCTTTACAGACTAAGCATCCTGAACTTGTATATAAAATTCAGCTAAAAAAAGAGGAGCTACAATCCGAACGGAAGGAATGGCAAAAGGAGCAAAAGAAGGAAGAAAACAAGGAGTATCGGGAAAAGAAGAAGAAGGAGAAGATGGAGGAGGATTGGGAGGAATAATTTCAATATAGTAAGTACCACCTAGAAAATTCATATTCATTTTATATTATTTCCATAGTTCATAGTTTTTTTCAAAGGCATCAGATGAATTTACATGCCCCGGCAATGGAGCCGCAACTATATTTTATTGCTCTGAAGGCACTTACTTAGCGAACGACTTAAAGCCACGGACTCAACGCGACCATGCCAGGCTGCCAAAATATTTTCCACAGCAGCAGCAACAGCAACATCATCATCAGCAGCACAAGCATCACAGTCATAATCATGGCTCTGGCCATAGTCACAGTCATGGAGCTGGAGCGGCGTAGGCACCGCAACCAGATTTTCTGAAGCCAAGCAGCAGCATCGCAGGAGCACAGCAGTTGCCAATCACCACGGCACGGTCCGAGTCACGTATGATCAGCACAATGAGCACAATTGCAATACCGATGCCTGCGCCACCGCCCAAAGACGAACGGCCAGCGGCGAGTGCTGCTGATGCTGGAGGAGATACGGCCATGCTCATCGATTTCCCAGACGAGTCAGCTTAGAATGTGTTTATTTTTAACGTATATTGAATTTTTTGGATATTTGAGATCTGCTAATGATTATTTATTTGTGTATAACTGCAACAAGTGCGCTCTTAACCTGTATTTAACGTATTGGTTTACAAATGCGATCGTGAGTGACGTTCGTCAAGCTTGTTTTTTCCATTTTGATTTCAATAAAAAACCAACCAATTCTTTTAAAAATGAAAAATATCCGGCATTTGCCCATCTGGTAAGCAAGCCCGTGTAATTGCAGTTGACCTGACCTGACTATGAATTAACCTCTTGGCAGTGCTATCCGGATTGCATTTATCGCGAGACGGGCGCATTGCAAATTGCAAATGGACAAAGTTCGGTCATTTCTGCACCCGATTTCAAATTGTAAGGCAAATTCAGAGCATTTCGAAGACAGAGATTTTGTGACGGCAGAAAAATTAAATTTTGCAATTTTTTAGCTAGAATTTTGAAACCTTTACCAGAACTTTTGTTGGACTTTTCTAGAATTTACAATTTGCTTACTTTTTTTTTTTCGAGACGCGAAGAGCTAACGGCACCAAACCAATTTTAGATTGAACGTAAATTATTTACAAAGTTTTGGATTTTGTTCCTTTTCTCAAATTGTTTTTGTTCAATTTTTAATTGATTTTGCAAAATTGCAGCTTTTCAGTTCAAATTTAGCGCGCACTAATACTAACAAACGCACCAATACTTGCAAATTAGCAGAGAAAAAGTCACTAACACTTGCATACTAACAGTTTAACAGTGCCAGTTTAGCCATTCACATGTCAACGCCCGATCACCTGTTCGGAAAACAGAGTGACCAGCTCACATTTTGAGAGGACTGCTTAAATTTAATGTTATATATAATAAAATTGTTTATATTTACTTACTTGTTAACGGTAAAATTAATTGAAGTGTTGGACTTAGTTTAATGTTGTTTGCTTAAAGCATAGTACGCTCTAGCCGAAAATATTTTTGCAAGGCCAAAACTCCATATAAAAAAAAGGGTTGCAAACATGCTCGAAATTATTTTGTAAGGCCATTTCTAAACCTATGTACGCTGTACCTAAATATGGGCAGCTCAGAATATTTTCTGGCGTTTTACAACACTGTTTGGTCCACAAATGGCAGCTTTATTTTGACCTTTCAAAACATCGATTGAATCGTTGTTTTGACTAGTCAAAATCTTTTTGAACAGAAATGGCGACCAACAAGCAGCAAAATAAAAGCCGAATTGAGATCTTTGAGCACAAAGAGCGAATTAGACTGATTGTAGAGGTGCAACAGAGGCCAATATTGTGAGATTTGACCGACAAAAAACATATTGATCCGATTTTTATAATTAATAATTTTTAATTAAATAATTAGGGTATTAGTCGCTGCCACTTCTCTCATCATGTATATTTGGTAAATTTTCTCTATTTTGTTGTGCTCAATGTTATTTTTTTATTTGTTGTGCACAGCTAACGAACAGTGTGACCACAGCATTATAAGACCAACAATCTCTCAACTTTGTAGTGATTTTTGGTATTATGCTGTCACACTGAAGTTTGTAAGGCCGGACTTCAAAACATCGAACATTTCGAGCACCCAAAATGTTTTCAGCTAGAGCGTACTACGCTTTATGAACGACAAGACAACAACAATTTAAAAGTCGGTATGGCATTCGAATGCACTCAAAACCTTAACTCTTATTCTCACGCATTCCCAGTCATTCAATTCCTTGTTTTTCGTTTGAACATTGTGAGGCCGAGTCTTACGCGAGCGCACTTACTCACTCAAACATGTTTAGCTTCGCATTCAATTTCACTCAACACATTTTAAGCATTGTTAATTCGAACATGGTTTTTTTGCCATTCATGCAGACCTCTAATAAGAGCCGAATTGATGTCTTTGAAAATGAAGAACGCATAAGGTTAATTGAAGAGGTGAGAGAGAGGCAATTAATATGGGATTTGACTGATAAAAAGCATTTTGATGCGACTTTTATCAAAAATGCATGGGAAAGTATTACAGTTAATCCGAAAATTATGGTATTGGTCGCTGCTACTTCACTGATCAAGTCCATTTGGTCCATTTTGTCACTTTGATTATTTGAAATTGTATTTACTTGTTTGTTGTGCACAACTGACGCAACAGTGTGACCACAGCAGCAAAGGACCAACAATCTCTCAACTTTTAAGTGACTTTTGGTATTATGCTGTCACACTGAATTCTGTAAGGCCCGACCTCAAAACAGCGAACATTTCGAGCGTCCAAAATGTTTTCAGCTAGAGCGTACTACGCTTAAGCTGACAGGCCCAGCGAAACATCGAACTGTTTAGAGTTTTGCTATCTATCTATCTCACTCTCTCACAATAACTCAAACAAAATGACCGGAAAATTATCAAAAAACAGCAGATTGACTCTTTTTGAAACAGCAGACAAAATTCTGCTGATTAACGAGGTGGAAAAGAGGCCAATTATTTTTTCATTAATTTAGAGGGAGAATCCACGTAAAAAGTTCTAAGGCGATGGGTTCACTCATACGCGCTGTGCAGTCGCATGTTTCTCTTATATTAACTATAATTTACATTTTCATTGCCTATTATCACCTCTTTTTATCAAAATCAGTTCTTCTTGTTCATATATATAAAATAAACCGCTCTGGACGCATAGAGTTACCACTCAACTTTTTGTTATTTTTCCGTGCTGCGTTGGCAACTCTGGCTTTACGCTCGTCGACAGCGAAATATTGAGCATTTTCCGCCGCTAAAAATGTATCTCACGTCGGTACTAGGCTTTACTGTAGCATGTTTACTTCACATTGATTTTTTTAGCTGAAATTTGCATTCATAACTCTAATTTGCAGTCCCTGAAAAAAACGATATTGTCGATACTATCGAATTTTTGTTAAGAAAACCTCGAAAATATCGAATGTGTCCACTATCGATGTTTTCCCAGCTCTAGACGTAACGTAATGGCGTTTAGCCATTCACATGTCAACGCCCGATAAGCTGTTCGGAAAACAGAGTGACCAGCTCACATTTTGAGAGGACTGCTTAAATTTAATTTTTATTTCATAAAATTGTTTATATTTTACTTAAATGGAAAAATTAATTAAAGTGTTGGGCTTAGTTAAGTGTTGTTTGATTAAATTAAAATGATTTGATTTAATTGCCTTTGCAAGCGCTGCCTAAAAGTATGCAAATAATTCTTCAGCTTTTGGACGTTATTTTTTTAAATCATTTTTTATATTAAATTTTACTACTTGTCACTAAAATTTATTTTTACTACTATGAATAAAACAATAAAACGAACATTAGTGTGTGCTTTGAATTAATTTATTTAACTATATTTAGGTGCATTTATGCATATTTATATCATGATTTTGCTTTTTTAACAAAGATAAATTGACTTCAAATGACCTGAAGCTCATCCCTCGTTGAAGGCTTACACGCCTCTGGCCATGATTAGCCGATGAGCTGGCCAAATTTGTTCATACATAATTAAACGCAATGTAAAAATCACGCTATAATTTTTGAACACAATGGAGCTGCTGTTCGAAGATCCACGCTGGGCACAGCAGGGAGTTCGACCGGTGTGTCGGCATTCGCATTCGGCATTCGATTAGTGTGATTCGCGATTCACCTGGCAGCAGGTAATTTGCACTTTTACTTTTGGCCTGCCGCCTTGAGAATCTCCACTGGGGAGACTCCATAAACCAGCGACATGTCGATTGCGCAAGTCCAAATCTGATGCAGCAGCTGCTGCTGTTGCTGCGAACTTTGCATAAGCTGATCAAAATGTTAGCACCCGAAAGGCTAAAGTTTGTGTGCAGAACTTGTCGAGAGTGGACATGTTTTGTGGTAACCACAGAAATCCAGTCGTTGCCCAAAGCCAGACACCAAGTTTCTTTCAGTCTTCAGTTTTTAGTCAGACTCGCAGACATGGCAAAACGTGTCGCCGCAATTTTCCAAACAATTTCAGCATTTCTATGCACGTTTCGTTTTCACAGCATCTTTTTCCTTTTGTTTTTTTCTTTTATTAAATTTGCTGTCTTTTTAGACCCTGCACTTGAAAACAAAGGGTTAAATCCGTTAGTCGTAAGCGAAATGTGCTTGACGAAAGAAGAAACTCGGTGAGGTACATTAAGTAAGATTTTCATTTACTGCGAGACAGTCATAACTAAAAAAAAAGCATTTCAAGGCCATTCTGATCATAGTTTGACACCATACATTTTTCTGCATTCAAATTTGAGTCACTTTTATTTTCCTTTCGAGAAATTCCACAACTTAGTAATATGTATAAGGCACTACCTCTTATTTTTGACCTGATTGGGTTTTTCTGGATTTCAGATTTTTATATTTTTAATATTTAATTTGTTTTTTTTTATCCCATCAGTAAAAATTTGAAAAGTCAAATATGTATTTTAAGTTTCTAAATTTATTATAAATTTTAATCGTTAATTTGGGAGACTGCTCTTAGTTGACATTTAATAAATAAAATAAAATAATTTCATTCAAATACATTTTTGACTCATGATATCAATTTTTGAAAATTTAGTATTTTTCTTAAAATAAATACAGGGTTCCTTACAGTCGAGTTCGATCTGCAGACGCTGCCACTGTTTGTTTTTTTCCTTTGCCTAGTTTCGGTTCGCATTGCATATGCAATTTCTTTCACTGGCGCTGCCGCAACAACGTTGCAACTGCAACTGCAACAAACATGGACAACTCATCTGCCTGCAGTTGATTTGTTATTGTTGCCGTTGTTGTTGTTATTGTTGTTGTTAGTGTCTCGGGCTGTGTCAGTCTCCACGCTTGACTTACATAAAGCTAGGAGCACACGGCTCAACTCGTCGTCGTTGTCGGACAAACCAAACTTGTTTTGTATTTTTGAGGAAACGACAGAAGACATCGAGGTTGTTGCTACTGCCACCACCAGCACCATCATCATCATCACTGCTCGAGGGGCTCTTCTGCGTTGGCGCCTTATGTAACCTGCAACATGCCAGCTGAATCTGACTGCAGTTTCTTCCCCCTCCCTACCTTCCCTTCTGCAGCATTTTTAGCGCATTCATCTTCAAGCTATTATAGCTTGCGATATTCTCGACGTTTGTCACTGATTTTTCCTCCACTGTCATCTATACGCTTGAATAATCAGTTTTTCTTTTATGCTCTTATGCTAGAGGCTTTGAAAAATTGGTTTCTCTTTAGCATTAATCATACATTTTTCTTTTTTTGTATCAGTTTCCACAGCTGAAACCGATTAGCAACTTGAAATACTACAAGTCATGTTTGACGGCTTTGCCTTCAAGTCGTAAAACGTCTCAATTGCGATAACTGAAAGCAATGAAATTTTCTAATGCAGTCTGGCAACACCAAGTGATTTATTTTTTAAGCCTAGAATTAAGCTCGAATATGAATTTAATAATGCATAATTTGTCAAGTTTAACTGAGAAAAACTATAATTTATTGTGATGGAATAATTTGAGCAAATGAGCATAATCTGCACATAATTAAAAGATAATAATAGGTAAATTAATTTATGAGTGTTAATTGTTATTACTGTGTTGTGATTAGCTGAAACTGGAAACTGGAAGTTGAAACGATGCTATTCCCACTTTCGAAACTGTTCCCACTTCCCGACAATGTCACTTCTTTTCCTATTCATGAAGAATGGTTTATATCTTATCATTACTGTTCCCACTTCTTGGCAGAGTCTTTGCTTGTCGTTCCTTAAACTGATAGTTAAGGCGAAGCTGTTTCAAAACTGTACCCATTTTACAGAGTCATTGCATGTCTCATAAAGAACAATATATCATCTTTTTTATGACACATTATTAACAAGTTAAAAATGTTGCAAAAACAAAGCTTTTACACATTTATCGATTTGTAAATTTACGTGCGTCTGCCAAACGGCTGTTGCTATTTTTGTCTACATATTTGTTGCTGTTTCCTGGCCCAATTAGTGTCATAACAATTACTCACTAACTCACTTAATATACATATGTATGTATAGTAAATATGTATAGATAATGAACATCTACTTAGGCCGCCACCAAGCTGAGAAAATAATAAAAACTTCCAAAACGAAATGTAAGTCATGATGCGGCGCTGACCTAGTGGACGTGTTAATGATGGATTTGGCCTGATAGACATACGCACACAAACACACACGCACAACTACACACACAGGCGCACAGTGTATTTGTACATGCAAAGTGTATATTATGGCGTGCAATAAAGCGTTTCATTAAAATTGCAAAAAAAAAAGCGTTGAAAAAATAAAAAAAAGCGAATGCGTTAACAAAACAAAACATGCAAAAATAAAAGCCAGAGCCAATGCCAGTTAAAGATACAGGCCGGTCTTTAGTTGTGGCCAAAAGTCCGTAATTTAGAATGACACCCCAAGCGGAGAGACATCATCATCATAATGAATGGATTTCGGTCTACTCCAATTACAGCTGAAGCTCAAACTTGGCTAAAAGTGCGAACCACAAAAAAAAAAAACAATTACGAAATAAATTGAGAGAGAGAGAGAGAGACCTTCACAAGGCAACTTTAGACAGCACCACAATAAACCAAATTAAAAGCCAAAAACTGAAACTGACAGTGGCAGCAGCAGCAATAACAATACAATAACAATCCAAGCTGATAAAAATAATTTAAGACAGAGAAGACAAAAAATGATTTAACGCACTGTCATTGAAGCCGAGCTGAGGCTGAGACAGAAACAGAGATTGAGACTGAGACTGAGACTGAGGCAGCCTCTGTTGAGTGTGAATTGTTGACTTTCATCTTGTTGCCCCCAAAATGCAAAAAACAGAAGAAAAAAAACTGTTTTGGAATTGGAATCGGAATCGTGCCGTTGTTGTCATTGCCGACACTGCCACGCAGCTTTGCAGCCGCAAAGTCCTTCACTTTGAAGCGTGAAGGTTTCCAATAAGCCCTTAAAAATGCAAAGCAGCCAGAGTCTGAAATCTGAAACCATTGCACTTTGCGAAAGTCAACCCAGAGAGTTGTACCTACAACATAAACAAAAATTAAACCTCATTTACCACAATTTACTGGCACTTGGCATTTTGATTGGGATTCGGATTCGGTTTCATTTTCAACCACTCGTCGTTTTTCATTTCATTTAATTTCATTTCTTTTGCTTTTCCTTTTTAATCTGCCTTTTTTTTTGTTGTTGTTGTCTTCTTTTGTTGATTGTTTTCGTTTGGCTTTGTGGTGTCGAGAGGCCTCTCAAGCTGTTGATGTTGACATAATACGCACGACTCCAGTGGGAAGACATATGAGCATAATACACATTACGTATACGCCGCGTCGACTGTCTTTACCACATTAATAACTGCATTCAGAAAATGCTTGCATTTAATTAAATTGAATGTATGATAATTATATACTACTTTAAAATTTATTTTCATACATTTATAATAATTAAATGTGCACAACACTCTGAATATATTTATTTTAATTTAAATTTCATTAATGACAATTAAATATTATAATTTTATTTGTATAAACATAAATTTCAATATTTTGTATATAAAATAACAGACAATTAAGTTAATACTTATATTTTGTTATTATTTTTTTCAGGAAATTTTAATTAGTATATTTATTTTAATTAAATGAATGACAATAAAATACAATACACTCGTTTGTATTTACTTTTAACATTATTTAGCTATTCCCAAGGGTAATAATGAATTCAGAGTTTACCTATATTTTTATTGAAAATATATCAATTCCATTTTTATTTAATTTTTAAAGTGATTGTTATAAAAATCAGTAGAAAAATATTCTTTTATATTTTTACAATTATTTAAATTTAATTAATGACAGTAAAATATCTTTCTTTTATTTGTATCAGAGCTGATAACTCTGAGTCATTGGATTCCCCCGCAGCATTTTTTTTGTTATATCATTCAAGAGTCAGTTGTAGTTGTTGTTGTAAAGACTGCGAACGTGAAGTAAAACAAATGCTCGAATTACGTGTAAATACTCGTATATGTATCTTGATTTTTAGCTGACTGACTTTTACCAGGTGAACCAGCTTAAGACTCTGCCCTGTTGTATGTTAATTTAAATGTGATTTTAATTTAACTCCTTGGGAAATCGGGCAGCGTTAATTACGAGATATACTCCACATGGAAATTATGGCCCTTTTCCCAGTCCCATATACTGCATACAGATGTCGTAATCAAATGCAAAAGGTGCAAATTGTGCCGCAATTTGTTTACTTTATGGACCACAAACTTCCACCGACTTGGAAGTGAGTTGGAAACTCTCATGGTTAAAGAACTGCCTCCGATTGGATATTGGGCTGAGTTTTAGCCGACAGTTACATTAGGGCCGTGACTACTGAGTTGGTCAGCGATTAGTTTCCTTTAAAAATCAATGGGTTGTTAAATGACTTCCTGGTCCATCTGATGGCGCAAGTCGAAGATGTCGATGTCGCTGTCGCTGTCCAAACGGAAAATGTCGAAAGAGTTGCAGAAAAATAAAAAACGTGAATCGTGGAAAGTGCCGAAGAAATTTCGATTGCAACAACGACAAACGAAAATTATAAGCGACATTTTGAGTTTTTCGATTTTTCTTTTTCTGTGTGATTTTTATTTTTATTTTTTGTATTTGTTTTTATATTTTATTTTTGCTTTATTGTGGGAAACGCTGGAGTTTCGAGTTGGCCGCAGGTCGTCCGCCAAAACAAGTTGCAGATGAAGATGAAGGTACGAAAAGCTGAACAACTCTTATGTTGTGATGATGATGATGATGTTGTTGATGATGATGATCGTTAACGTCCAACGACTTTGGGGATCGTTAGCGATCATGAAGAAGACGAAGTTGCCGATAATGATGTTGGTCCGCAGACGAAGTCACCGAAAACCAAAACACACTCAGCATGACTGCCAGAGGAGTGAGAGAGGGATGGGGGGGTTACTACTGTACAGTGTACAGTGAAGACGCCGCAGCAGCGCAGCGTCGACGCGTCGCGTTTGGTTGGAGGAGTATAAAGAGGGCCTGCGTGGCATTTGGAATGCATTCAGTCGCTGGCTCCCCACTCGAAAGCAACTAAATTTACCTTATAATTTAATTTTAACTTCTCTCCCCCCAACACATTACACCACAATACTCAGTGCTATGAACTCCTTCTCAGTGGTAAGTATCCAAGAAATTGATGAGCCTCTTTTGGATTAACATGTTGGATTAACCCCACATTGGATTACCTACAGTTCTTAGTGTTTGCTCTGGCTGCTCTGGTCGCAGCTGAGCCACCATCCGGCTACAATTACAACCGCAACGGCGGCGGCGGCGGCGGTGGTGGTGGCGGCGGATTTGGCGGCGGCTTCGGCGGTGGCTCCTCGTTCGGCGGCGGCGGCGGTGGATTCCAGGCCGTTAGCGGTGGCTTCCAGACATCCGAGGGACAGAATGTTGATCCCCAGCTGCTGGAGCAGGTGCGTCAGATTCTGTTGAACGAGGAGAGCAAACAGGGCGGCGGCGGTGGTGGTGGCGGCGGCGGCGGCGGCGGTGGTGGCTACCCAAGTGGACCCTCGACCAGCTACGGCCCACCGTCGACCAGCTATGGTGCGCCCGGCATTGGAGGCGGCGGCGGTCGTGTTGTTGGCATCGATCTGGAGGGCGTCCGACAGGCCATCCAGGTGGCTCAGTTCGCGCAGCAGAGCACACAGGCCGGCGGCGGCGGCGGTGGCTATCCAAGTGCCCCATCTGGCTCATACGGTGCTCCCCAGAGGCCCAGCGGCAGCTATGGTGCGCCATCATTCTAAGCCCAATGTGAGACCCTAAGAAACCCAACTAAATTTCGCTGCCAAAAACTGAATAACGACACAGCCTGACCTGAAATGACATTAACAACAACAACAACAACAATATACGGAATATGGGTACAACAACAACAACACCAGAACATCATACGAACTTTCAACAACAACATAAAGAAGTTCGAGCGCGCCACGCCCCCCATCCATCTATATTGAAACACCAAACTGAGCGAAAAGAGTTTGAAGAGCGTGGAATGAACCGTTACATTCCGCTGCTCCTTTCAACAGATCCTCCATCACCCAACTATCCAGGATGAACCAACAACCAACCAGATCCAACTCAAACTCAGTGACTGTAATTTCTCTCTCTGTAAATTCTCTCTACTTTCTATTCTATTCAAGCTCAAAATGCAATTTCGCCCGGCTTTTGAGTTACCCGAATTTGGGGCGAAATTTTGCGTTTTTGTTTTTTGTAAATAGTTTTCCAACACAACAACAAAAACATGCAAAACAAAAAGAAAAACACTTCCCAAAACAGTGTTATAACGCATTATTAGCATTTAAGTGTTTTTATTTTTATGAAACAAACAAAGAAACAACAAAAAAAATATGAAAATAATAAAAAAAATAGTAAATTTTGTCACCGTTAAAAAAAAACACTTTGATTTTTTACTTAAAAAAGGGAAAGATGGGCAACAAAATGTCAAACCATAAAAAAATAATTTTTTATGAAATCATAAAAAAATTTATTATTTATGAGCAGAATTTTGGCTTTTCATTTATAGAAATAAACTATACAAAATATTTGAGTTGACCATTTTTACTATGAATAATAAAAATAATTTTGTGTCATTTTGAGACTTGCATCAGTTGAAACAACATTCTAAATTGGTACAACTCGAAGGTGATACAAAAAATAAAGAAGATGACAGACAAACCGAGTTCACACACATATTACGTGATCTCACATATTGAGCTTGAAATAATCCTTTCACTTTTTGTTGGCAGACGCAACCAGATTGCAGTAGCCATGACTTGTAGAGCACTCATCAAGTGTCCAAAATCGAGACGAGACCATCTCCTCTAGAGATCATTACGCTGCGATTTCAACAGATGCAACCGGGTGAAGAAGGCGAAGGGGCTCTGACCATAAACAATTACCAACAACAACAACAACTGCGGGCCACTTAACCAACATTTTCAGCATCATTAACATTTTTTTCAATTGGTTGCAACTTTGCTTATGGCAACATCATCAACAGATGCGACCAAAATGTTGAAATATTTGACATCGTCCATTGATTTCATAACATTTTCAAGAAAAACTTTCAGTTTGTTTGTCTTACAATATATAATCTAAATATAGTAGTTGAAGAAACTTTGCCATCTGAGTGTGACTTGCGATAATATCAAGAAGAATGAATGAGTTTCCAGATAAGCAAAGTCGAAAGTCATTATTGTCACTCTCAGTCTATTAGCTTATCAGACGCAGGGAGAAGTCCTCGGTTTTAGCTTACAGATTGGTAGTTGTATAAATTCTAAAAGGCAGATCATTTAGATTAGAACTTTTATGTGTCGATAACTTGAAGATATCAGGTATCACAGAGAACTTATAAAAAGGCCAGACTACGCTCTCAGACGGGCCAATTGTGATTTAACTTTCTCATAGTTTAGTTTCCAAATTATTGTTTTTCGGAATGTCGGGTACTATTAACGCCACGGCTCAGGCCATGTCCGATCAGTTTACGTTTCAGAACACGGATTATATTAGTCTTCACCTTCATGCGCCGACACCACCGAGGAGTATCTGATGGGTGGCAAGCGGATGAAGACTCTTCCCATTGCCATTTCCCTGGTGGCCAGCCAACTCTCGGCCATCTCCATAATGAGCGTGCCGGCGGAGATGTACGCCTTTGGCATCAATTGGTATATAAATGTTGTTACCATTTTTTTGGTGGTACCGATTCTGAACTATGTCATCATACCGGTATTCTACAACAATAACATAACCAACTGCTATGAGGTGTGAACACAATTCAAATTGAGTTTATTTTCGGTTTTATCGGTTTGAACTACAACCAACTATTTTTGGATTACAGTATCTGGAATTGAGATTTAACAGTGCCACGCGTAAGCTGCAAACCTTCATTTTTGTGGCAACTTTCATCTTCATGCTGCCCATCTACATATTTCTGCCGTCTTTGGCATTTGCCCAAGGTGAGTCTATGTAGGGTATTTCTATATAACATCTATCAATAATTTTTTTTATATATATTTTTTTAATAATTTATCTTTAATTCATAAATATTTACATAATGTATTTACTGGATACTAAAAATTTGTATATTTTATGTAGATCAGCGGTGGGCACGCAGTGGCTCCGGGAGCAGCGGCTGCTCCCAACTTAGATAGACTCTAATAAGGTTGTTGTTGTTGTTGTTGTAGTGCTCCCGAATTCAGATTTCGTGCCCACCACAGATTATTTTATAATATTTTATCTTTAATATTTACAGTAGTATTATTAATTTATGGTCTATTAATAATTATTTATTCAACATTAATTTTAATTTGTATCTTTAATTTTAGAATTTTTTTATTTTTAAACATATCTTTATTCCATCTCTATTAATAGTCACTGGATTCAATGTGCATATTATCAATACGATTGTTTGCGGCATTTGCATTTTCTACACAATGATTGTAAGCGAATCTCTCAGGCTGTCTTATTATCTTATAGAAACATATCTTTATTAACTTGAATCTTTTATTATTATTAGGGTGGCATCAAGGCCGTCGTGTGGACGGATGTGGTGCAGGCAGGGGTTATGGTCTTCTCTGTGGTGTTGGTGGGAATCTTGGGCACACTTCGCTTGGGCGGACTGGGCGAAGTTTTGCGCATTGCTGATGAAGGTGGACGCCTAGATTTAAAGTAAGTATTCTTTTTTAAATAAATATTATACTTATTATCATATTATTAAGTTATTATTTGGGGCATTATAATTTATGTTAATTGCAGCTACACCTTTGATCTGAGCTCTCGTCAAACATTCTGGAATACGTTCGCATCGGCAATTGTCACCTGGTCTGGTTATGTGGGTCTCAATCAGAGCTGTGTTCAACGCATCGTTTCACTGCCGTCGTTGACCCACGCCCGAAGGTAGCTCACAGATATGGCCATAAATAGAGTCTTAAAATTTAACCCAATTCTTTATAGATCACTAATATTCTTTGGCATTGGATTTCTGGTAATCATGTCGTTCAATTGCTTTACGGGCATTGTGATGTACGCTCGCTATCACGACTGTGATCCGCTCACGCTGGGTGTGGTCAGCAAGCTGGACAAGATGATGCCCTACTTCGTGCAGGACATTATGGGTCACCTCACTGGCATGCCCGGCATCTTCATCTCGTGTGTCTTCAGTGCTGCTCTCAGCACACTCTCGGCCAGCATTAATTCCCTAAGTGGCATTGTTTACTTTGACTATATCAAGCCCCATATTCATCATACGGAGCACAAGGCCAATGTCATTATGAAACTCTTTGTGTTCTGCTCCGGCGTCTATTGCATCTTTGGTGGCATTATTGTGGAAAAGTTCGGTTCCATTTTGCAGATGGTTTATTCCATTGGCGGCATTAGCTTTGGCTCAGTTACTGGCGTTTTTCTGCTGGGCATGCTGGTGCCCAGAGCACATGGTCGGGTGGGTAAACTCTCTGTAGCACATTTAAGTCCAGGAATATATTATTATCTCTATTTCCAGGCTGCACTTTGGAGCATCATTGTGAGCATTGCCTGCATGAGTTACATTGTAATTGGCAGTTGGGGCAGAAATCACTACGACTTTATGCCAACCTCCACTGACAATTGTCCGGCATTGAATGCCACACAAATATCCACAACATCCTCCTCCATCATTTCTCTACTCAATACAACAGCAGCCACAGTTCAAGCTGCACCTTTAATAGAAAAAGAATGGAGCATTTTGGACATGTCGTTTACTTGGTACACCGCCATTGGCTTTCTTATCACCTGTCTGGTGGGCTTATCACTCAGTTTCGTGTTGAAGCCCGCGTCTGATGCCAAATTTGATCCCAAACTTTTATCACCAATTATAAAGCCATTTATAAAATACGAACTGACGCCAGCTGAAGAGCTAGACGAGCTGAAAGTCAACAAACCAAGCGAAAAAATCAAGGAATAAATTTACCCAAAGATCTAAAGTGTTATAAACTTTATTAGTATTACAACATAGTTGCCTCAAACATTGTAAACATATACATAATTATCTAGCATAAAGGTACATATAATAAAATATAATAGTTTAAAATTCTTATGATGGCCAAAAATAAAAGTTATCTGTCTAGATTTTATGGCTAACATGGAGGTGAATGTCATTATACTTAAATTTCGAGTGACTCGCAAGAAAAGTGCTTAGAAATTTCCAAGTCATTTTGCAAATAAAAGATAAATCTTTGAACGATTTGATCTACAACTTTTATTGAATGTAATTTTCAAATTTGTAGTATTTTTTTTATGTTGTAATGTAATTCTAATCAAAAAATTGCTCTTGAATTAAACTTTTAACTTAGATTTAATCAAAGTATTTTTATCTGAGAGAACACGCTATTGACACTGGGCCTAGATAAATGCGGTTCAAAGCTCATTTTACTGAGATTATGGACAGTCAGATTAATAACTGCATATACTTAATGTTCGTATACAGTGATAGCCATAAAAATATTCACACTTTTATGTATATATTTATGCACAATATTTACTTCATTTAGGCATGATTATTTTAAATTTCTTTCCTTGAAAAATATATATAATAAATATATTAATTAATTTAATATTTTTATGAATGTCTTAAGAAGTCGATTAAATGAATTGTCGTTGCCTGTTCTGTTCTGTCTAAGTACTTATGCCTATCACTGTATAATGTAAAATAGAGATACAGATAAGATAGTTGCAGACGATCATTTAAGAGTGATCCGACCCAAAAGTGTCAACGAGTTTGTATCCAGCAGCCAACGGGAGTATAACTTAATTGAGGATAATGTAAAAATAAAAAACAAATTGGACTACTAAGAAGATAAATCACAATGTCACTTAAAGCTGAGAATATATCCTTGGCAAAGCCGTTGGACATCGCTGAGGGTCTCAAATTTGGCACTGCGGATTATGTGGTCTTTACGGTAATGTTGAGCGCATCCGCGTTCATTGGCGTTTACTTTGGCTTCTTCGCCAAGGCAAAGAACACCACGGAGGAATACTTGCGAGGCGGCAAGAAGATGCAGACATTGCCGATAGCCATATCACTGGTGGCCAGGTGCGTTCAAATACCGTTTAAATTGTTACATACTAAATATTACGTATACGCATTACAGTAGACTCTCACAAATTAGAACTGCACGGTTTGCTGTTAAAATCGAAGCTCCAAAGTCTACGAAATGTGTAAAAATAAATAGATAAATAATGTGTTTATGAAAGCTATATTTTGGTGTATTCTCCAGTATTTAGTTTTCAGTTTGCAAGGATTAATTCAATCATCTTATAAATATTATTATTAAAATAAAATAAAAATTTATTGTGTAGAGTTTTGGAAATTTACTTTCTTTTTTAAAATAAATCAGAAATAAATATTGTGGAAATTCGCTAACTAATTTGATGTTCACAAGTTTTAATTTATTTATTTTTTATTTATTTCTTACAATAATAACATTACGTATACGTAAACTCATTGCAGTCAACTATCTGGAATTGCCATCATGTCCGTGCCGGCAGAGACATATACCTTTGGCGTCAACTACATTTTCATGGTCATTGCGATAATTGCAACCGTGCCCATTTTGATATATGTCATTGTGCCCGTGTTTTATGAGAACAACGTATCCAATTGCTATGAGGCAAGAACTTTATATCTTATGTTTGAGCTTTTCTAATGCATATTTTATTACAGTATCTGGAGGCACGTTTCAGCAAACTGACAAGACAATTGATAACGGCCACATTCATAATGAACTCCTGCCTCATGTTGCCCGTGTTTATGTTTATACCCTCGCTGGCTTTTTCACAGGGTATTTGTTTAAACAAAATTTAGTCAGTTGGATAGCACTAATATTTATTCCCATTCATAGTGACTGGCATGAATATCCATCAGATTAATGTGATTGTCTCCTCGATCTGTGTCTTCTACACAATGTTGGGTGGCATCAAAGCCGTCGTCTGGACGGATGTGGTGCAGGGCTGCATCATGTTGCTCTCCGTGGTGTTGGTCGGCGTATTGGGCGTCATGCGGACAGGTGGCTTGGATTCTGTCATCGAGAATGCCAGCCAAGGTGGACGGCTGAGTTTAGAGTAAATTTAAACTTACACTTTTATTCTTAACATTTATTTGATATCTGTATAATATTTGCAGCTTTAGATTGGATCCACGCTTAAGGGTAACAGTTTGGAATGCTTTCTTTGGAGGTCTCTTTATGTGGACGGGTCACATTGGTCTCAACCAGAGCTGTGTGCAACGCATTGTTTCGCTGCCCTCTTTTGGTCAAGCTAAGAGGTAGTTATAAATATTTACAGTCTCTCTTTTTATTTTTAATATACTTCATTTTTTTTAGAGCTCTTATTATCGCTGGATTCGGAATGCTCATAATCATGGGCTTTAACAGTTCCATAGGCATTATAATGTTTGCGAGATATTATGGATGTGATCCCATTTTGGCAGGTGTAAGTTTTTTTACTCTCTTATAGGGTGAAATTCTAGAGTAAACTATATTCTCATCCTTTTTTAAAAAATTAATTTTTGATTCGGTTTATTTTATTTCAATTTAATTCATTTCCCCTCGTATTATCCGTTATATTTTGTTTTAATTATCTCTTTAAAATTGTGAATTTACAATTTCTTCTCTTTTAATTTTAATTTCTCCTCATTTCCTTTTAAAATACTATATGTACATTTATTTTAATTTTGCTAATTTAATTTATTGCCATTTTCCTAATACTTGTAGTTTTAATTATTTTTCAATTATTTTTCTTATGTATTATTTTATTTATTTCCTTTTTTTTTTGTATTATTCTCCTGTATTTTATTTATATTTTTCTTCTTTTTCATTTATTATCATTTGATCTCTTACGCATCTGTAGATGGTCAGCAAACCCGACAAAATGATGCCTTTTTTCGTGCAGGATCTAATGGGCAATATGATCGGCATGCCGGGATTGTTCATATCGTGTGTCTTCAGCGCCGCCCTGAGCACACTCTCCGCCAATTTGAACTCGCTGTCGGGCGTCATCTACTTCGACTACATTAGACCCTTCATTCGACACACGGAGGCACGGGCCAATGCGACCATGAAACTGCTCATCGTCGCCATGGGAATTTACTGCATTGTTGGCGGATTTGCGGTTCAGAACTTCAGCTCCATCATACAGACAGTGATCACGATAACCGGAATCAATACGGGAGCCGTTGTTGCCGTCTTCTTTCTGGGAATGCTTTATCCCCGTGCGAATAGCAAAGTCGCCGTGTCCAGCTTGATATTCAGTGTGCTCGTCATGTTCTGTGTGATTGTCAGGGGACAATTGAAACTGAAGGAGGGTCACGTCAAAATACGAAGGACTGCCGAATTCCCTGGATCATTGTGATGCTCCGCAATTCGAAATGATTGCCAACGCAATGTACGCAACCCCAAATTCATTACAAAGACCATATAATAATTCTATAATTTCTATAGTCACTTCAATTTAACAACTCCTGTAACTATGGCACCGCCTCCCGCAATTCCACCTTTGGTCACAGGATCCTTTGAGAGTAATCGGGAATTCTCCATTTTTGAAATATCATTTTTATGGTATAAAGTTTTGGGCATTTTTGCGACGATCTTGTGGGCAATACCCATGAGCTTTATCTTTAAGTCGGATCCGAAGGATCGACTGGATCATAAACTTTTCACGCCATTTGTTCGAAAGTTTTTACCTTCAAATCTAGTGACGGAATTGGAAGAGTTACCCTTGAGAGGAGAACAGTTTAAAGAGAAACCTGAGCTGCACATTGATTTAGCGAAATTCAAGAATGATAGCAAGTGATTATTATATAATAAAATTTATAATTTGTCATATTTTTATTCGTTTATTAAAGATTTCTTTTATAGAAAAAGATATAAAACAACTAGTTACCATTATAATTGTAAAAATAATTATCATTGATCGTTTTAGGAAATGTTAATTTATTGGCTGTATTTTAATAAAGAAAAGAAATATGGAAAAGCGGATAAAAGTTTACATAAACATTACAGTGCAAATATACCCTCTTCCACTCAAAAAGTAACAATGTTCGTTTAATGAAAAACACAATGAAAACTCTAATGTTGTTTGCTTAATAGAAGATAAGAAATGTGGTCTGTCATGGCTTGATATGCTGCATATTCTGATAAGAATAATTACCATCATTATTCTAATTATATCGTAAATACCGTGAGTCAGTTGTTGGATTTACGTGAGAATTTTACAAGTGGAAATCTTTCGTGATCAATGTACAGCTCCCAAAAGTAGGCAAATTGCACGTTCTATTAGATTTGATACAATTTATCATTGACGTGAGAAGAAGGCAGGTTTTTTAATACTGCTCATAAGAAATCTACGTCAAGAGCGCTTTAAATTTACGATGCAATTTTCAAGTTTTATTGCAGCGTCTGTCAGATACGACACTGAAACGCTGATAAGCAGCTTATCATCGCTACTTAAGTTTAAAGACAGATTGTAATGTCTATAGTTTTAAGTTTGCGGGCAGCATCCAAACACTCATCACCTTGTTGCACGGGCTGCCAATCATAAGGATCACAAGGACTCGGGGATGTCGGCACCCACAATCACATTGGGCAGCACTGCTCCTCCATCTGCTGTCGAAGATCTAAGATTCGGACTGACCGACTACACGGTCTTCATTGTAATGCTGAGCATCTCCGCTGCCATTGGCGTGTACTTTGGCTTCTTTGCCAAGGCCAAGAACACGACCGATGAATATCTGCGCGGTGGCAAGAAGATGCAGGCATTACCCATTGCCATATCTCTGGTCTCCAGGTACGTTGTCATTCTATATCAGTTTGAATCGGTAGACTCCAGTTTTATATCAACAGTAGACGTCAATTTCGTCAGACTCTTCACGAGTATTATCTGAACTTATCTTAACAGAAGCTAAACATTAATGAAGGCGTAACTATACAATGTTTATGCGAATTAAACTACTTGATAAACACTCATTTTTATCATTATTATCTACATTTAGGAATTTAGCGCTGTGTTACATGATAATCATTAACTATTTCCTTATTATCATCAACTTAAGTATTGAGTATTAAAATTTGAACATATATGATAATCATAAATTATTTAAACATTATCGTTAATTAAATTTAAATTTTAGCTAATTGACAAAAATTAATTATTTCATTGTTATTTAAAATTTTTTTCAATTTAGCGATTCAATATTGAGAATACTATAGTATAAAAAAATCCGGGATATTTAGCCCGAATTCAATCCGAAACGATGTCAGAAGTGGGGTAATCTCGGATTTATTTAAACCAAGTATGAAATACTTGATTTTTTCAATCCCCGAATTCAATCCTAAAAATTCTTAAAACAAATAAAAAAAAAAAAGTTTTTTAACTTTTTTTTAACATTTTTTTTAACATTTTTTTTTAACATTTTTTTCAACATTTTTTTTTATTTTAATGTTTTTATTTTTAAATTTTTTTTAAATTTATTTTTTGTTTTTAAATTTGTAAACTTTTTTTTAAATTTATTTTTTTTTTAATATTTTTCTTTTAATGTTTTTTTTTAACATTTTTTATTTAAATTTTTTTTTTTTACATTTTTTATTTATTGCTTTTTTTTTAAACATATTTTTTTTAATGAAGGGAATGTTTGACTGGGGGAATCGAACCCAGGTTTTTTTTTAAACAGGTCGGCGACTCTAACCACTGAGCCACCAGACCAGTTGAAATGAGAGAGGCCGAGAGAGAATCAAGTAATTTGGGCTTATTTTCAATTTTAATCCCGATATAGACTTGATTGTTCAGCTTAATCCTGGAAACATACTTAAAAAATGCAGGCTTAAATTAAGTATTTTAGGCTTGATTTTAGAACGGCTTTTTTTTTTCTGTGTAGTTGTAATTTAAGAGTTTAAAATGTGAACTATTGACAAAAGTTAATTATTTCATTAAGAATTTCAATTAAAGAAGTGAATGTTGATTATTTCATTATTATTTTAAATTTAACAATTTAATATTGAGAACATAATTTGATATTTGATTTTTTATTATTTGATTAATTGATTTTATTATTGATTTTATTATTTCATTAATTTATTAATATTTCCCTAAATTTCAGTCAACTTTCTGGAGTTGCTATCATGTCCGTTCCTGCCGAAAACTATACATTTGGTTTTACCTTTATAGTCGCCGTGCTGGCCATGATCCCGGCTATACCCATTATTATTTATGTTATTGTGCCCACATTTTATGACAATAACATTGTCAATTGTTATGAGGTATGTTTATAGAGAATTCTACTTTTTAGAAATATTCAATATTTATAGTCTGATCTCTTTAGTATCTGGAATTGCGTTTCAACAAACGCACGCGTCAACTGATAACCATGACTTTTATTTTAAACCAATTTCTGATGCTGCCCGTGTACATGTTTATACCCGCTCTGGCCTTCTCACAGGGTATGTTTTTATGTTAATTGTAATTCTCTTATAGAGGGAAATATATTCCATCATTTTACAGTGACTGGCGTAAATATTCACCTTATCAATGTTCTCGTCTCTTCGATCTGCGTCTTCTACACAATGATGGGTGGCATCAAGGCCGTCGTCTGGACGGATGTGGTGCAGGCTGCGGTTATGCTCATCTCAGTGGTAATGGTCGGCGTGCTGGGCACCATGCGAACTGGAGGATTGGGCACAGTTATTGAGTATGCCACTGAAGGCGGACGTATGAATTTTGAGTAAGTACCTTATTCTTATAAGACGGTATTAGAATTTTGTGATGAAGTACAAAAACATTTTTTTTTAATGACTTCTTAAAATCTTAAATTGTAGCCATTTTATTTAATGTGTATGGAGCTGATTCTTTCTGATCTCTATTCTTTATTTAAAGCTTTTTTAATGAAACTTGTAATACCTTCGATAGATTCTTTTTTCTAATCTTGATCTTTTTCGTTTTCAAGGTATTTTAGCTTAAATTCATATTTAATACTTACTTTTAGTTCGAATTAAATTGTTGAAAAATCTAAATTTTTTTTAAATTAATTTCTTATATTTCCTATTATCTTATATAGTTTTAGTTTGGATCCTCGTCTGCGTTCAACTGTCTGGAGCAGCTTTGGCAGCGGTCTATTGCTATGGATGGGAAAAATTTCACTCGATCAGAGTTGTGTACAACGCATTGTCTCCCTGCCCTCGTACACTCATGCCAAAAAGTATGTGGACAACATAGTTATATCACTTTTACTGACCTTACTTTATGTTTAAAAATTAACAGATCCTTGCTAGTTGCGGGAATTGGTTTTCTGATCATCATGTTCTTTAATGCCTTCGCTGGCATCATAATGTTTGCCCGTTATTACGGATGCGATCCCATGCTGGCGGGCGTAAGTTATCCTATAAGTTTAAGTATTTGTGTATGATAAATTGACATTATCTCATCCATAGCTGGTCAGCAAGCCGGACAAACTGATGCCCTTTTTTATACAGGACATAATGGGTAATCTTCCTGGAATGCCTGGATTGTTCATATCGTGTGTTTTCAGCGCATCCCTCAGCTCCCTTTCGGCCAGTCTCAACTCCCTCGCCGGCGTGGTTTACTTTGACTACATTAAGCCGCACATTCGGCACACAGAGGCTCGGGCAAATGGAGTCATGAAGCTGGTCATTGTCGGCATGGGCGGCTATTGCATTTTGGGTGGATTTCTTGTGCAGAACTTCAAGTCAATATTCCAGACTTTGTGGACCATTACTGGCATCAACATGGGCGCCGTTGTCGGGGTATTTCTTCTGGGAATGTTTGTGCCCCGCGTCAATGGCAAAGTGGCAATGACGAGCATTTTGTTCAGTGTGATCGTCATGGCTTGGATCATAATAAATGCGCAGTTAAACATTAAAGCCGGACTCGTCAAGTACGAGATATTGCCAAATTCCCTGGATCAATGTGAGGCGCGGGGTTTGCACTCGATTCTGAATGCCATGTGAGTATTTAAATAAATTTTAACTATTCAGGAACTCAACATTATTCTGCAATTTCAGTAACTCTACCACAATGCCATTGCCAACAACACCAGCAACAACTCCAAAAAGGGTTACAACCGCTTTTGGCAGCAATCGGGACTTTTCCATATATGACATTTCATTCTATTGGTACAAAATAATCGGAGTTTTTCTAATATTCCTCTGGGCAGTACCCATGAGCTACGTCTGGCGCAAGGACAAAACTGAAAAGCAAAATCCAAAGCTATATTCACCATTTGTCCGACGTATGTTAAATGTAGCCGATCCCGTTGAGGAGCCGGAGGAATTGCCACTGAAACAAACTGAGGGGGAGAACGACGCTGTACAAGGTCAATAAATAAACTTAATAATACGCAGGATTATCTCTCTTTTGCACTTTTAAAAGATTTATTTACAAAAGAATATTTAAATGAAGATTTCTCTTACACAGAAAGTATCCAGCTACATACAAAAACGGTCTGACTGATTATTTCAGATATAAAAAAGAGTTCCGCAGGATTTTACGCTCTTGTTTTCTAAGAATTTTTCATTGAAAAATATTACAGTACTACTCGTAAATTAGTTAAGATCTTTTGGAAAAGATTTTTTCTCTCTTGATTGCGGAATACAATTGATGCGTTATTTGATATCGATTTAAACAGGTTCGTTTAAATGACACTCAACTGACAAAAACATTAGAAACTAAATGAATGCTTCATGCGAGCAATTTTCTCAATAAACGAAAAATCATTCAATAAAAATAAAAAAGAAATGAAAAAAAACGGTGTTGCATAAATGTAGATGTATTGTTAATAGCCAGGTAAGTTTAAATGGCATTGGTAAACGTTATGCTTATGTAAATAGTTCCACGATCGACGCATCAGTTGTTAAAAAA
This sequence comes from Drosophila subquinaria, assembly GCA_037043405.1. Lineage (NCBI taxonomy): Eukaryota > Metazoa > Arthropoda > Insecta > Diptera > Drosophilidae > Drosophila > Drosophila subquinaria. The sequence continues at coordinate 851,654 of JBAMBL010002557.1, read as the reverse complement.
TCTTTTCTTGGGTTTTTGAGTGTTGTCCAAATTGGTTTTTAAAATTAGACTTGTATTAAAGATTATGTCTTATAATTTAAAACATCTATTTTACATACATTTTTCAATAATGTATTTGTTTTCTTTCCAATTTAATTAAATGTACACATACATATTATTTATAGTTTTGATGCTTTCAACAATGTGTGTGTGTTGGTGTGTGTGTGTGCGTGTATCTGGGTGGGGGCATTGGGAGGATTATTCTTGCAGGTAAGACTATATTTTAGTTTCTGTCTGCTATTTGTGTTTGGTTGTTATTAATTATATATTTATATATATATATAGATATTGCGCACACAGATATCAGCATTGAAATCCAGCATCGATTACAGTCTACGACCTAAGTTGTTACTTATGTTAGCCAAAGACTGGAAGACGCTAAGAGAATTGCAATTGTACCAAATTGTGTGTGTGGTGTTTAAGGTAAAAAGAGACTTGTCAATTTAAATAGAATTAAATCTGCGTTACATGAGGCGCCTCAGATTAAGAAATTCAAATTATTTGCTTATTGTTGGCGGCATCTTGTCGGATCGAGTCGAAGTTACATTTGTACGCATTCGGCACGCGCTATAGTTATTGGATTTCATCATCATCATTATTATATTTATATCGCTGCTGCTGCCTTTAGTTGCAGGCCTGCGGCGTTGCATGATTTTCACCATCTTCGGTGGCATTGTTAACGATCTTCGGCTCACCTGCAAAGGAAAAACAATTAACTTTCAATTTAACTTATTTCAAATCCAGAACCTACCGTTGTCATTGTGCTCGGACTTGGTTTCACAGTTAGCCTGTGGCTCCTTGACCGCTTCTGCCGACGGCTCCGTTACAGCAGAATCAGCTGTAACAATTGGCACCTGCTTACTGACATCATTACTGGCTGGAGCTTCCTCAACAACTGTCGCATTGTTTTTTGTTCACTTGCCTCCTTCTCCGTTGCGGCTGGTGCATCCTCTTTAACCTCTGTGGCCAGCTCAACCGCTTCGTTATTGCTTGCTGCTGTCTCTGCTGCTGCTGATGATGCTTCAGACTCGACGGCTTCGGCCACTGGGGCAACTTCTTTAACGGGTGATTTGGGATCGGCAGATTCAGAGCTGGCTTTCGAGCTCGCATCCACTTCCATGGGCTCCGGTGTTTGTTGCTTGGCGGGTTCAGCTTCGGTTTTTGGTTCTTCAACGCTGTCCTTTACCTCTGACGATTGTGATTCTTTTGATTCTTTCTTTTTCTCAACAGTTTCTGTAACAGCAACAGGTACAGAAGTATTGGAGGATGTTGTGTCAGCATCAGGCTGTTGCTTCTCTTCATCCTCGTCAACTTCCATGGCTGAGACAGGAGCAGATTCAGTAGCATTACTTGGTGGTTCTTCGATCTTTGCTGGTTCTTCAGATTTCTCGAGTGACTTCTTCTCAGGTGATTGCTTCTCTGGTGATTTCTTCTCTGATGATTTTTTCTCAGGGGATTTCTTCTCGGGTGATTTTTCCTTTACATCGGCCTCTTTTGTGTTTTGTTTATCGTGATCAACATTGTTCTGCGTTTCTTCCTTTTCATCATCAACTTTTTCAGCAGAGTCGGTTTGATCCTTCGATTCTACGTCCTTAGATGTGACTTCCTTCGATCCTGTGGCCTTCTTTTCGGGAGTTTCTGTGCTCTTGGCATCTTCTTTGCTCTTCTTAACAACTTCCTTAGGTTTTTCCGCTTTCTCGACCTTCTTATCTTTCTTTGCAGCGATCTTGAATATATATTTAAATTAGATAATGTTATCAGTGAAATTATTGAGCAACTTACATTTGCCTTTTCGGGTACGGAAGCTGCTTCCTTCTCGGCTGTCTTGGATTTCACAGGCTCTGGATCTTCATCGCCGCCGACATCCAGTTTACGTGCACCACGGCCTCGTCCTCCGCTCTTTGTGGTCGCTGGAGATGTGCGCGCCTTTTTGCTCGGTGGCGGTGTTGCGGTTTCAGCGGCACGTGTTGGCGTTCCACGGGTGCTTGATCGAGTGCGTCGTCCGCCATCCATTTCCAAACTGCCGCCCATTGTCCGAACTAGTTCCTCACTCTCTCGCTGTGCTCGCTCAATAAAAGAGCGTCTCTTAGGCGTGCGTTTCTACAATGATTGTTTACATACAACACATGAAAACATGGCACGATAATTATCAACACACTGTTGCCGCTCAAAATGTTTGAGGGGAAACTTAAAACAGGTAATTAACTAAATTCTGTGAATCCAAGTGAAACAATCATTTACTCATCAATCCCTCCACACTCAAATTCATATTCATTTGTATTAAACGGTAAATAGAAGCAGAATCTGAAAGACCAAAGTATGAATGCCCCGAAGCATATACGCTCACGCACACATTTACATACCACCATGTATGACAAAGTACAGCAAACAACAAAAAGTCGAAAAGAGAACAAGAAAAATAAAAACAAACGAGAACGAGACAGACGCGCGCGCAACGTTAAATTGTGCACAAAAGAGACGACCGATTGCTTGCAGCGAGTGTACCACGAGCACACACAGAAACAAATACACACATAACAGCGTATGCACGTATACACACACACTCACGGGGGATGTTGGGAAAGCGCGCGCACACGAGGGAAACAAATTAACATCAACACGAAAGAACGTAAATAGCGAAAATAAAAATGATATAAAATGCACCACACTTAAATATACTTATGTATTTGTGTGTTGCGATTATTTTGGAAAAATACTGCGTGTCTTCTACTATACTATCATACACACATAGAATGCGCACTCTCTTCCAGATAATTCTGTATGTCACTGTGCGAGTGGGTAATAAGCGGGCTCTTATCGCACGACCCCCGGTGCTAATTGTGACTATGTCTATATACAAACATACAAAAATTTGTATTTATGTATCAACACTTACGGGTGTCTTTTTCTCATCCGCAGCCGGTTGAATCGCTGCATCATCATCATTGTTAACTTTTGACTCCGCAACGGCCTCTGCTTCGGGTTTATGTATGCTCGTTTCGTCGGACATTTTAAAATTGGTGTTGGTGTCAAATTAGCTTACAAAATACAATAACTTGTATTTTGCAATGTTTTTTTTTCTTTTTTGTAGTTGCAACGCTTCACTTCAAAGTAGCGAGTTCTCTTTTACTCTCCCCTTACACTGGGACAACGATTCAAAGCAACTAGCAGGTATATTACGCACACATATGTACATACACACGCCACGCTGAACGTTTCGTGAACGCGCAAAATTTTTAAATGCTATTTATAATAAGTTTCCACAAAATTTAAGCTTTGAACTTATTGGATTTAGCACCCGAGTATATTAAATTATGTTTTTCACTAATTTTTGCTATAAAAAACGATGTATTTGACACTTTTCCGACGTTTTCTTTACCAGCGAAAGATAAACGTAACTCAACAACTGTATGGACTATTTTCTTCTTCTTGTACAGAAGTGTTGCACAGGCACCATTTATGGCGGCTTTTTCCCCAGTGCTGGTAAATGCGCTGATTAGATTGTGGTGGTCGGTCCGATCAATTGTATCGCTTTTTTACAGTACGCATTTCCACGAGGCAAAACTAGACGTGTTTTTCATTTCATTATTTACAATTAAGCCGAAATGGTATCGCAGGAGCAAATTAAAGCTATTGGCGGAGTGCTGAACAACAAGGAGCGTCCGTTGAAGGAACGCTTCCGTGCACTGTTTACATTGAAAAACATCGGTGGCAGCACAGCCATCGAGGCGATAAGCAAAGCTTTTGACGACGATTCCGCATTGCTCAAACATGAACTGGCTTACTGTTTGGGCCAGATGCAGGACACCCACAGCTTGCAAATTCTAACCAAAGTGCTGGCGGACACCGCCCAAGAACCAATGGTGCGCCACGAGGCAGCCGAAGCATTGGGTGCCATCGGTCATCCCGAGGTGCTCCCAACTCTCGAGAGGTACAAGGAGGATCCGGTTATTGAGGTTGCTGAAACATGCGCCATTGCATTGGACCGTGTTCGCTGGGTGCAAAGTGGCCAGCAGGTGGACGACAGCAATCCGTATGCCTCGGTTGATCCTTCTCCGCCGACAACTGGCCAGAAGAGCGTGGAGGAGCTGAAGACCATTTATTTGGATGCCACACAAAGTCTCTTTGACCGTTACCGAGCCATGTTCAGCCTAAGGAATTTACGCACCGAGGCAAGTGTGTTGGCCATTGCCCAAGGACTAAAGGACAAATCGGCCCTGTTCCGTCACGAAGTTGCCTTTGTTTTGGGTCAGTTGCAGGAACCATGTAGCATACCACATTTGCAGGAGAATCTCGAAGATCGCCTTGAGAATGAAATGGTGCGTCACGAGTGTGCCGAGGCTCTTGGCGCCATCGCAACCGAGGAATGCATTCAGATATTAAACAAATACGCGGATGATGACAAACGCGTCGTGAAAGAAAGCTGCGTCATCGCTCTGGACATGTGCGAGTACGAGAACAGTCCCGAGTTCCAATACGCCGATGGATTGACCAAGCTGGATGGAACCAAGTGATTGCTAGTTTAACTAAACATACATATTTTATTGTTATAATATTTGTAAATTTATACTGTATTTTATTACTGTTGGCATGCACCTGAGACGAATGTATCTTATCAGCAAACCAGCGAGATAAATTATCAAACAAACGTGACTTGCTGCGCATTTTTGTTTTTAATGATTTCATTCTTCCAGGAAAATGATTATATTACGTTGTAATCTCGAGTACGAGACTTATTTTAATAAGTGATTGCTGATTTGGATTTCTCCTACGATTGGATAAAACTCAGTGTCAAATTCAAATAAAAAGAATTTTAACGTGCCAGTGGAAATTTCACAAGAACCAACGAGGGTAATTCAAAAAAAAATCAAAGTTAGCTGTATCGATATTGTTTCTCAAATCGTTATCGATATAGCCCGTTTACTTATATATCGGTGCATGCTTTGCTTATCGGTTGACAATTTACAACAATCTTTACAAAGTAAATAATTGCTGAATGTGAATGTTTCCGCCACATTTTGTCAATTCCACAGACATGAAATTATATAAACATTTCAACTAAAATACTGAAGTAGTCGGTACATCTATTTCAAAAATCTAATTCTATGGTCACCCTATATTGCTATTGGCAAAAACAGTGCTGTTAAATGTCCACTTCTTTTATGGGTACACATGTACCAATGTGCGTGTACCTAATGTACCCGTTCATCACACTATTTAATTGAAAATTTATTTCTGTTAATTTTGCAATAATTTAGCAAATAATTAGAAAAAGGCAAAAGCCAAAACAGGATCCTTTTAAAAAAAATGCTCAAACTGACTATTGTGTTTCTTTTCTGAAAACCATGGCTGCCACACGTTTCATAACTTAAGGCCTGTCTCCAGCACCGTGAAATTTTTATGTTAGGAATTTGCTAATTATTTCGTGGGTATGGAACATAAATACAACAGTGTGCCCATATACGCAAAACGTGTGACGATTTACCTAAAACATGCATGGTCACTTTGTAGAATTAGCTGTGTTTTGTAACAGCGCCAATTTTGAAAGATAAACTAATTTAAAAAAAATTAATAAAATGAACTCTGACGATGAAGTGATTGTGTTGGTGGCGACATATATTGTTGCAAAAACAGTTTCATCTCACTTTTTGGTTTTGCGCACAATTTTTTCTTCCATTATTTCAATCGACACTAGCGAAATAATTGTCGGCAATATATTCCTGAGCTGTGCATCAGCTGTTCTCTCAGTCCACAAACGCTGTCGATAGGCCATTAATCGATATTTATTTGTGGATTTCGTTCAAGTTGCTGAATACTCAAGCAACGAAATCGGAAACGAAAAGTTTCTGCCTCAGTTTTTTAGACCACGTACTTTATTTTATATGAAGTTTGGCAGAAATTTTTATTTTCCGCGGTGGTGGATACCCGGCTTTACGGGGAGTCGTTTTCTCTGAACAATGTGGCAGCTCTTGGGTTTAAGCCTAGTACCGACGTGAGATAAAAGGCCTAGCGTAAGTCAAACTTCATATAAAAAAAACGCTAGCGGAAAGCGAAAAAGAAGAAGACGACATTTATCTCCGCTTGTCGGTCCGGACGTCAACTAAACTGAAACTAAAAACGGAGTTGCCAGATAAGGAACGGGCGTTATCCAGCACTGTTTGCATTTAGCTGACAGGCCCAGCGAAACATCGAACTGTTTAGAGTTTCGCTATCTATCTATCTCACTCTCTCACAATAACTCAAACGAAATGACCGGAAAATTATCAAAAAAACAGCAGATTGACTCTTTTTGAAACAGCAGATAAAATTCTGCTGATTAACGAGGTGGAAAAGAGGCCAATATTTGTATTTTTTCATTAATTTAGAAGGAGAATCCACGTAAAAAGTTCTAAGGCGATGGGTGCACCCAAAACCCGCTGTGCTTGCGTGCCATCGCATATTTCTCCTCTATTAACATTAATATACAGTTTTCATTGTTTATTCTCTCCTCTTTTTATGCAAATCAGTTTAACATGTTCATATTTAAAATAAACCGCTGTTGACGCATAGAGTTACCACTCAACTTATTGTTATTTTTTCGTGTTGCTTTGGCAACTCTGGCTTTACGCTCGTCGACAGCTAAATATTGAGCATTTTCCGCCGCTAAAAATTTATCTCACGTCGGTACTAGCCTTTAGTTGGTGTGAAGAAACTGGATTTAGTGATGTAAAAAAACATCGATGCATCAAGCATCGATGTTTTTTTAGCGATGATTCTTGATGTTTTCCGATGTTTTTGTTGAAGCCGATTTATCGATGTTGCATGGCGATGCATCGATGTTTTGCAAAACATCGGCTGCCGCACTTTCAACACGCCATTTTCGCCGCTCTGACAATGAGTTTATAGTAATTTGGGAAGTGTTTGCAATGTCTAAGTGAGTAAATTTATTTAAATTAGTCAGAGATACTATAGCTACAAGAAGGCTTACATATGTCTTTTCAAAGTTCTCATCAAAAAGACCTCTTGTAGTTTGTGATTATACTTTTAAGATAAAAACTGTTCAAAACTTTAAAACTGCTATGAAAGCATACGTTTTTAAGAGAAAATGAGCTTAATTAATCTAAGAATTTCTAGTTTTTTTCTAAAAATGGTATGGTTTTCAAACATTAGAAATACATCGATGCATCGATGTTTCGACCCGATGTATCAACTAACATCGATGTTAAATTTTGAAAACATCGAGGAGCATCGACATCGATGTTTCCACTCAAATTTACATCACTAACTGGATTATAAATACTAAAAATACTGACAATGTTCATCTCAATGACCCGTTCAATTGAACTTTTTCAGAACAAAACGACACAACTGTAGAAACTGAACAATAAATGCGCTTAATTTATTAAAAAACTATGGTATTGTAATAAAAAAAAACACATTTAAAGTGCCGCAAAAAAGATGTGATATATTTGGAAAAGATAACACAAATGCAAAGCGTTATAATGCATATGGAAAAAACGTGTGGTCAGCTATTTAGCTGCGACTACAGAAGCGGAAAATAAATTACATATGTATATGTGCAAGTATGCGCACTAATGCATATGAGAATACATAATAATAATATACATAACATGAAATATTAAGTTCTAATTCTTAAAAGTGCAACGAAAGCAGTGAAACAGAAGGCATTAAATATATTTCGAATTGGAATTTGAAATTTACCAATCAACAAATAGCCAAAAGTGAAAACGCAATAGATTTCCTCAAAGGAAAACTTATGTATGTGCCAAATTAAACCAGAAATTCTGTGAACCACCGCGCGTTTTAGTTACGTATACATTTTGTATTGTAAACAAGTTACAGCGATAACAACACAGTAACAATGTCCAAATACGAATTTGTGCTTTATCTTGTGGCGCAGCTTATTATAGGTATGTATGTTTATTGTATGTAAATACTATTGCTCTGATTGTTGTTTGCGAGTCTACATATGTATGTTTGTACACAGAATGGCTGCAATTACAGTTGCCGTTCATATTATTTGCTATCACTTCCTTTTCTCCTAATCGAAAAGCTTGACGCGTGCTTTGTAGTTGTTTTAATGCGCTTTGGTTTTAATTTTCGATCTACTATTTTTCCCACAATCCTTCGTGTATCTATGTATATGGGTGTGGGCGTATCAGTGTGTGTGTGTGAATACAATGATTTCTTTGAATGAATGACGTTGCATTATAAACTTGTTGTTTGTTCGTTCGCGTGGGCGAACATCTCCTTTAGTTGCGTGCAACTCTTTCGCTCTCGTGCGTTCCCTTTTCTTTTCTTTCTCTTTCTCTTTTTTGTTTTTTTTTTGTTTTCAACAAGCGCCACTTTAAACTCTTCCCCTTTCAATCTGCATAATGTGCATGCTTATGTATCTACTTTACTATAAAGCGTGCTATCACACTCATGCGTGTGTATGTATGTATGTATGTGGGTGTGTATGTGAGCTACACAGATCCGATTACCCGGGCACAGTGGGTCAGAGTTTGTTATTTTAGACTAATTTCAATAAGTTTTTGATTGAATTTTTTTGTCAGAGATTGGTAAAATATAAGATGTGAATTAATTTTTCGTACATATAAAGTGATAAAAAACCCAACAAGGATAGGAAGGAAATATCCCAATTGATATCGATAGTATTATTGCTATTAAATGAGCGTTATTATTACACTTTGTAATACGCATTCATTACATTTATTTGGTACCACTGTGCGCTTTGGTAAATGCATACTCACACGTGGAATTGCGCGCGAATCGCGTTCACACACATGCATATGCTCACACACACACAGTTGCAGTTGCATTGGGGTTACAGGGCTCCACTCAAAGGCTCGGGTGGCCAGTGCAGCTAATTTTGTATGGTCCTCTGCAGGAATTGGGGTTGCGTACAGTTTGCTTTGGGGCTGAAAGTTCTGCATTTGCTGCTTTCAATGGCAGCACTCATTGAGTAGAGCCCCTAACTAAACCCATTTGGGATTGGGATTGGGATTAGGGTCGTTGGTCCGAGGCGAGGCGAGGTTCGTGGTAAGTGTGGTAGATACACGATACGTTTACAAAGGCAGCCGCTCATTTGTGACTCCCCTAGGCGCATTTAAGCGACTTACTTACTATTCAACCATTTCAATATATCACTAACTTGTATCGTCTCTCTCTTTAATTTATTTTTGGACAGGCTGCCATTTGCTGCAACTCACCGATGGCGCCATTCTGCCCGATGGCCATAACATTAACTGCGAGCATTATGATGAGAAGGATTGCAATTTGCACAATGATTGCACCACCACAATTGAACATTGCCAGCTGGAGGGCGACAAATTTCCCAGCTGTTATGCATTATGGAGTGCCGACGAACAGACGGGTATGTATATTCATATATATGTATTTGCATTTCTACAACTACAACTTCTCCTTGCACTTGCAACAATTTTGATTTTATTTTTTGCTTTTTGTGCGCTGCAGGCATCAAGAAAATCAAGATGAAGGGCTGTTTTACGCAGATGCACGAGTGCAACAAGACCGAATGCGTTACAAGCGCCGAGCCGCGCCAGGGAAACATACATTTCTGTTGCTGCAAGGGATCCATGTGCAATTCAAACCAGCGGTGGATACCGACCACCACAGAGGCAACAACTCAAGGTACGAATGCGAATACATCTCCAACTTGCTCTGTTTACCCCAATTTTTGGCATAGCATATTTATTCTTGAATTTTTTATACATTATATATATACATATTTTTTTTTTATTGCATCTTGAAGTTGCGAGGGTGGCCTACCTAACCGTGCCACAAACAACGCGACCCTTGCAACATTTTTTCGTGTTAACGAACTCTCCATGCGAGCAGTGGAGTTTGCCTGGTTTATAGCGTGTGTTGCAAATTCCCTATGCCTCAACAAAATTCTTCCCCTTTGCAGCCTCTTGCCTCTAATATTTTCTTTTGCTTCATTTTTTCCTTCTTTTTTTTTAATTTTATTTTGAATTGGGGTTGCCTTTGCCACTTGCTTGCTTTTGCGCCTTTTGTGCTCAGCAGCATTTTCTTGTTTTGTTTTTCATGCTCTTTTATCTTATTTTTATGCTTAGCTCCCCTTTTATCTCTGTGCAAAAAGATGTACATGTACGAGTATATAAGAGAGATGCTAAATTGGGGACGAACTTTCGTTTTTTCGTTTTTCGTTTTGTCCAGAGTCAACCCTGTGCCAACTACAGGTGCCACTTGAGATGTTGTTCACCTGTAGCAAGCGTTTAAAGAGCTTACATAGATATACATATGTGTGTGTAAGCATTATGTTTATACGTTTGGCATGTAGCGATATTTGAAACATGTGTGATAATCGTGAAATGGGCGAAAAATGCATAAAGCATTTTTATTACTTTTAAATTTAATATAAAGTAAACTAAAATTAAAATAAACATAGCAATAAAAATGAAAAAAATTTTAATTTTTGGAAATGAAAAGATGAAATCGATGAATTCGTAAATATATTTAAAAAAAAATATAATTTTAAAGACTATGGTTTCTAGTTACTGACTTAAATTATTTAAATTTATCAAAATTTTTAAAATAATATTTACTAATAACTTTAACTTTAATTTAACTTTAATTTACAGTGCCCAAGGAGATGACGCAAGTGAACAACAATGTGATTTATTATATTATTGGCGCTTCGTTATTTGCCGTACTTGTGGTCGTTTTGATATTTAGCCTGGCCTTTTATCGGCGTCGCAAGCAGGCACACTTTAATGAGATACCCGCGGTAAGTTGCAGCTGCTTAGATTTAAGTCAACAAAGCTCAAATTTCAATAAAATGCATTTTCTCTTAATTAGCATGAAGCTGAAATCACAAACTCATCGCCGTTGCTGAGCAATCGTCCTATACAGCTGTTGGAACAGAAGGCAAGCGGTCGGTTTGGCGATGTGTGGCAGGCAAAGCTCCATGGCCAGGATGTGGCCGTGAAAATCTTTCGCATGCAGGAGAAGGAATCGTGGACAACTGAGAATGACATTTACAAGCTGCCACGCATGCGACATCCAAACATTTTGGAGTTTTTGGGCGTTGAGAAGCATTTAGATAAGCCCGAGTTTTGGCTGATTTCCACATATCAGCACAATGGCTCACTCTGCGATTATCTAAAGTCGCATACGATTACCTGGTTGGAACTGTGTCGCATTGCCGAGTCCATGGCCTGTGGCTTAGCGCATTTACACGAGGAGATACTGGGCAACAAGGCGGAGGGTCTGAAACCCTCGATAGCGCATCGTGACTTTAAATCGAAGAATGTTTTACTCAAAGGCGATTTGACAGCTTGCATTGCGGACTTTGGACTGGCCATGATCTTTCAGCCGGGCAAACCATGTGGCGATACTCACGGTCAGGTGGGCACACGTCGTTATATGGCCCCCGAGGTGCTCGAGGGTGCGATTAACTTCAATCGAGATGCCTTTTTGCGCATCGATGTCTACGCGTGTGGATTGGTGTTGTGGGAAATGGTTTCACGTTGCGAAGTCGTGGGACCCGTGGGCGAATATCAACTACCTTTTGAGGCAGAACTTGGTCAGCGTCCCACACTCGATGAGGTGCAAGAAAGCGTTGTTATGAAAAAGTTGCGTCCACATTTGCTCAACACTTGGCGCACCCATGCGGTAAGAAATGAATGACGTTCACGTATTGTAAATTCTATTATTAATTGATTTGTATTGTTTTGCAGGGACTCAGCATATTCTGCGATACAATGGAGGAGTGCTGGGATCATGATGCCGAGGCACGTCTTAGCTCCTCCTGTGTGATGGAGCGCTTTGCCCAACTTAATAAGTATCCAACAACACAGATGCTCATCAAGAATCACACCAACATTGAAGATGGAAAAGAGACCACAAATTGCTTATAGAATCGGTACTAAATCACAGCCAACGCCCGTGAGCTGTGATTTGGAGCCAATCTTAGACATTGGAAACATTTTTAATTTTAAAATTCAATATTTTAGTTTTACATTTTTTTTGTGCGTAGGCAGCTTTTAACATACACAAATCAAATGTATGGTGCTGTAATTATCAGCACATTGGCATTGGCCATTCATTCATATATACACGGCCCAGACCCCACTTAGACATTAGCTTAGTTTAAGCTGAACAAAGAACAAAGTGTTAAATGTAATCTAGACTAGAGAGATTTGAAATTTTTCAAAACTATCTTGCCTGGGCAATTAGAAAATGGACAAGTCCAAAATTCACTAGATGCTCATTAACAGCACATATTCGTAAACATATTGAATACTTATGTTTGTAGACCATTTCACACTAACTTCATTGACTGATACCTATATATATAATTGTTTTATTATATTCTATTTGTTTTAGTTTCGTTTAATTATTGCCCAGAATTATATAACATTGGTAACACTGTAAGATGTTGAATTATTTGCCAAGCCCAGCCATTCTCGTTGATGTCCTTTTCATTTAAGAGTTGACGAACGTCTCGATAGCGTACCTAACAGTTAAGTTTACAATTAAAATCTATTTTAATGCTTATTTTGTATTTACACGTATCGTTTTTTAAAATATTCTTTTGCACACAAGTGTGCTTTAATGTTGTACTTTGAATAAATACTTTATAAGGTTTCATTTGAGATTTTCTTTTTTATTTGCTATGATATTTTTGTAGTGTAGTGCCAATATATTCATATGACCCTATACGCACTCATATATATATAAATTTGTTATATAACATACACTCACACACACATATACTTGCATATATACAAGTATATACATATGTAATTCTACTGAACAGTACAAGAAACACCTGAAGTTTTCAAATGAAAGTTTCTTTTTAATGAATATTAGTTTTAAGCGCATATATACGATATACCCTACGATACAAAACACACATTAACAACAACACACATCGAAACTTACGATAACAGACTTAGCAGACTTATAAAGCACATGCTGCGATTCATTCAAAGCATTAAAATTTAAGTGAATCAACAAAAAGTACATTAAGTATACTACAAAATAGGTATGTTAAATATTGTTACTTCCACACAACCGTGTACATATTGCATGTCTTGGACAAAGTTAGATGTAGTGGTAATAATATGATTGGCAGTTCAGAAGCTCGTGATTGATATGATTTGAAGTGATGGTGATAGGATTGATTGAAGTCGGCTATGTACTTGATATTGCTTCTTAATCAGATGTTTCATGCTGACTGTTAAAATTCAAAAAATACGTACATATAAATAATATCATATTCATATATTGTTTACGGTAATTATGCAAATATTCGAGTATCATTCTATCAATCAATCATTATTTCTAAATTTAAATTAAACATAGCATGCGACATATAATTAAACTTGGCTCTGTTTTGATTAAACTTTGCAGAGGTTTAAGTTTGTACAACTTAATTCTGTAGAATTAATTCTAAATTGATATATGAAACATGGCCAAGTACTTACAGTAATCTTTAGCTATTACAATACGTGCAATTTACGATACAAACAAAGCTTCATTACCTGATTTTAATTCTGAGCAACTTACACAAATAATTTAATATGCAACACGATGAAAATAGAAATAATTTTGTTACAACTTTTTTTTAGATTATCATTTAAAAGGTGCTGGAAATACATAGAAACAATAATTTTGAAGTGGTTGAATCAATAAGTATTAACATTAAAAACAAAAAGCAAATGAAAACAGTATTCAAATTAAGAACACAATCAAAAACAAACAAACAATTGTGCATCACAGTAGTTTGTTACATATCAGATGGCTATGGATAAAAATGGAAGATAATCCGTATTTCACCACTCAAACAGTTGAAATGCATAAATACAATTTCGAAACGTATTGTATAATCGAATTTCTTACAACTTTTGATACAGTTATACAAGCAGTCCAACTCGCATTCTCATAAATAAATATAAAACTGGCAGATCGTTGGATTTGTGAACATACATAATTCAAGCACTGTTCAGATCATGGTAAATGTTTTAAGAATCTTTAATTTACGATTAACGTTTTATAAACAAATAAATATTAATCATATTCGATCACAAAGTCATGTTAATAAAAAATATACTGACATTAAAAGTTCTATGATAATAATGGATATAAAATAAATGCTTATTGAGCGTTTTGAAATAAATATTGAAATTGATTTTTTCGAATTCTAGTGGAGTTAAAAACAGATAATAAAGGGTTATTTTTACTGTAAGTGATAAGGTTTGTATATTATTTATTTTAAATTCGAATAAATTTAAGTACTTACCTTCATGTCTGCAATATAACTTCTAGATTAAATTAAAAATACAACATTTCGCCTTCGTTCTTTATTACAACTTCTAATGATAGAGACCATTATACGTACAATACAATTTGAATACATGAGGATGAAGTATAACTGAGTTATAAATACTATTAAATTACATATTATCGTTCTTTATATTATTTATCATCAAATTTATTGAAATGTAACTGATGTTATTATGTTTATTTGAAAATGAAAAATGTATTTATGTGTTCATTCTACATAGTTTAAGACTTTTGGACCATTTCAGTTGTAATACTACTACTTGCCCCTTGTCACAATATCAGACTTATCCGAACTCACCTCGTTTACTAAATTAATACTATGTATTTTATAAACTGTCTGGAAAAAAAGTCGTTCTCTATAAAATGCTAACGTGTAAAGTTTACCAACAATTTGCCAAGTCCTGTGCGTCTTACTAAAATACATTTTGTTATACAATTCGTATCATATATGCTTGTATTTGTTTACATTAAGTATATATATTTGAGTATTTCTGTTATTATTGGGGGCTCTTTCATAACAAATGGAGCATACATTTTCTCAATTTAAGTTATACATTTATACATACACATTACAAGGTCGTATGACTACTAGAAGTACATATATATATATAAGTTTGTACGATATGTTTGTCTAGGGAATTTGTTTTGGAACCAAAAAACTTTGCTGCTTTAGTAATTGCAATTGGAAATATAGTCATTGGTATCATATTCCTTTATATATAATATAGTATATTGTATGCTGTTAGGGACGGTTTCTAGGTTTGTAAAAGCGAGTATGCACTAGTGGCAACTAGTTGGGCAAAGGAATTGTAAACTTGTATCTCAGTTGAGGCTCGAGTATAAGTACAAGAATATAGTTATGTGTATAGTATATAGAGTATATATATAAGAAGTATGTATGTCTATATAAATTGCTGATAAAAGTTGCGCCTCAGTAGGGCTCATCATCATTGTTGGCCGAAACGCCGCACTTGGATCGCAATATGGCCGCCAATCGCTGTGTTAACGGTTCTGTCGGAGACTCCGAATCGCTGCAGGAAGCTGAGATCACCTTGTTGCCTGAAAATAAATTATATATTATATTATATTTGATTATATTTTTGTTAGTTAACTTTATCTATTATTATAAACGATCATCCTACTTAATCGCAATATGATTGGTCAAATAGAACGGTAGAAATGACAGATTAAAGTCTTTGAGCAATATAACTGCCTTTAAGTACGCAATAAAAAGTATTTTATGTTGTTTTCAATAAGTAAGGGGTATCCTACAGTTGGCAACTTGACAATAGCCTTTCCCGCTTGATAAATATTGATCAAGTTGATATTCAAAAAAATGTTCGAGCTTGAAAATTGCTTCCGCGAAAATTAAGTTATCTACTTTTCGATGTATTTTTAGCCAACACTTATTGCAAAACTGGGAAAAAATCCAGGACAAGAAACCAAACAGTTTAAAAGCATTATAGATTTATAACGATGTTTTTTTTTTAAATTATCTAATTATTTTTAAAAGATATATTTTTGTAATAGGGTCACTGTAAAATTTATTTTTAAAATATTTATTATTACCATTGCTGATGTCCAAATCTGTTGCAGTTGTTTCCTTGTTGCCAAATTGCAAATTGACTGGCACAATGTCGTCCTCCTCCTCCAGCAACAAACTGGAGTATGAGTGCGTGGTATTATCGCTGCGACCTCCACCGCCACTTGAGGAATTGCGTGATGAGCCCGAATCATTGTGGGAGTGGGAGTGGGAATGGGATGTGTGAGCAGCCAGACTGTCAACAGCAGCCACATCCTGGTGCTCATCTATGGGCAAATCGTAGTCATCGCCACTGCTGCTCTCCTCTTCCTCCACATCCACCACATCGATGTCATCATCGTCACCGTCGTCGCCATCGTCCTCATCCTCGTCCACATCATCGTTATCATCATCGGAGCAATTGTTGTGACTGCTGCTGTGACTGTTGCTATGACTGCTCACACTATCCTCGCAAGGTGCCTCCAGATCCAAGGCCAGCTCAGGTGATGATGATTTATTGTAGTTCTCGTCGCTGTCACTCGACGTGGTCACTGTGAGGACACTCGATTAACTCTGGTCCAAGGAAATGAAATGAACTGTCCACTTACCGCGCAGCTTGTCCAATATGAGGGGATAGAACTCTTTAGCTGTGGCATTGTTCGGCTCATATTGCAAAACTGTAAAGACAATAAAGTATATTTATAGATAAATATATATTTTTTACATAAAAGTAGCTTACTCACTCAATTTGCAGTATTTCAAAGCCTTCTTGTAGTCCTTGAGCATGACGGCCGACAGGAACTGCAATACAGAGATAATACAGAGAATGAGAATGCGTCAAAACCCTTTCAGTTATCAGGCTCCCATTGTCCCACTTTGGATAGAATGGAAAAAGTTGGCTTGGCTTAAAGTTAAATGCACTCAGAAACAATTTATTAGCAATCAATGAGTTTGTATAACTCAAAGGACTTTCCGTAATCCCCTTTCGAAAGGATTTAAAATTAAATTTGCATTGAAATACATTTTTTTCTTTCTCCGCAAAAGTTGCCTCTTACCTCGGCTAGAAATTCTGTGGGTGCTGATATGCTCTCATCGGCATCTGTGTACTCGGACAGGCTTTGGCTGAGGTCCTCGCTCGAGGCGGATGTGGGCAATGTGGCAGCTGCTGCAGCGGCTGCAACGGCTGCGGCGCCATTCATAATGTTTATATTATTTGCCGTGTTCAGAGCTGTTGCTGATGTGGTTGCTGTGGCAGCCGCATTATCTGTGTGGCAGCTGCTGGTTGCATAGACGCCATTGCCATTTGATTTGTCCATGTTCACCAGCTGCAACAAATTACAAACATTTAATGTTAAAAAATTAGCTTAAACTGAATTCATTAAAGTTAAAAACTCAATAGAAAAAATAAAGAAATTATAAATTAAATACGTTCTCACAATCCAAATTTAGACACTTCTTTGTCCTGACATCTTTGCCATTAATTTAAAATTCTAAATTAATAATAATTATATTTTCCTAAACTTACATTAGACATGGTTTTATGTGATCCTATGCCAATTGTGTAATTCTTTAGATTTACTTCTCAGATATCTTCTAAGCAAATGGAGCTTGCATTTTAAGTGGATTGTCTGCAAATAGTTATAATAATTAAATTGTTAATATTTTAATTAAATTTATAAGCCAAGATGTGATGTAAGAATGTAAAACATAAAGCCTGTGCTCTGCAATCGATTTGATTTCATCACATAATTACATAGTACAACGAATCGATGGTTATCACTAATTGGATAACATTTCCTGTAACCTTATTGAACTTACCAAGTTCTATGAAAAGCTGAAAGAAACTGTTACGAGCGAGAAATTCAAAATGCCAAATGCTAATTTCAAAGCCACAAGATAAATGCGACTTGTGCTTGTAAGTGAGTGTGTGTACACACAGACACACGCATTCACTTTCGGCTCAAAGAGTCCGCAAAGACCACAGACGAGGCCACACAGATATATTGTATACTATATGTATGCATATTGGGAAAGTCTGCGGCAAAAGCGAAATCAAAAAGTGTGAGAAGACGGTAGACGGAAGAGGGAGGTGCTGGGGATTACCAACAAGTTGAGCAGAGTAAACGAAGCACAGCACGCGAACATAAACATACCCAGTAAAATAATATCAAAGGGTATGCTAAACAGAAATTGCGAATATTTTATTTATTTATGACTAAAAGTACTTTAAAAAATTATATTAAAATAAAGTAACTTAATATAATACAAAGTGAATATGAGTTATGTATATATAAATTTAAATTTAAACTGACAGGACAAAAAAGGAAATTTAATATTAATACATGAAGTTGTATATGCTGAAATATATTTCACAGGGTAGTTTATAGCTTTGCATGCTAGGAATATGTGCTGTTACTGCATTTTGTCTTGTTATTTTCAGTGGTAACTAGTGTGAAATGAAAATGCAACGAAATTGTTTACGTTTTCAGAATTTAATTGGCGCTCGACATGCGGCATTTACATGTAGCGCCTGTGGGTATGCTACAAATATTTATGTTTGTTTTATTTTTATGTCTGCCTGCCTGTGTGTTTGTGTGTGTGCCTGAGTCAACTTCAGTCGCTTTCGTTCAATAATTGAAAGTTTTATACAGAATAGACTAATAGAATGGGCATATACTCCGTTCCCTAGTCTTTGCCGCACACTGTCAAGGACTTTTACTCAGTTTACGGCCTTTGATTTACGTTATTGCACTGGGCTGTCGGTAGTGCCAGTACCCGGGCATATATCTTTAAATTGATGGCACATTCAGTATGCCTCCCCACTGCACTGTCTACCTCATTCATAACTCATGTCGTTATAGTCTCTGCTGTCAACTGGCTTAGTTTCTGTTTGCTTTGCTCTGCGGCTGTCTGGCCAAATTACACTTAATTACATGTCGTCCTGGCGAATGTATTGAATTCTAATTGCTTTCAGTCTGTGTCAGTCTCAGTCTCAGTCGCAGTCTCAGCAAACAGCACGTCACTCAATCAATTGTCTACGATTTGTTTATTTGTGCGATGATCCTTTTTACTTTTATTTCGCTTTTTCAACTTTTTCTAATTTTTTTTCGTTTTTATTTCCTTTGGCATTTTCAAATGTCAGACTTGTCTGGCCCGACGATTTGGCCGTGACTGTCATGCAACCAAATGAACATGTATAGTCTCTATCTGTGTGAGTGTGTGTGCGTGTGTCTCCAAAAGTTGTTGTGGCAGCTGCTGTTGGACATTTTAGTTTCCTGTTCGCTTCGCCCAGCACTCAACACTTTGGCAAGAGTTTATTTCATGAAATATTCAATTTATTAAAGATTGGAAGCTTAAACTGAAGAGATTAAATACAAATACTGGTATCATTATATACTAAAATTAAAGCTTCATGCGGAATAATATATGTATTAAAGTTTCTAAACGGGTATCCATTAAAACTTTACAACATTCTGAAATTTTAAAGTTATTGTGTTGCATTTAAGGGCCAGCTGTTTTCTTTCCCATGCCAATGATTGCAGAATGTGGAATCTCTCTAAGGCGTATCCTGGGAGTTGAACAGTTGCGTGTGGCATTGCAAAATGATTTGCATAATTAATATGCCCGCCGGCAAATTCAGTTTCAAATGTTGACTATGGCCTGGACACTCCACTCTATTTGATGAATTATTGCACAACCCTTTTAAATGCAGCCGAATTTAAAGTTAGCGAGCCATAAAGTTGAAATCGTACATGTGTGTGTGTGTG
This sequence comes from Drosophila subquinaria, assembly GCA_037043405.1. Taxonomy (NCBI): domain Eukaryota; kingdom Metazoa; phylum Arthropoda; class Insecta; order Diptera; family Drosophilidae; genus Drosophila; species Drosophila subquinaria. Next base: position 831,992 of record JBAMBL010002557.1, on the reverse strand, counting down.
TGTGTCTTGGGGTCACATGTCGGTCACAACGCTGCAAAGGGAAAACAAAAATAAAACGGACAACGACAACAGCCATGAAAGTCCCGTTGAAAGCGTATAATTTATACAAATAAGAAAAATGGACACAACTGCAGTCCACTCGGCTCGACTTCAAAATACTCTGTAGAGTATATTAAGCATAGAGCTTTTGCGGTCTTCGTGTTGATTAATCCATCGTCATGAAATTAGCAGCTTATCAGCAAAGATTATTGAACTGTTGTTCTCGCAAATTTGGTACACGCAGAGAAGAACAATGATAAGCGGACCAGACAAAACTGTTTTTGTATTTTCAATAGGACTGAGAAACACAAACGGAACACTCTACAAAACAGTGAGGCTGGTCCAAAGTGTTATTATATAAGGTGACTTATTCCGATTTAGTGAGTTGCTTTAACAAATTCACTCTGACTCTGCTTGGTCTCAGTTCTTCACTTTTGTTGTTTTATCACATAATTTCTAATATTTCATGAGCAATTTTATAACTTTATTTGTTTAGTCGACGTTTGCTTTCGTTCAAATTTTGAAACCAGACTGATAACAGTTTCCGGGAATACGTCACCTTATATAAGTGCACCTTAAGCTCTCTGCTTTTTAATAGATTATTAATACAAGAACAAATGTGCATATATAGAAGATGTGGCGAGTGGAGCTCTTGTATTAACTCATATAAAGATAGGCTCGGTGAAACATACATATATGCATATCAGCTACATACGAGTTCATAATTTTTGCGCTTTCTAGTTAATCTTTCTTAAACACGCGTTTAGTTCGAATTTAAACTATACCACGCGTAGTTGATATTCTTTTCGCCGAGTTTTAGAAAATGTGGTTTAAAGTTATTCGAATATATTTTATATTAAATGTCATAATAGGAAATGTGAAGGCTAATTCATTTATTACAAATGAAGAGCAGAGTCCAGTAATTAAGTGTCAACTGCCACAAAAGCCAACAGCCAACATGTGGAAATTTGTGTATTCTTACAAAAGCAGCTCGAATGATTACAGTTTAAAGGGAAGTGCTCTTATCAAAATCTTTAGCCCCAACTGTGAGACGAGAATAAGTGATTTGAATCGGGACGATCTATTTGACTGTGCATTTTTTAAGGATTGCATTGCCCCACATATAGTAAAAGTTACGTTGGATACCAGAAAAAATAGAACAGAAACATTGGAGTTTCAACCACCGTCGTTGATCAACTTAACACAACTTAACTGGAATATGGAAGAAACATGTCAGCCTGTGAATAAACTGATTGCGAATTTTAAATCTCTTGACAGTCTGTATTTAAATGTGGATGATAAAATTAATTTTAATGAATGCAAGGAGCTGCATAATATTAACCAATCGAAACTAAAAGAACTACATATTGTTGTAAACAGAAACGGGGAAAAACAAGAATATGGTGAAAAGAAATTAAGTTTCGAAAAGACATTTTTAAATGGCATGAAAAACTTGGAAGTTTTTGAATTTGATGCGGCAGATCCATGTATAAATATTATAATAGACATTGACACACAAATGTTTCAAGGACTGACAAATTTATCAAATATTACAATCGAAAACTGTGAATTCACTAACATTGAAAGAGATCATTTTCAAAATCTTACCAATTTAAAGTTCCTGCGTCTTAAAAATATACGGATGAATAATATTGTCTGGATCAGGTGTGTTTAATATAAGATAATATTTGTCATTTACTATACCTCAAAATTTTCTTAATTTCAGTGCTAAAACCTTAAAAAATCATTTGGAGTATTTAGACTTGACTAAAAATATTTTTAATATAAAAACATATAAATCCCTTTCTGAGGTTGAAAATGACTTAGTGAGTCCTTTTGAGGACTATAAAAATCTAAGAATAATCGAATTATTCGGACTTTCTAATATTGCATTTAAAGCCTCTAACTACAATATAACAGCTTTTATATGCGATAAGAGTGACAAGACTTGTAATTTCATCTCCGACATAAATAAAAAGCCATGTCCCGGTGATTGTCTTTGCAGTCTGGACCGTCAAAATATGCGATTCGAAATAGATTGTCACAACTCAAAGACTCTCTCAGTAATCCCAGAATTGCCTATACCAATAATTGGAAACACAACTCTAAACTTCAGTAACAAGAATCTTAAAATTCTACCAAACACAACATTGATAGGATACTCTGAAGTTCGAGAATTGCATCTGGCTAATAACCAACTCTCCCATTTAACTGTTGATCAAATGCCAAAAAACTTAACTGATTTGGATCTAAGAGGAAACCGTTTTCAGACTTTGAATGAATCAGTTGTGCAATATCTGCGGAATCGATCAAGTAGTTTACAAATTAAACTTTCAAAAAATCCATGGATCTGCAGCTGTCCAAATTATTATTTTGTTAAGTTTGTTGCTGAAAGTACTCATATCATGGATAAACAAAATATATTCTGCGATGATCGAAAACTTGGGCCAATGAAAAATCTTACCGAATCGGATCTTTGTGGAGTGCCTTTTAGCTTCGCCAATCCAATATTTATTACTGGAATAAATGTTGTAATCGTTGTCATAATTATTTTATTCTTCCTTAATAAAAAACTCATCTTAATGTGTCTGTTTAAACATGGCTTGTATATCCCTACGGATCCCGAAGAAGACTTTAAAAAATTCAAGTACGATGCATTCGTTGCTTTTTGTCATAAGGACTTACAAACTGCTGAAGAGCTCATTGCAAAACTGGAAAATAATACTTACAAGTATAAAATTTGCTACTACGCTCGCAATTGGAAATTAGGCGACTATATTCTAAGTAACATATTGAAATCAATAGGGGAGTCCCAAAGAACCATAATATTATTAACTCCAGATTTTATTGAGTCGCCTTGGGGTCGTCTTGAGTTCCACGCGGCCATTAAAGCTTGTTCGATGAAATCGCGTAAACGCCTGATTGTAATCGTATATCCTGATGCAGACATTAATAAGCTGGAGAAAGGACTGAGAAACTACTTGACGAACTATGTATATCTCAAAGCAAATGATCCCCACTTTTGGATGAAGCTGATCTATGATATGCCCCATAACAGGGTACAAAGAAAAGAGGTAGATGCTGATATTAAATTACTAAGAGTCAATGATGCTTCAGGTAAATATCTACAGTTTTAAAATAGCTGTCATAAATAGCTTTATAAATTTGTTTTGACAATTGTGCACTTTTAACTTGTCCAATTTCAGAACTAAATCGTGAACAAATCAATGAGATGCCCCATAATCCGATACCAAGAGAACAGGTAGATGCTGGTATCGAATTAGGAAGAGTCGAAGATGCTTAATGTAAATATCTAAAAATTTAATATAAATTTGTAAATTCTATTAATATTTGTGAACTTCAACTTTATTAATTTCAGAACTAAATCATGAACAATTCCAAAACTAAGAGAACAAACAGATGCTGATATCCAATTACACAGAGTCAAAGAGGCTTAAGGTAAATACCTAAAAGATTTGATATAAATTTATAAATTTGATTAACAATTGCGAATTTTCACCTTTTTTAAATTTCAGAACTAAATCATGAACGTAACCATCTAGAATAACTCGTAACCCTGATCCTTTCTATCTTCAACATTGCTCCACTAACTGGAAATTGCACGAAACTCTTCGTAGTCTGTTTGCAGATTATATAAGTCTAAACCGTACGATTAGTTTCGAGCGTTTTCATCTCACTTTTAAAGCCCCTATATTTTCAATGTTAAATAGTCTAACCAACTAACTACTCATTAAACTTACTTTGGTCTGATTGGGTTCTTCTAGGCTTTCCCCAATCCTAGCAACAAATGTTGGGACAGTTACTTTCTCTTTCATTTTTGATACCCCAGAGCGTTAAATATATTTTTTTTTTTTTAATTTAATAATATATAAATTTTTGAACTTTAATAGTTAATTTTATATTATTTGTTGTGTCTGCTGCTTTTCGACGAAATTTAATGAATTAATAAATAAAGTAACATGTCAATTAATATAAAATGAATAAAGTGTATTTTGAAATTTAATCTTGTTTTCCGAATACTTTTAGATAATTTCTAAAGGAAATATGAGAATCTACACACCTACAACAACAATTCATGTAGTCAGAGGATCGAACTTGGATATATTTACGCAGCTGCTAATTAAAGATACGACATTCACGAATAAATAAAAGTTCTTTGAACGAGTTTTCATCAAATAAAAGCATTAGTTAGGTCAATATAAAATTGGCATACCTAATTCCCAATTATGTCTCCCTTTGTTTTTTTTATTTGCCTGTGGCGATAAAAATCACATGGCATTTCTCAATAAAAACGAATTTATGATGTTCATCAAAAGGAATTCGAAAACTGTAATGACCGTTTTTGTTTCTGCTTTGGCATTGCCCAATGTCATGGGGCTATTTGGACTGCGAGTACTCGTATTTGTTTTGATGGTCGGTAGGACTGTGTCCAAATTGTATGATTATAATGATCACATTACTTATCGTTGCACTAGCATTTACTGCATTTTGAGTCTGAGCCAAACGTCAGACTCTTGAAAGTGGCACTTAGAAAAGTGTGCTACGAGGGTTGCTTTTAATATACATACATATCTATCTGGCCAAGCACTATCGAAAATGGCTCAATTAATTTTCTATAAAAATATTGTTAGTATATATAAATTGCTTACTTAAAATAAATAATAAGTTGCCACTGTCTAATTTATACACAACTATTATATAAAATGCAGTAAAATTTAATTTAACTATTCAATCTCATAAAATTTTATTTTACAGCCTTAAGTTGTTATTTAGTTTTGAGCATTAAAATCAAACTTTTACCAAACTTTCAATGGTTCAGCTGGTAACTTGATGATACTTAATATCTATGTATATAATTTTTTGATATTACCGAAAACTTGTGAAGTTGGCAAATTTAAATTTGCTGACGCTTACATATTTACAAGTTAAAGGCAACTTCGACATGAAGCAGCTTTAACAATTTGATTTGCATGAGTTGCAATCGATACGAGTGCCAATATCTAAGCCATGGATGCGGTTGTGGTTTAGAAATTCAGCGAAGTGGTAAATGCACAATTATGGCCACCGATTCGTATAAAAGGGAATACCTTTCACAAGCTTATGCGGCGTATGCGCAATATTGCTACTCGTTGCTCTGTGTGTTTATGTTTTTTTGCGGTTTATTCTTTTCGATTGCAGACGTGCTACTGGTATGTAGCTCTGACATGTAGAAAAGGGAGCAAACAATGAAAGGAAATGAAAGGAATCGCACGCATTGTTGGCGCATTTTGCATTGTCAATGAGGGTTTTGTTTGCTGCATATACTCGTATAATCGTTTATACTATGTGTACGTGTATAAATATAAATATAAATGCGCTAAGAAGCTGCATACTATGTACTTATATTTATATGTGTATGTATATATTTTTATATATGTATTTACGGTGTCATAAGTATTTGTGTCGACAGTCGCTGCTGACTCAAGTGGTAATTAAAATTATAGCAACTGTGTGCGTGGCAGCTTCTCGGCTAAGGGACTTGCCTCCTGACATAGAAAGAAAACCGTAAGACTGTGGCACAAGCATCTCAAGTCTTTGTGCTGCATACAATTCATACAATAAATGCAATATGTAGCTTTGCTTACACAACCTGTAAATGTGTGTGTGTGTGTGCTGTTGTTCTTGTTGTTTTTGTTGTTTTTGTGCTTGCCACTACTTGAAACAGTTACAAGTAGTCCTATCCCCAACTACGGCAAAAGAAATGGCTGAATAATATAAACAAAGCTGTACAAAAGAAGGTCTTTGAAACAAATGCTAGCTTTAGAATTCGAATTTCCCTTAGTCTTAAATCAAGGACGAAATAGAACACTCTATACAATTTATGCAAACATATGTCTGAAATTGGAACCAACAATTCAATATATATGAGAATATAATTCCAGAGTAAAACTAATTCGGCCATATATACATATATGGTAGACTGAAAAGAATCAGTCGGTTTTATCATTATTTGTATGTAGAAACAATTGTTTTTTATTTTTATAATAGGTTTGGTTCTTTAGAGTAGAATAATAAATCTATAAATATTATTAAAATCAAGTGCAAACATTCAACGACAAGTTTCTTAAATTGCTTCATTGAGAATATGTTGAAAAATACCTTTTTTTTTTGCACAATAAATGTTGTTTTCCAAAAGTCACCGACTTACCAAGCAACTCTCGTTTTACAATTTCTTCTCAAATTTTTAGTAGTTAGTCGTAAATCACATACGACTAAGACTCGCGCTAAGCTGCAACCTTTGCGCAATACATGTATTTGAAAGGACCAAGTTCGAAGAGGCTGAAGTCTCTCCCATCAACGTTTAGTGCATCATTAAAAATGCTTTAGTCGGCAGAAACTTTGAAGTGGTCGCATTTTCACATGGAAACATTTTAATTTTAACTTTAGCCGCATGGGACAACAGAAATTACAAAAAACAGAAAGGGGAAATAAATGCGGTTCGCTGCTCACGGATTCACAAAAAAAAAATCTGGCATAAATTTTACGAGTTTGCTGACAACGTTGCCGTGCCTGGCTTTACCTTAAATTATTTACGAGCGGTGGCGTTTCTCAGGTTCTCCGTTTCTCCGTTTGTTGCAGCTCAGTTCAGTGCAGTTTTCCTTATTAAAATGTCCACAGAAGATGCTGTTGAATTTTTGTTGAACTTACAACATAAACTTTTTTGTTTAATTTCTTTTAGTCAAGTAAACATTTGCGTTTGCTGCTACGCAGTTCAGCTGGAAAATTTGTGCTAATGTTTTTGTTTTCACACGAGAGTGCAGCAGCACTCAGGGGCAACCGAGGATGCGCCAAGGACCTTCTATTTATTAACAAATTGTTTTTCACTATAAATTTGTTTTTATTATGTAAACTAAATAGTTTTATGTATTATTTATATTTTTTGATAATTATTAAGGGCGTTTTTATTGCTGGTTAAGACTTAAATACAAATTTTGTACTTGTCTAGAATTTTGTGGCGCAATTTTGTGTCGCAGTTGTGCTTAATTAACAGAGTCGACTGAACGAAATGTCCTTTTTATACACACTTGTTCGCTTTTGGCAGGCAAAATGCCAAAAGCTTTTGCACTCGCAATGTTTCTGTTGCTCTCTCTTCCTTTTGACTCTCTCTCTCTCTTTTTTAAGTATTGCTCAGGCGCTCAGGCAAGCGCTTTATATTTGTTTTGACTGGCGGCATTAAAAAAAGCTTTTACTGCTGCTCGCAGGGTGTTTCGAGTTGACAAAAGCCAAGCAAATAAAAAGTATATTTAAATTAATTGCAGTTAAATATTTATTTTATTTCGAATGTTAAATATTTATTATGTTTTTGTTTAGAACATTAGTTATTATTTATTTGTTCCCTGAGACACACTGTGTCTAAAGCTCACTTTGCAACATGAATAAAGTGTTGCCTACTTATGAGCGCATTCTGAGCGACAGCGCGCGCTCTCTCTTTCGTAAACTTCCGACAGTCTCTCTCTTGCGCACACACACTCACATACTCTTTGCGGCTCCTCAGAGACACACACACACACACTCGTTCATTTTGAAACCACAACTACTATCGAGCTGAATGCCTCCCCATCATCAGCTGTGTGTTGCCTTAAAGAGCCGGATGTTGTGGGCGGAACTGGGTGCTCCCGTTGCTCCCCGTATTACCCTCGCAGCATGTTAGGCAAATGGAAAATGGCGGCTTAACTCGCAACGCAGTCAGCTGGGAAAAATACTATGCCGCCGTATACGCAATAATTACGACCTCCAAGGCAGGACGAGCGAGTGTGAATGTGAATTAAGAATTACAGGCTTGTAAATTAAGAATTTAAGCTTGTGTGCTTCACACTTTTGGGAATGTTTTTCACTGTTCAACATTTTTGGATGTAAATTTCGTAGATTTTGCTGAAAAGATGCACTCAGTAAATGCGCTTTAATCTAATGACTTAGAATCCCAAATATATTAGATTAAGTTAAATAGTCCATTTAAGAAAATAATATTTATGTATAATATGAAACTATGTCGTGCCAGATTGATGAATGAATCAATTACGATTAAAAAATATATAGTAATATTTAATAAATATAATTAGCGTTGTTGTCTCAAGAACTTCCTGTAAAAACGTTAAACATATTAGATACTTAGTGCATCGAAACTTATTTTTATTATAGATTTAACTTATTTAAAAAAAGCTTTTTATTGAATTTAACAACTTGATAGAATATTTATATAAAAATTGTACAGAGTATTTAAATTTCAGCAGCTGAAAGATGGTCAGCAGATTCTTTTTGTTTCTTTTTTTGTTGATTTTTCTAAAATTTATGCTGGCAGTTGCAATTCCATTTTGCGTGTAGTTGGCTTCCGCTTAATTTTCTGTTTCCACCCACAATACCAGGTATTAAATGAGGTTCTAGGTCCCAATTTTCACCAACTTTGAGTCTTAGCACGTGCAATGAAAATCCGTTTTGCATTGTTTAAAGAATAAAATTTATTGCATTTAACTTTCAGTGCGAACAAAAGTGGTTTTTCATGCTTAGCTGCATGCTGAACTTAATAGAGAAATAAGGGGAGGATTACTTATAGCTAGAATTACGTGTACATAATCGCAATTCGTTGGTGCCGAGACCAGTTTTACTTAAATTCTACGATATGTTTGTTTTGGTTGCTTGCAATCGTTTCACAAATAATGTACATTTTAATGATCGATAACTAGAACTAAAGATAATTGATAATTGATAATACAAATGAAATGTTATATATGTGATTGGTTAATCTAAATGTGGTCGAGAGAGTGAGAGAGAGTTTAATAATTATGTTTTGGCTCATTTCAAGCACTCGTTTAACTAGTTTATACTCATTCCAGCAAATATCGATATACTCGTCATATTTATATGTATGTATATGCACTTAAATCTATACTAGATATACGTATGTATGTATGTGTGATATGAAAATTTAGACAGTTACGAGATATACAGCAAAAAGATAGCGAGCGTATCTAGCAGTTCATGTAGTTGGGCGACTCTGTGGATTGCTCCTTGGCAGGCACCTCTGGCGCTGCCTCCTCCGCGGAGCTGCCCACGTTTTGGTAGACCTCCGCCTGGACCTCGATGCAGCCCACCTGGGGACAGGCCGCCTGCTTGGGCTTGAAGGAGCTGCAGCCGCTGCTGGAATGGCTCTTGGTCAGCTTGCCATAGATGATGTTGGGGCGTTCATTCAGCTTGATTGGCTGCAGAGTGACGCCATTCTGATAATGCTGCTGCTGCTGTGTATCCTGCTCCTTGGCCTCCAGGATGGTGTTCAACAGGCTGCTGCTCTGCGACGTGGACAGAGGTTGGCTGCCATTGCCATAGACGGGTATATTCGAGGGGAACATCTGGTAATGATCCGATCCCGTCGGACTTGTGGGCGTGTGCAGTCTTGTGCAGCTGGACATGGGCGAGGGAAAGACGATCTGATGACGCTCATCGCCGGGCGTCGAGACGGGCGTGAAAACTGGACGCGGTGGCGGCGGCACCAAATAGTTGTCCATCAACGAACCGGGATTACCCAGACGACAGCCAAACTGCCGACGATCCTCGTGATCCGAATGTGTGCCCGAATCGCCGAGAGAGGCGCCACTGCAATTGCTGCCCGTGCTGAGGCGACCCGACGACGAGCTCGAACTGGAAACGCTCTGCAGGCTCAGGGAGCTAATGGGACGTGCCGATGACTTCAGACTGCAACTGGTCGCAATCGAGCTCTTGGTCTCGTCCAGCAGACTGTCCGCACAGCTGCTCTGCTTCTCCACGGCGGAATGGGGCTTCTGTCTGGAGAAGAGCTTCTTGATGCGCTCAAAGGGCGTCTCCCGCTTCAGCTGGGACTTGACATGATCGTGGATTCTCTCATACTCGCGACGCAGCTGATCGATCTGTTCCTGCTTCTCGCGAAAGCTCTGCTGGACATCGTTGCGATGCTTCCACTTCTCCACGAGCAGCTCCACATCCCGTATGGACAGCACATTGTTCTTGAAGTCATGCATAATCTCGGCCAGCTCGTCGTCGGCATTGGCCCGAGTGCTGCTGGAGGCGTCGCTCGCACTGCGCTTCAACGTCCCATAGCCGCTGCTGGCCTGGGGCAATCTCGCCGTGGAGCGACTGAGACGCAGTGGCTCCTCCACCGGTCGATTGGAGGGCTGGAACAGATAGTTGCCATCGTCGAGCGGCGTCGTGGGCGTCGTGGACGTCGTCGATGACACGGGGATGTTGGAGGGCTGCATCACGTAATCATTGCCAGCGTTTGCCTGATTCTCCAGCAGCTGGGAGCACTCCTGACTGAACTTGTCCGTGGCCTGATAATTGCTGGCTGCTCCATCCACCACATCTTGGGATTTGTTTTGCTCCTTGGACTGATAGTAAGGTGGCTCATTGATGCGCAGCTCATTTGTGGTTTGCTCCGGACCCGTCGTCGTCTCCAGCACTTTACTGCTCTCCAGATGCTTCTCCGTGGAGCAGCTCTGCAGATTCTCGTCCTCCGTCTCGACGCTGATGTAGTTGAGATTCGAGATGGCCATGGTCTCAGTCTTGGTCCGCACCTCCGGCGTATTCTCACGCTCCGAGCCACTGGACATTTCCATGTACTCCGCCGTGGGCAGCTGCTTTGGCGGTTTGCTGGTTGTCCGTGGAGACGAGGGCAGAGCTCCGATGACCACCTTGCTGCTGGGCTTGGTCTGGGCCCCAGGACTGCTGGCTCCGCTGCTGGGATTGTCGATGCCCTTGAAGTAGTGATAGACCATGGTGAGATTGTGAAACTCCGAGAAGCTGACAATGTTCTGGGCCAGCTTGTGGTGGCCCTCCTGCTCGGCGAGCTCGGCGGGCGTGCGTCCGGCGCAGTTGCGCACTCCGCAGGCCGTGTCGCCGCCCGGACACTCCATCAGCTGCAGACAGAGGCGATTGAAGCCCCAGCGGGCCGCAAAGTGCAGCAATGTGGGATATTCCTCGGGACTCGACTCGAGGCGTGTGAAGAAATGCGGCTGGCGCTCGTAGGGACCATTGAGCAGATGGAAGTTGGGCGGCATGTTGCGCTGGAAGCACTGCAGCAGATGCTGGTCCAAGGCATCCCGCTCCAAGGGACCCACGCCCAGGGCGTGGCACATGAACTCAATCGGGGAATCCTCCACGCGGAGCAGCTGCTCCAATTCGCGCAGGCGACTCTCGCATTTGATGGGACGAGCTCCCAGACTCTTGTTGTTTTTCTCGATGCGTATTTCAATCATGGTGGAGATCTCCATGCAGGATTCGGGTATGGCGAACTGCACGGTATAGGGATTGCGGCACTTGAAGTTCCGTATCTCAATCAATTCGCCCGACTTCTCCACGAGCAACTTCAATGTATCGTTTGGCTTCAATGGCTCCGCGAGCATGGCCAACACTTTGTTCTGGCCCTGTTTCACCTTCTTGGGCAGCACGGTGAATCCCTCCGAGCAGCTGGACAAGCTGCGTGAGATGCTGTTGTTGTTGTTGCTGCTGCTGCTGCTGCTGTTATCCTGACACGGCGGACGCTGGCACAGAGCACGTCCCAAAATATCCGTGGCAATGCCCAGAATATTACTGATCTGCGCCTGATCATTGTCCCGCACCACACAGCGACGCCACTTGTAGTAGCTGGGCAGCGCCGTCTTGTGCATCTCCTTGACCTTCTCCTCGCCCACGTCCAGCAAGATGGCCAGCACCTTCTCCACGCGGATTATTGAAGTGAGCTGGGCCATCAGGAAACTGTGCGGCAGGGCCAACAGTGCCGGACACAGAATGACAATCTGCAACGCTGTGTTCTGATATTTCTGGGCGATTTCTTCGCTGAAGGGGCCATCATCAATTTTAATGTGCAGAAAACTGGAAAGAAATGGAAGATAGGGAGTTCGAGTTAGAGTTGTATGTATAGCTAGAATGATCAGAATTAAGAACTGTTTCATTTTAGAAGCATTTGGTTCTTTCTTATCTTCTTTTTCTAGCTTATTTTATTTTGGAATTTTCAATGCAACTTTCTTTTGATATTTGTATTCGTAAAAGATAAGCTACATATCCCAACAAAATTTGCAATGACGCTTTCTATTCATATTCCTTTGAAAGTAGAACTGAAAATGTATTGAAACGCCGCGGTGTAAAAATACCTAAAGGGATGCTAAGATAATATTTTCCTTTAAATTTTTTAAGAGTTCTGGATTAAAACATTTCTTAAATATTCGTGGGATTTCACAGATAAAAAACTTCTTTTTTAATTTATGAATACTTATATTGCTTATTAGAAAAACGGAGTGAAATATCCATTTCTAAACATTGTAAATAACTATTTGAAATGCCTGCAAACTGTCCTATTTTTTTAAGATATTTTTAAAATTTCTTCAAGTGTGGAATAAAACTTGATAATTGAAAAGCTAATGTGAGTTTTGAAAACGACATGATGGATTAAACATTTTTTAATTTTTTAATATTCACTTAAGATTTGTTTTATAACATATTGAAAAATTCATTTTTATTTACCAAACAGTTAATTTGAAGTTTCTAAAAACTATGCCAATTTGTTATTTGAAATATGGGTAAACTATGCGAAAAGTGGAACAAACTAAGTGTGGACTTTTAAAGGGGTTTGAGTACTCACTTGAATGGTTTGCGTCCGCGCTGCTTGGTGATCTTGTCGAAATGGTTCTTCAGGAAAGTGGCGCGCAAATAGGCGCGTTCGCTGTGCTTGGCAGTGATGATCAGAATGTCGTCCATGTTGTAACCCGGCTGACCGAAGCCGTAGAACGATGCAGCCACTCCGTTTGTGTTGTTCACGTTGCCGCAGTTGTCTGCAAAATGAAACCAAAGACAAAGACGATCGTCACGATGAGCGAAATGTGCCTCAGAATGGGAATTGGAATGGGAATGGGAAAGGGAATGTTGCTACTGATAAAGAACTGGCCTGAGCGACCCCAACATAGGTCTCAATACATGCTCTGTATATACATATATATATATTTTATGTGAGTGTATTTGTAGTGCTGTCTTTGATAAATAATGTGTTTATTTAGGATTTGACTTTAGCGATTTATGACCCTACTCAAATATTCCATGTTTGAGTTTTTCAAAATGTTTGTTTGACTTTTCGAATCGCAATTTTTCATGTGTGATAATTTTGGTAACTAACCAATGCGACAAACAAAAGGTCAATTCAATAGTTTTGTGGCTTATCATCAATCCTTGTTGACAAATTTGCCAAGTTTGCATAGAAAACTGAAGTCAACCTGTGAAAATGTGTTTGAGATAACTCTTAAACTGAATATGTTTATTTTTAAAAAAATTGATAATAAATTACTGTATTTATTGAATTTGTTTCTTTCCTAAAACAGATAAATTCAAAATAATGGAATTTCATTTTTCTTTTCACTTTCAAATATTTTGTATACTCTATGCTCAAAAGCTTTTATTTATTGAGGTGCCTTTATTTCATAAAACTTGAGAATTTTCTAACATTTTTATAATTTCGATGCACTAAGAATTTTTGTCTGCCACTTTTACACAACTTTAAACATTCCACAATGAGAACTTGAATAGAACTGTTTTGGTTTTTAGCCAGCTGGCAAGTTTTTCGATTTCTTAAACTAAATTAAACAACATAAATTTCGGTATAGACACAACAGCGATTTGTTAAGATCTTTTGTCAAAGCAGGAGAGCAAATTAATTGCCCGGCTTCTTGGGGCTAATCAACTTGTGATGGGTCTGGCCAACATAAATTCAGTCACGTTTAGAGCATTTAAATAAACTTAATAAACGATGCGTTTCTATACGAGACGATACAATACGAGCCGATCCGATCTGATGTTATCTCTTGGCCAAACTGAAATTTACTGTTGCATTTGGCGCTCTGCGTTGTTCTCAACTTGGTGACACCCACAAATGGCGGCACGTTCCCTTTTTCTCCACGTCTCCTCGTCTCAATTTTGTCTGTCTCTGTCTCCGTTTCGGTCTCGGTCTCGGTCTTTGTCTCCTTCGCCTTCTCAGCTTGCCTGCTCTTCCTGTTGCATGTGGCAGCTGCTGCTCATTATACGGCCAAAGGGAGACGAGTTGCTGCTGCCGTTTTTGCCTTTTATTCTTATTATTATTATGTTATGCACATATGTATGTATGTATTGTATAAATAACAGTCTTGTGCATAAATAAATAAATGGCAAGTCTTCAAATTTAGCATGCAACAAATGTTTTGTTGTTGCAAACTCACTTTTGTTTTTGATTTTATTTCTAAACGCATGACAACATAATTAAGTTGAAAGTCTGTCTGTGAAGTCTGCCTGTCTTTCTGTCTGTTCCACTGACTCTTATATTTCCATGTGGCGACAGTTTTGTGAACCTAACTTTTGCCTCTTGTGATTTGTATGATTAATGGCCGTGGCCAAAAGTTGCTCTTTGCCATTGTTCCGGTTGCAGTCTTATAATGGCTTTTGTTTTAGCCATTTTCAACTTTGATTTTGTGGCATGGCTGTATTGAAATTTATCACTCAATTACATGACAGACGACAGACAAAAGTTGCCAAAGTTGCAAGCTGACATTGAAGTGAAGTGAAGTGAAGTGAAGTGACTTGACTTGTTTTCCAGACTCGTCTCGTAAAGCGTAAATGTGGGCAATATTTCAGCGCCAACATCTGGTAATTGTTAAACAGTCGCCAGGGCAATTGCAAGAAAAATGCGACCCTTTGTTTGCCACACTCTCGCTCTTTGTTTTCATTTCACACACACACCCATACACTTGTATATAAAAAGTATCTGTTTGCATATTGCCGCAGCAATTTGCAAAAATTTCGCGCTTTCTTTACATTTTATTTCTTAATTTTTTTCTCTTTTTTGTTTTTGGTTGCTTTTGATCGATGCTTTTTTAATGGTGCCCAAATGCAGCTGCATCTGTTAACAGTCGCGGCTTGAACCGAATGATTCGTTATTCGTATTCACTTACTCATATCCACATACTCGTAGTTATTCGAATGCACTTTGTGGCCCAAAAAGCAGCTGCCAAAAAGTCTGCAGCTTCGTTTGGTTGGCATTTTGTTCGATTTTCAATAAATAATTATTCGTTAATATACACGCAAACAATTTTAAAATTTAAATTTGTACATTTAAATTGTTGCTGTGTCGCGAGAGACTCGCAAGCGGCGCTAATTGTCGTTTCGGCATTGCAAATGGAACTGGAAGCGAAATTCTCTTGTAACGAACAATTGCCAACGGTCTCATAGACTAATCACACTGATTGTCTAGGACTGCGACTATGCTTTTAATTAATTGATTAAAATAACGCTCGACGCCAGCTTGTGGGCGTGGGCTTGAAACGGGTTTAATTCAGAGATTGAGGGAAGATAGAAAGAGACTTAAAAAATTACTCAAGCAGAAAGCTGATTTTAATTCAAAAGCAGCTCAAGCATTCCTTAGAAAAGACTTGAAAGCTTTGAGCTTCTATTAAGTTTTATCATATTTAACAAAAAAATAGTAGAATGAAAGCACATTAATACCCTTAATATATTTATAATGAACATATTCAACACTTAAATAAAATGAATCCCTCACAAAATGATTCCGAAGAAAGCTTTAAGCTCCTGTCTTCAGCTGCTTCTCAAAACTTTGCTAAAATTAATCATATTTGACACTTAACTGAAAATAACTTCTCTAGATGTCATTTCAAAGAACTTGAAAGTATCATAACTTCTTAATAATATGCAATTCATCAAGTTTATGCTATGGAAATATACTTTTGTTTTGTTGATTTTTTTTTGGCAAGATCCCCCCAATCGGCAAGCTAATACCAAATTCTTGTATCTTTTCACATATATTTTTGTATTTTTTTTTTAATGCTTTTTGTGGACAATTTGAATAAATGCGAGAGCTGTGTGACATTTTAGCAAGACATAAATCAACGAAAATGAACAAATAATGCGGGATTAAATGGACTGCGGCCACGAGGCAGATCGCAGTGGAACAGAAGACCCGGAGACCGGACGATACACAAATTAACCCTCCCCCCAACCAAAAACCAGATATACATATGAATATATATGTGAATGTATTCATTTATAACTCAAATGTGCATACAAAAAGTATGTATGTTTATATAGTTCCCTCTCGCTCGCTCCTTTGATCGTTCTATCTCTTTTGTTGTCGCTGTTGTGAGCAGAACAATTATCATTTAATTATGTCAACTGTAACTTAATTATGAACGCATCTTTTTCAGTTGAGGCCACTTGATTAAAACTGTTTCATTTTTTGATGGTTTGGTTTGGTTAATTGTTGATTTCCGCATGAGATTTGTGAATTCTTCTGCTCAATTAAGTCTGAAATCGTTTGTGTTTGTGAATAACTTTACGAATATTAATCATTCATTGCCTGTTAGCTTTTGTTCTAATTTAGTTTAGTTAGTAAGTGTTTTCAATTGTTTTGTGCTACACGCCCACTATTTGATCTAGTTTCCGCCCACCAGTCGTCTAACGCTTCAATTTACCCCTCAGCTACAATGTTTGATGTTCATTCACATGTAAATTGCTCGCCAGTTGTATCTCTGTCCCTCTCACTGTATCTTTCTCTCTTTCCCAATTGCTGTGCTCATTTTGTTACTGTGAGAATTTAACCACTGTGCTGGACACTGGTTAGCAGAGAGGGCGAGAGGAAGAATCGTGTGCGGGCATTTTCGAGTGCCTCAAATCGACGACAACGATTATAAATGACATTGCATTGGTTTCAGTTTTGGTTTCGGTTTTGGTTTTGGTTTTTGAAATGCCGATGAATGCGCCTGCATCGAGGTTGACCAGCCATAAATTGTCATGGTTTCAATCAGTGCGTAGTTTGTTTTTTGGAGGCCAAGCTGATGTTTTGAATTACACGATCTATATAAGATCAAGAGTGCAAAGCATTATAACAACTGATCATAATGCAGCCTGCTGATATCTTTACTTCAACATTCCATAAAGAAGCATTTGACCCAGTTAATTAGAAATTTATTTGCTTAGTGAAACGGCTCATAATGAAAACATTTAAAAACACATCATAAAAACTGAGAAATTTTCGCCTGAAAGCCTAAAAGCGAACATAAACAATGTATTTTGAACATTTCACTTTTTCACTGCCCTGAAAAATGAAAATGCATGAAATGTATTTTCCAAAGCACGCACGTATTGGGGAGTGAGAGTTCAGAAGTTCAGTTTTCATGCTGCATGCCACAGCCATGAGGCATGAGTTCATATATTCTCGAATACGAGAATCGCTGCAAGTTATAAATTGTATAAACAAAAATAATAGGGACTGGTTTTATACGATAGATAGAGTTCATAAAACAAAGTGCGAGTCCATTTGAAAGATCCAAAGTTGGCTTAGTCTTAGGCACTATTATGGCCTGTCATACAAACATACATAGCTCCGATGTGAGCTGCATTTTAATGCAGTTTTTGCTGTAAACAACTTTGGAGGTCTGTCAGCTCCCAAGCAATTGACTTTGACTTCAACTGCAACTGCGATTCTGGAAGTTCTGCCATGTCTACCATGTTGTTTTTCCCTTTTTTTGTTGTATTTTTTTGATGATTTTGACATTAATGTTTTGTTTTTTTTTCTTTTCGTTGTTGTTGTTGTTCTTGTTATTGCTGTCGCTGTCATAAAAGGGCTGGGATCGCGACTGGGACTGGGATGTCAGGGGAGAAAACGAATTGTGGAGTCTCCCACACATGGATTCCAAATCCCACATGTTTATCTTGTGTTCCTAGTCTGCATTTCTTATAATAACAATGCAACAGGCAACTCTTTTTAGCGTTTATTTTTAGTCCTCGATCTATTTCGAAATGTTGTGGATTCTTGGTATCGTTTAGGGGCGCTGAATAATTGTGCAGCAGGTGTCAAATGTCTTCCCCCTCCTTGATAAGTCTGACAGACTAAACTCGATTTCCGACGAGACGAAATTGTCATTTCTCAACAGAAATATTAAAAGATAAAAAACAAAAAATAAAACTCAAAACGATCGTGTAAAATGCAACATTTGTGGTCTTAGTACGAGTTCATCATCTTCCATCTTCCATCTTCAATCTTCAAATTTTTCCACCCTATCACAGTGCCGCTGATTAATATGTGCCCCACTGTGGTGGCATTTTTTGGGGAAAGGCGACAACTTTGTCAAACACTTCATCAAACATTTCAAATGTCTGCGTTATTTCGGAAGGTGTGCATTCGTTTTTCCATTTCCATTTTCTTTCTTTTTTTGTTATATATTTTATGTTTTGCTGTTTTAGGAAATGCATCCGTGAGATGCGTGAGATTGAAGGGGGAGTGAGATGCATTTGTGTCACTTTGGCAGCCATTTCACAGATCTATGCGCTCTGCATGCTAATAAATGTCTTCATAAATTTAAAAGCGACATTTCATCCAAACAAATGCAACTGAGTCGCTTCACAAATAAAAATCAACTCATAAATATTCCGTTGGACAATTTAAGGCAATGTCTCACACATCATTTGATTTTGTTTCGCTGTGGGAACTTCTTAAAGGAACCTAAGCACATACATTAAAAAAGCTGCTTAAAGCTTTAACTTTAATAAAAAGGGGGACAACAAGCTCTTAAGAAAAACTGTGTTTATATTGTATAGCTTTAAAGGATTTGACTAAAATTTGTTTACTATAAATAGACTTTTGTCTCCCTTTTTTATATTTATATTAAATGAAATAATATTTAACTATTTTCCGACTCGATTTAATAAACTTCTCAAGGTTAATTGGCGTGAGTAAAATCGTTTCATTAAATAAACACACTTAAAATATTAAACCAGCCCGCAGTTTTGCATTTCTTAACTAAGTAGTTGTCGCAGTCAAATTTTATTATTATCATTTTTTGTTTTGTTTTTTGGTCGCACATATAAAAAAGTGAAACAACAACAGTGACAACAACAAAACTTGACAATAATCAACTCAAATTTTTCATTTCCGTTTATTAAAGCAGAGCACGAGAGTGTAGACAAAAAAGAGATGGATCGAGAGAGAGAGAGAAAGAGATGCTGCGTGCATTCAAATTTTGACTGTGCGTGAGTGAGAAAGAAACAAAGTCTTTGACTTTGTGTGTGTATGTGTAAGAGAGTGCGCGACATTTCCTGCGTGCAATTTATGCTGCACGCTAGAGATGGACGCGTGCTTAAATTTCTAAACATCATATTGAAATATGAAAGTATGTTTTATATTGGTAAATTACATTTTTGAATTAAAATAAGTGTTTTTTTAATTTTATGAAATTTCAAATGAATTTATTTATTTAAATTATGTTTTTATTTTTCGAATTAATATCTTCTTTTAATCTTAAATACATTTTTAAAATACGCAAAATTAAAATACAATCTCTTCCGTCTAAAAACAATTTAAATTTTAAATTTAAAATAAAAATTTCAATTTGAATATTTAAATATTTTATCCTCACGAGCTGTGTCCATCTCTAGCGCAAGCTTTGACAGCAATACACACAAACACAAACACAGTTCCATAAGTACACGCATACAGTCTCATTTATGCTTTCACTGCAACTGCGACGCGACGGTGCTGCCGCAGTCGCTGCCTCTGCTTCTGCTGCCTTCTATGAGCGATTTCCGGTGCGTGCGTCGCTGTTAGCGTCGCTGCAGCTGCAAATTGTACGTTACTTTCTGTTGTTATTGTTGTTGTGCTGTTGTTGTTATGATTATTGTTGTTGTTGCAGTTGGAGCTGCACATGTTTATGTATGTTCATATTGTACTGCCTGCCTGAAAACGGCACCTGCCACATTTGCGAGCTGCCAGACGTTGCGCCTGCGCCTTTTGCCCGCAACAAGTCCCTGTCTAATCCCCTCTGCCCCATCCCTCTACCCCCCTTTGCTAGCAACTGTTCCCTCCCCCATTCACGCGTTTATGGTTACGTCGCTCGTTGCTCAGCATTTGCATCACGCACAGCCCTTTCAATTATAATTGCTGCTTGCCTTTTGCTATTTTTATCCATCTATTTTGCTTTGACGTCGTCGGCACGCGGCCGTCACAAAACTACCAACAACAACTACAGCGTAATGGAGAAAAAAAATGAAAATATTGTATGTAGTATAAAAATGTAGAATTTTCGAAGCCTAGTCGAGAGCACGCGCTCTTGTTGCACATCTGTTTTGGGGCAGCTGCTGAGCTGCTGCAAGTGCCCCCCCGGTTGCCCGGTTGCAAAGGATGCCCCCGTATAATATGTCTGGCTTGCTTTTCCTTCCTTCCTTCTTTTTTTCTTTTCATCTTTTTGTTATTTTTGTTATTAATTAAAAAACAAAAACCTAGTCTAGACGATTTAAATGGGCGCAGCTTCAGCGGAAATTCAATCTGTGCTCTATTTTTGCTCCCCCATCAACAGATTTGAAGCGTCTGTCTGTTTCAGGGTGGATTAGATACACACACACACACACACACACACGCACACAAAGACCCTAACACACACGTGCTGTATGTTAATGGTATTGTAATGCAGGATTATAATGCATTGAGCAACAATTTTTCAATTTTTCAGCTATCGCACGTACACGGAAATTGAAAGCCTGCTTTGGCTGTCAATTGAACGGAAATTGAAATCCTTTAATTACAAAGAGAAGACCCCAAAAAAACAGTAGCCCCCAAAATTAAAGAAAAGGCAGGAAAAAGTCTCTTCAAACCCTTTTTTCAAAACCTTCGGCATTTGCTTTGATTTTTTGATGTTTGAAAATTACAGCGTCTGCATTTGGAATTGAAGGGGTTTTTTTTCAATCGGTAGCTCTGCTATGTTTTTTAATTGGTTTCAGATGTTTTTCTTCTGTTTTTTTTTGTTTTGTTTTTGGAGTGCACTTCAGCTCTACTTCTAATGTGTGGCATGCAACTTAAGAACTTAACGTAGGGTCGATTTAACAACAACTCACCGCAACAGAACGTTTCCATTTCAATGTCTTCGCTTTTGAGCAGCATTTTGATAGAGTTTCAAGTATCTAATAGATATCTGAACCAAGTACACAAGCACACTTTACAGGCACATCGCGAGTCTTTGAACACACACACAAGCACAAACACATATAAGTATCTTGAATGGCGCTTCTGTTAACTTGGCTTATTATGCGCATGCGCAACGCTTTGGCTTTGACGTCAAGTTGCCACAGTCCTTCAACTTCAACTGGCGGACAGTTGCTGTTGGCTTAAACTGTCGGCTCAGCTCAGCTCAGCTTGGGCCTCCAAATCAATTTGAATGCCAAGAATAATAATGAGCTAACGATCTGGCCAAGAGAGCGACACAAAAACAACACACACTCTCTCTGCCACTCTCTTTGCTTTGGGTCTCTCTCAATAAATAATGCATTAAAAAGATTATAAAATAATAAAAGTCAACGCTGTTTCGCTTTGTTGTTGTTGTACGTGCCTGTGACGTTTTATCAATGCGCTATCCATTTTAAGTATGCGGCCAGCTCGAGTTGAAGTCCCAGCCTGGCTATAAACAGAATTATGGCATTTTAAGTGGCCAACAGCGCCAATTTGATGGTTTTGCTAGCCTTCTGAGATTCGCCTGTTGCCAGTTCTCAAGCCAAATGCGGCTCAAGTCTACTGTAAACAGTTAGAACGGCAGCAAATAGAACAGAACAAGGCGGACAGACGAAGCGCAGTCGGTAAGTCGACTTATAAATAAATAAAAATAATAAACAATATTTTGATTTAAATGGCAGCGACTGAAACTGCAGACAAGGGCAACAGTCGACGCTGTTAATATGAACACTTATCATAAATTTAAATGTTCCAAGGAATAAACATATATTTTTTAGACTTAAAAGACGTTTGAGTAAAGTTCAAATTATGTTTAAAATTAATAAAAGCTGCGCGTAATAGAAATTCGTACATTTGAATTACTTAATAAATTAAATTAATTTAATAAAATTAAAATTAAACTTAATAAAATTAAAGAACACATTCAAAGGAATTAAATTAAATGCTGAACTTTGAACAAAAAACTGAATCTTGTAAGCGTCGCTTTTAATTTTTATAATTTATATAATATATTTGTTTACTAAAGATTATTGAAAGGTAAGTGGCTCTCTTACACAAATAATTAAAATATTTATATTTATATTTAGCTGCTTGTTGATTTCTTCCAACTTAATGAAAAAAATCACAAACTAATAGTTTTCTATTCCCACAAGTGAATCTTGTGCCACTGTAATCCTGTCTTCTGTCTGCGCATGTGAGAAAAGGTTTAAAAATAGTCGACCCAAGAAATAAATGAATGAGAAAAAGAAAAGGAAACTTCATGTTTGGGACGTGAGCAAAATGCAAGCAAACATACGTTGTTATGTTATCCTCTGCAGCCCAAAATTATGTAAATGAAGTGTGCCTTAAGTTTTGGCTTATGATATTTATGAATGCAACAGGTGTTGGCCTGGTCGGGATTGGAAGGGGTCAAGGAAATTCACAAACCAAACAAACAAACAAAAAAAAAAACAAACAGCATTTTCCTTTATTAGGATTTCTTGCAGTCTGTTTGTTATGCAGTACACAGGGTTATGGTTAGCCAGAGCTGCTCGTAGTCAGTGTATTGAACCCCAGCAGAGACAGTGGCAGTGGCAGAGGAGGCAAGCAGCGTTTGTTGCAACAGTGGCAGCAATGGAGTCGAGGGCGGCTCTTCTTTGTCTTTGTGGAGTTTTGTTTGTAATCTGATGAACAGATGTTCTAAGAATTGAATACAGAAGTCCGCTTGCCGCTTGCCACATGCCACATGCCACTGCTGCCCCGGCACTTATTCATAAACAAGTGCAATTCGTTTGACGTTTGACCCCAAATCACCTGCCACAAAGACTCCAGTTGAGCAATTAAAGCAGTCTATAAACTGATGTATTGCATATTGCCCCTGTTCCCTTGCCCCCTCCTCCTTCTCCCACCATTAATGAAGTGTTGCAAAAGACTCAAAGTTTACTGTTTACTTGTCCCCCTTTCAATTGCTTTGATGTCGATGTGCCATACAATATTTGTATGCACAATTGGCCCAAACTGAGTGTGTGTGTGTAGCCAAATTTGGACAAACGCTTGAATGGCACGCGCCATATGCTAAATATTTTCCACCTCTTTTTATCTCTCTTTTTCTTCCGACTTCCCCCCGCTTTCAGCCTTCCTTAAGTGAGTGCATGTTGGGAGTTCACGCTTCCGTGCCATTAACACGTTTGAGCAGCACCACAAAAGCCAAACAAACAGTCAATGGCCCACGGCTATCAATTATGCAAAGTTCCTGCTGCCAACTTCATATCTGTATGTATGTATGTGAGTTCCCTAATCCACCTACAGTACCTGCCCCTTCAACCTCTTCCGATTCCCATGCTCGTGCCTCGTCAAGAACTTCTGCAAAAAATTCAATTTTCAATTTATGTTTTCTGCTTGTCATGGCTGCCACACCCACAGTCCAGCACCAAACGATTCGATACGCTACGATTCAATTCGTTTATTGACTTTTGTCATTTTGTTGATGTCGATGTTGTTGTTGTTTTGCCTTTTCCGCCTTGGGGAGCCCAGCGCAGGTTGCGTATCCGCCATGTTGCCCCGTCAACATATTCCGCCAATTAAAGAGTCAAACAGCAATTGCAACTGCAACTGCACTTTGCCGGAAATGTGTGCCCACACACACACACACACACACATACACAGTCTCATGGCAATGTTTATCTCATTTGCATATTGCCATTTTTGATAGCTGTAACATTTGAAAATTATGAACTCGTTTCTACTATTTGAACTGCCTGCACAAATGTGGAAATTGATAATGTTTTTTGTCTTCTTCGTTTTTCTCTGTTTTTTCTGCCATAAATTTAGGTGTTAAAATTGAAGTTGAAAGTGTGTCAATTGCCGTGCGCTCATTGTGACAAAGTGGAATTGGAATTGAAATTGCAATTGCCCCGTTGCCCATTAGCTGACCATGTGTGGTTCCCTACAAAATGTGTTAGTTTACCCTTAGCTCAAAAATATTCTATTAAATAAATGTGAATGTAAAACAATAACAATTTCATTAAATTTGAGTTCAAAAATGTTAAAGGCAAACAAACATAAGTATTTCCAATAAAACAAACACACTTAAGTTCCCATTATTACCCATTATCTCAATTTCTTAGACAAGTACTTGAAGAACTCTTCTAAACAAAACTGAATTGATAATCTTTTTAAGGAATCTTTTTCTCAAGTGCTGCCCCGTCAACCACCTGCACTGAAAACCTTGAAACCTTTATAGATTATTTGGCTATAAATAATCATGCTAGAGAGATGTCCCAAGTGCTTCATAAACCATCAAGTTGTGACTTTAACTGCAAAGAGAATCATCAGAGATTCAGTAGCCATTGCGGTGACATACATCACATCACAGCACATGACGAGTCTGACTTGACTGTCAGTGTCAGTTAGGATGGTTGAGTACAGTGAGTACAGCTCATTATGGCTCAAAACAAAGCCAACTCTGGCGACACACTGGCGACAATAACCACTAACAACAACAGCAACAACAACTGCCACAACAACAGCAACATCAACAATACATGTACAATTATCACTTGCGTAAACATTTAAATGTTGTTAAATGCAAAAAATGCTCGAGTGCCCAGACCAATGGCGCCTGCAATGTAAACATGCAGCAGGAGGAAGAGTCAACTAAAAGGGGGCGGGAACAAAGGGGGAGGCGGGGGAGGAGAACAGCGCTTAATATGCAAACGTGATGCACATAGTCAGAGCGCGTTTCTCGGGATCGGCCTGTCAACTTGACAGCCGCCAAAGTGCAAAAATGCGAACACTTAAACGGGGCCAACAAATGGAATCTTAATACACATTTTATGCCGTTTTCTCAATAGGTTTGTTGTGTTTTACCTTAAATATTTCTCTAATATCGATACAATTAAAATTGCTGATAACACTACAAAATGTAAAGTATTTCCTGTTTTTTTAAATCTGTACATACGAGTATATATCTAATATATGTATTAAATTTATGCACGGCAAAAATAAGTTAAGGAACTTCTCAAGAGATTTACATATTTACTTTCATAAATATGTTAAGGTTCTTAAGGTCTTTACACCCAAATTACCAACAACTTTTGATACATCTCTTAACCCCTGGACTAACTTTGCTAAAACAATATAAAACAAAAAAATTTACCCTAATTTTATACATTTTTTTTTTTAAATTTTCACTCAAAAAAAAAGAAGATTTATAGAATTATAATTATAATTCTATTGTCAAAATATATTTCATATGCAGAGCATAGAATTCTTCATTCTTAATAACATTTTAGAATGTCTACACATTTCTCTAACTTTAGTTGACTTTATTGGGGATCGCAAGGTGTCAAGTCTCTTATTAATATATGTATATTTAATAAATAATAAAAATATAAGTAGTTCTGTTGACTTACCTCTTCTGCGATAAGATGAGCCGCGAAATTTGTTTGGCGAAAGGACAGGCGGACGTGGAGCCAACATGCTGGGTACCTCATCCGGTGAACTGGGTCCAATCGATGGCGATGTGCACGTTGAACCAGATGTGTTGAGCTGTCGCTGTTGTTGTTGCTGTTGTTGTTGTTGTTGCTGTGCCCAGTTGCCAAATGAATGGCGACGTGTGCCGCCGCTGGGTAGAGTGTGATGGCGCTGGGATTTGCTGGAGATGAAGGCGGATGAAAGAAGAGCAAATGTACGCACGATTAGCACAGTCAATGTTAATGAGAATGGGGAAAGGGAGTGGCAATGGTAATGGGGAATGGGAAATGGGAAGAGCAGTTTGGCAAACTGTCAACAGCTGCATCCTGTCAACACATCAGCACACACACACACCCCAGATCACTCACCTTGCATTGAAGACCTCGTCGTGTTCAGCGCCGCCTCCCGGACACTGTGAGCTGTGCGTCTCGTTGCAGGAGCCGAGTCTCTCCCGGAATGATTCCGAGTGCGAATTCGACGATCGTTGGCGATACATCAGCGGCTGCAGTTCAAACGATTGCTATGCAAATGAAAACGAATGCAACAAAAATGCCAGAGTTATTAGAAAAATTGAAAGAACAGGGCGATGGATGAGGAAAAGCGCACAAACAGGAAGTTGTGCAGATCGGACATGATAAATATGATCGGCAACTCACTTGTGAGAAACCGCCCAGCGAGTTGAAGCTGCCGCGAGGGCTGCCAAAGGCCATCGTTGCTGTTGTATCCAAATTGGCCGATGTCATGAGACGCATCTGTTCCGGATTTGTTGTGGCCAATGGCCGCGGACTGCTGCCCTTGGAATTGCGGCGTTTGAATAGCGAGAAGCCCTTGCCGGAGGACTGAGAGTCCGGCGTGCGTGGCGATTTGGTGTCATTACAGAAATAACAGGGATTATCTAGAAATAAAGATAGGAAAATATGCATATATTATGTATGGTTCATTTCAGAGTTTTAAATAAATCAAAAAATATGGGAATCTAAATTATAAGTGCAAATAAATAAAATATTTAAATGAAGTTATTATTATAAATTAAGAGAAAATAAAATTAAAATCAATGTAAAGTTTAAATCCAAGCTAAACTTCAATTTAAAAAAATTAAATAAATAAATACATTTTTCAAACATTAAATAACAGAAAATATAAAAACTTGAATCAGATAAAAAAACTTGTGTTTTTTAATACATTTATTGCAAATGAATAAATTGAATAAATTAATTAAATTATGAATTAAATAAGACAAAATTTGAGTGTCTTATTAAGATAAACCCTAACAGTTATATAATTTTTATATGAAGCACTAAAATTAAATTAAATTCAAAATAATTTTAAAATAGCTGCTCCATTGGCAGTATTTATTTTATGTATAGATCAATTCCTATAGTAAATTTCAATGATATTGGGAACGAAAGAACTAAATTTATGTTTATTAAAAAGCTTATCCAAGTTCAGATGAACTTTAAATATTCCCAGTACTCTAGTTTACCTGAGAAGAAGGCGTTTGGATTATCCATAGTGGCAAACATCTTGAGATCGTTACAAGTCACAAGTTGAGCGTCCTCAAGTTCAGATCGTTTGTTAACTTGTACAATCTATTCACGATTGTTGCTCTGTCAATTCACAATTGCAATTTATGATGCATTTTCTCTAAGCACTTGGCGGGATTCAACTTCAACGCTGCACACTTTCACTGGCTGCGCATGCGCACGCGCCACACACATACACACACACTCACAAACACACACACAGTCTGCAGTTGGCTGCCAAAAATGGCAAAAACAATAAATTAAAATCAAAACGTTTTGTTTTCACTACGTAAATTGTGTGCAATGTCAGTTTGATTGATTTAATTTCGAAAGTGCGCGCCAAATAATTTCAAATTGTAACGGACCAAAAGTTTTTGCTTTTTTCTTTTTGTTTTGAGTAACTTCAACGCGCTGCGCGTGCGTCTGCATTGACATCCCGAAACGGAATAAATTCTAAAACTTCAACGAGAACAAAACACTTGAGCTGTCTGCGTCGACGTCGGCGTCGCTGCCGCTTCTTCTGCTGGCATAGAGAATCCCTTGCCGCTATGGTTATTTTATTTTTCATGCGTTGCTTCTTCTTTCTCTGCTTCTTCTACTTGCACTCTCCCTCGCACACACACGCACACACACACTAACGCATGCGGGATCAGTGTTTAAATATGTTTACCATATTGCACCCACTCACTGCCGCTGCCT
The DNA here is from genome assembly GCA_037043405.1 of Drosophila subquinaria. Taxonomy (NCBI): domain Eukaryota; kingdom Metazoa; phylum Arthropoda; class Insecta; order Diptera; family Drosophilidae; genus Drosophila; species Drosophila subquinaria. The sequence continues at coordinate 804,227 of JBAMBL010002557.1, read as the reverse complement.
CAGTCGCTGCCTCTGTCGCTGCCTCTGCTTCTACCTCTGCCACGATCGCTGGCCATTCGAGTGCCCGTCGCTTTGTCAGGAAAAACTCTCCATGCGTTGAGCTACACTTTTCCAACAACAACGCTGTACTTTGTTGTTGTTATTATTCTGGTTGTACCTGCGCATGTTTTTCTTTTGCGTGCGTTTTTCGCATGATCAAAATACTGTCGTTCTCTTTGTGCATGATTCTGATTCCCAGCTATCCCAATCACAGTCCCAATCCCTATCTCAATCCCATACATGCAGCAAACGTTTAGTCTTGTGCTCGTCGCGCATATCTGATGAGTTCCGATAGCCAAGAGTACTCGCAACAACAACAACAATAACACCAACTATAATGGTAAGACTGAGGTAAGAGTATTCGTCGTGTCTTATCAGTGTCAAAGTTTGAATATGTCTTGTGTCTTGAGTTGATTCTGATTCTTGCTGTTTGTCATTTGTATTTGAAAAACGATTTGAGACAATATGGCTATATACTATATATGTAAGTATGTTTACAAAATTTAAGATTTTTATAAAGAGTAGAAGAAATGTAGTAAAATGTACGAACTTTTGTTAGTCCCCACGTATATCCATGATTTTTATTTATATGTGCAAAATTATCATGAAAAGTTTAGAGACTACTATTTCCCCAATAAAGTATAGTATAATAAGAGATTTAAAAAAGTAAATAAGTTGAAGTAGTATTAGTAGTATAATAATAGTAGTAGTAACAGTAATAGTAGTAGTAGCAGCATTAATAGTAATAGTAGTAGTAGTAATAGTGGGAATAGTAGCATTCATAGTACAAGTAGTAGTAGTAGTAGTAGTAGTAATAGTAGTAGTAGTTGTAATAGTAATAGTTGTAATAGTAGTAGTAGTAGTAGTAATAGTAGTAGTAGTTGTAATAGTAATAGTTGTAATAGTAGTAGTAGTAGTAGTAATAGTAGTAGTAGTAATTGTAGTAGTAGCAGTACGAATAGTAGTAATAGTAGATGTAGTAGTAGTAAAAGTAGTAGAAGCAGTTAGAAAAGTAGTTCCAGCAGTAGGATTAGTAAATCAGACCAGTAGATCCCAAATATGTCATTTGTAGGATAAATTATTATGAAAAGAGTGGAAACCAAATATAGCCTCACAATAAAATTTTAAATAGGATCCACTTAAAAGAAAGTAGTATTTTAGTGCAGTATACTGCACTTCTACTGCAACATTTACACACTCCGCACATTTCGCTTATAAGATTGGTATTCCAAATGGTCATCAATGCAATGTGCTGGCCAAAATAGACTTTCATTTATGGTCGTAAAAGGCATGACAAAACGACAAATTCAAATTGCGAGAGATGCACTAAAAGTAGCAAATGAGCAGGGAGACAGAAGACAGGAGACAGGAGACTGAAGACTAGAAGACAGGCAGCGACCCATCATCAAAGGCCAACATCTGAGGTATGCACATTAAAAATGCGTTAGACGGGCACATTGAGAATGTCCATGAACAGAACAGGGAATAGGACTACGAGCATGCCTAGAAAAGATACTTTTTTTGTGTTGAGAATAGTATACAATAATTAAGGGAAGTATAGTTCGACTCCAGAGCGACTCCATGTGGTAGACTGTGGAATTTCTGAAGTGGACTGGGACTGGGACTGGGCCAACTCAATATGGCAGATGCAACGCACATTGGGACCTATGGAAAACTCGTAAAAAGTCGGTCGGTCGCGCTGTAGAAATTGCACATTTCGTAGTTCATAAAATGTAGTAGAAGTTGTACTAGAGACGAAGAGGATTTCATGCACTTCTCGAGTGCGCACTCGGCGTAAAACGCTTGCGTCTCTCAAGGGGCAAGTGTGTGTGCATAAGTATGTGTGTGTGTGTGGATGCAAATGATCTTGAAATGTACATATATGTATGTACTTATAAAAATGTATTTGCCTGCACATAAATGTCAAGTTGTTGTCTTCGCCTGCACGCACTTTGACTCTGCTTCGACTTCGACTATGAGTTCGGTTTTGGTTTCTGTTTCTGCTTCGACTTCGGGTTGGGAGTTGTTTTTGCCCATTTTCATTCCCATTTCTACTATGAGCTCGCCTCGTGCCTTGCCTAGTCGTAAATCTGTAGACGGGACTACCCAAAGTGGAGCAGCGACAACAACCCTTTCCCTGAGAAGCGTCTGCTCCTCTGGGCGCCATTTGCAGCACTCGTTGATTGTTCTATGGCGCTGACAGGTTAATCACTTTGATGGGTCTCTTTGTTCCTACACATCGTGCATTTCTCTGGGGTCAGTTTAGTGCTTTGATCAAGTGATTCACCTTTGTTGCCCGGAACTTGAGTCAGAAAGAGTTTAATCTAATGTTATTGTGAAGAAAGTTGTTAAGCAAGACAGGAAATGAGACTTCTTTAAGATAATTTCAAAGAATCTAGGGAAATATATTTTCAACAAGATATATATAGTATAAAAATTTAAATAATTCATAGTAAGTTTTTTGATTGATTGCAGCTCATGAAAATTAGTACAAGTATTAATAGTATTTTTTTTCAAAAAATCTCTTTTTCACATTTTGTTATTATCCTTTCAAAATGTGGATTAAAAATTATTTTCATGCATTTTTTCTTTATTAAATTGTCAATACACATTTACTTATTTCCCTGAAGATATGCTTATCGTAGTTAATTGACATCAAGGCAATGTCAACAAGCTATTAAATTGCAATAATGACTGCCTTCTATGGCATATCTACTTATGCATTTAAGAAAGCAACTGGTTAATTATATTGTAGGTAAATTGCCAGCTAACAACTTGCAATTTATAATAATTTTACAGCAATTACTTTGCCATCGATTGGCCAACCAAGAAAGAGTTTTCACGGAAAATGTGTTTAAGTTAGCAACAAAAAATCGATTGCACTTGCTTTATAAAGAATAAATAAAACATTGCGTGCTTTTATTTATTTTTGTTGGTAATAATTTCTCATCAGCTTTAAGCCGTATTGCACATTTGGCTAAGCAACAACAACAACACTCGTATTTACTCAGCTATTTTCTAGAGAATTCCGCATAGTCAGGGCAGCTGAAAGAGCAGCAACAACAGAAGCAATCCCAGAATCCCCATTACCCAGCCCCCTATGTGCTAACCCCAAGTCCCCGAACGAACTCAACTCGACGTACTGTAGTTTGTATTTTGAGTCATTTTATGCGCACTACGAGTTTTCCTTCACGTTCAATTGAAAATTTTTGTTTATTATTTTCGACTTTTTATGATTTAACCCCAAAGGCAGCAGGGGAAAATTTAACCTAACCGAACCGAACTGAACTGAACCGAGCCAAACAAAAATGAAATGAAATAAAACAAAACTCAAATGTAGCGTCATCCTGCCCGGAAGTTTGGCGACGTCGATTGTTTGGGGCGGGGGGCATTCATATATGATTATTATGATTATTATTATTTTGATTATTTTGATTTTCCCCAACAAAAGTTAGCTGAAAATTCAATGCCTGCTTGTTGCAGGTGCTCCGCCGACTGCTTCCTTGGAAATCAAAACAGAAAACTGAATGCATTTGCATTTTATTGAGGGAAAAATAATAGAATAAAAAGGGGAAGTGTGGGCCACACATATACACATTTAGTATTTTTCTGGTATTAATTTTGAGTTATTTTTACAGTGCTCATAAAACGGACAGCGTCAGTCAATGATTGCTTTGAAAATCATTAAAAACTAGCAGACGAAAAGTGTTATTTTAGTTGGCCAGACAAAAACAAAAAGCCATTAAATCTTAAATTTTCCAGTTCCGCCCACGCGGCAATGGCAACAACTTCAGAACGGATGCTCCTGAATAACAATTGCTATAAAAACACAGGCAGTTGAAGTGGAATGAAAACTGAAACTGAAACGAGACCACTCGAAGTTTTTCAAGGCATTCGTCTTCCTCTCAAGGCTCGTTGGCAATGAAAACAAGTTGCGAAAAGTAGGCGGCGTGCCAGGCTGACCAGGATGTGGCCAAGGATATGCCTAGAACATATGTAAACCTCAACACTTTCACGTCCCTTGGTACGTGTGAGCCATGCTAATGATAATTACAAACACTCAAGAGAGACAGTAAGAAAAGAGGAAAAACTCTCAACGGAAATGCCAAAATGAAATTACCAGAAGAAAACTGAAGATCAGATGTGATCGGGATGTGAAATGGGAAATGCGAGGGTGACATAGGTAAGAATGAATTTTAAAGTGTGAAAACAGTTTTTACTACCTGATCTTGATCGTGCGTGGGCGTGATCGTGAATGTTGACATGGGCAAAGGCGAAGGCGTCATCATCAGTTGTGGTTGCGATTGTGGCAACGGCTGCTGTATTGCGTCGTGTTGTGTGTCAAAAGTCCAATCAAAAATCAAATAAACACTTTTATGAGCTGGTTGATAGAGTTCCCTCTCTCTCGCTCTCTCTGTCTCTTCTCCCAATCTCTCTCTCTCTCTCTCTCTTAGTTGTTGCTATTTTTAAGCCACAACCGAAAAAAGGTGTTTGAAAATGCATAAAATGCATTCATAAATCTCCAATTCGGAAAACAGGACTTGGCACATCCAAAAGCAGCCGTAAGACATCTGTTCAACAGATTTCAGACCCGGACCTGGACCCGGACCCGAGCCCGGCCAGTCACTCACTCACTTCGCTGGGTCCGTCTGTTAATTATTTTTCTTAATGGAAATGCGCACATGACAAAAAAAAATAGACAACACCGACGTTGTCTTCCGTGTAATCCTAAAAAAAGCCAAAACACAAACCGAAGGTTGAGGCTGCGCAAACTCCATAACGAGAACGAGATCGTGATTGGGAGCTGAGATCTGGGAGACTGAGACTCGTGCTGTATCCCCTGTGGAGCGCGTGTCTCATTCTCATTTATGTCTTTTTTTGGGCATATTTTTAACGCAGGGATAGGGACTGTAAGGGGAGAAGAAGCTGGGGACAGTCAGATAGTTTCTGCGCAGTTGCTTCAATGCATCGCGAGTTGTTGTAAAATGTGCGAGTGTCCGTGTCCATGTCTCGACATTTTCAGTGTGGTTGCATTGAAGCAAACCACAGGTTGATGTTAAATGTCAATTGGCATACCCCAGAGGATCAGTGTCGCATTAATTACAAAAACCAAAAAACTCACCGATCCCCAAGATGCCGATCTCGAAACTCCCTGCATAGCCCTCATTATGATGATGCTTCTAATGATGTTGTTGATCTTGTTACGCTTTGCACTTAGCGTCGAATTGTGTTCTTACCAGCAAGATCACACTTCAAATTTGATTTATTTAGCTTTGACTGCACTTGTAATATGAGATCAGAGGGAGAAGGAGACACACACACACACACATCCATTACGTGTATAAAAGATTTTCCAAAGTCCCCACAGAATTTAAAACATAAATTATTTCTTAAATTTATTTATTATTTCTATTTGTAATGCTAGCAAAAAAAAGTGAACTTTTGCGCAAATATTTAGACAATGTGCAACATTTCCTGATGCCTGTCTAAATAAATAATCTGTTTTTCGGCCCCATGAACTTGGTCTGGGGGTATTACAACCTACACATTTCGAGTTCCCCTTGGATTCTGGCAGTCTCGACATGCGTCGTCGAAATTTGATAAAGTTTCTAATTTGTTGGCAACACAGGACCTATGTCTGAAACTCCTATTTCTACTCCTAATCCTACTCCGCTTTCTACTCCTACTCGCAGTCTGGCAAATGATTATGAGGTGTGTAATTAAAATTTTTACGCTCTTGTCGCTGGCCATGTAATTCAATTATGAAGAATCATTTGTAGCAGATGAGAGCGTCTAATGTCTCTATGAGATATATTTTTAGATTGCGCTGAAGTCGTGTCTGTATCTGCCCCGAATGAGAATGTCATGATTTATGCCGGTTCTCATGTAAGTGTACATATCTTTAGCTAACTGAAAACTGAAAAATGTCGCCTAAATTGCCAATTTTTCGTAGAAATAATAAAGACATCAAAACTTATAAATATGTACACGTAATTGCATTTAACGATTGTCATTTCATTTACAATTGATGCACTTTTCGAGCATTTTCCCTCTGCCCCATTAAAATTAAGCATGTGATATGGAAATTGGCGTAAACATTGCGGAATGGTCAACAAATCGTTGACGTCGTCATTGGCAATTGGCATTGAGACATGAGGCATGGGGCAGAGCAATTGGGGCCACTGATCCACTTTTCTCTGATAGATTTCTTTATCGATGAACCAGCTGGCAGTTGCCAGTTGCCCGGTTCGTTGTCAATTGCCAATTCGATTGTTTCGCTTCGTTTTTGTCGGCATTCGGTAAATGAAATAAAATTAAGTAAAATAAAACAAAACAAAAACAAAGGCAATGCCAATTGCAGCTGCATTGCAAATGAATTTGCGTAAATATTTACAGAATTCGTGTTTAATATTTTAGGTGTGCCTGCGTTACGCAGAAACTCAACATGAAATAAAAGCTGACTCATATGGCCAGATTCTCGATATAATCGTGAGAGAAATTTGGTTAAAGTCAAATATTGGCTTGCGTATGAATTTTTAATTATTTGCGTCACAGATTCGTGATACTAAATAATGGCAAGAAAAGCTGCAAGTTTTCCTCAAATGACGTCAACAAACTATCGCTAAATTTGCAGTTCTGTCGGCTTTATCAATGGTCGGCACGGTCAGTGATATGAATAGTCAATGTAAATATAAACACTGAACAAGTACGCACTCAAAACACTCAATGAGTGCAATTAAAAAAGAAAAAACAAAAAAAAACTAGCGAATGAATGAAATTCAATGCAGATTTAATGAATGATTTTACATAGCGACAACGACAATGACGACAAACTATTTATAAATATAAATACTTAAAATATGCAACGATGCGGGACAGAGAGAGAGAGAGAGGGGAGAAGAGGAGGGCAGAGCATTGACAGAATGCCTGTCGGACAGACTGGACAGCGTATGGACGAGAGTTGCAGCTCCACAGCTAATGTCTATTTGTATCTGCATCTGCAACTGTATTTGTATCTGCATCTGCATCTGTATCAGTAGCTGTATCTGTAGTTGTATCGCTGTGAGTTTTTTGTATTTTAATTGCGCCATTTCCCATATCAGCGCTGCTGTGATTATTTGTTCTAGTCAACATAAATAATAACAACAAATAAACAAAAAAAGAAAACTCTGACAACTCGAACTGAGGCTGGACATGAAAATAGAGGGAGGGAGAGAAGCAGAGTTCAAAAAGTACATGCCACAAAATCTGACTAATTAGATGCTCGACATTTGATTTGTTATTTATTATCATTTGCTTGCTGTCCTTTCTATCTTATTATTATTATTATTAATATTATTATTATAGCCTCAATGCATTGTGGGCTTTCACTAATTGATGAATGACCTCGTCGGGGTGTCTAGTGAGTGAGTCAGTGCGTCTGCATCTACGTCTGCTATGCGTATCTATTGGATAAGTGCCACAGTCTGCAGATACTTTATACAGTTTTGCAGCTATTTTCCCAGGCAAGAGCCAAAACAACTGGCGTCTCACTTGACTACGCATCATTTAAGACGCTGGGAAAATGTGAAAATGTGAAAATGCCGCACAGAATTGCAGTTTTTAGGTGGCACAACGTCTCCAACTTTGGAGGCGACTCTGAGGCGTGCCTAGTACAAAATCTTAGCATGTTTAAAGTACGCCCATTGTTCAGATTGTTTGTTTATTTGGTTGTTGTTGTTGTTGTTGTTACAGCTACTGTTGCTCGCTTCGATTCGATTGGAATTTCAGTGGGTTGCACCACATCCCATGCTCGGACTAATCGTTGTCGCAGCAACTCCACGAAATAAGGGTAAAAGTTGCAGTTGCAGTTGCAGTTGGAGTTGAAGTTGGAGAAGTACGAGTCCAAGATTAATGCGTTGGCGTTCTGGGAAATTGCTAATGCGCATGTTACAGTTGTCGTGCACTTTACTCTCTCCACAGTTTAAATGCTCATTAGTCGAAGAAATGGATATGGATATGGGTATTAGGGTGTCCCTTATTTGGTCAAAGTCAATATTTTTAAACGCATACGGGCTAGTTCTGTTCATTAGGTCCTAAAGCACTCAGAAATAAATTTTTACCTCAATCGGAGTATGATAACCCGTGCCGACTTGGATCGGAAAATTTAAAGATTATATGGGACAAAAAAAAATTTTTATTTTTTTTTTTAATTTTTTATTTTTTTGTTTTGTTCATTAGGTCCTAAAGAACTCAAAACCAAGTTTTCACCTTAATCGGAATACGAAAACCCATTCAAATTTGCATCAAAACATGAAAAATCATCGAAAAATGTCTAATCAGTGTTAAAATACTGTTTTTTCATGTTTCGATTCAAATTTGAATGGGTTATCGTACTCCGATTAAGGTGAAAACTTGGTTTTGAGTTCTTTAGGACCTGATAAACAAAATAAAAAAAATAAAAAATTAAAAAAAAAAATTAATTTTTTTTTTTGTCCCATATAATCTTTAAATTTTCCGATCCAAGTCGGCACGGGTTATCATACTCCGATTGAGGTAAAAATTTATTTCTGAGTGCTTTAGGACCTAATGAACAGAACTAGCCCGTATGCGTTTTAAAATATTGACTTTGACCAAATAAGGGACACCCTAATGGGTATGGATATGAAAAGGTCGAGCCTAAGCACTTGGGCAACTCTATGTGGTGTCAAATTATGTCGAGGCGTGAACGGTATTGTCATGTTTATGTCGGAGCACTGGACATGCATCGATAGAGCTATAGGCAGACTTTATAGAAAAGATATTGAATTGAAGACTGACTGAAATAGTTTCCAACACAGGTGCTTTAATTGAACTGCAATTTAATAACAATTTTTGATAACAGAGTATATAAATGATTGAGCCGACTAACTAAACTTTTTATATGACGGGTAACTAATATAAAAACTTATTTGATTTAACAAGCCTTTAGATTTAAATTAGGTTATGTTTTGACAGCTTAAAGTTTTTGAAAAAGAGAACAATGTTAGAAAAATATTTAATTTTCTTAATAAATATAATTTTAATGCAGATTTAAAATTGATTAAAAAATTGATAATATTTACATTCGGCAAGGAAATCGGTTAGGTATTGATGTTGATGTATTTGAATTATGTAAAGTCACTCATTAAAATCGATTTTATTAACTCGATAAATCGCTAAAAACTAATCGAAATAGAGTACTTAAAATCGCTACCAATATTTTGATTTATTTATACATCACTATTTAAGGGCTTAAAATATTTTTATGACAGTAACGTTATTAAAGACATTTTTCATCTATCATGCCTTAAATAATAATTTTATTATTAATTTAATTAAATGTATAATTTTTATCATCATAAAATTATTACAACTTGTCGCCTCTTTATGGTTACAGGGTTTAAAAAACGATTGCCCAGCACTTACCCAATGACATGTTGATACAAGTAAATGTAAATGCCTCAAAGTCTTGCCCAATGTTGAATTGTTTATTTATTTAGTTTGGAGCTGGAGCTGCCATTTGGGGCGGCGGTGAGCAGACTCAACTGATTTCAGGGGCTTTGCACTTGTTCTGGCCAGTTAAGGTGCTTCCGGCGGATATGGACAGTCAAAGTTTTGGACACACAATTGACAAACCTGCAAAACATAGAAAATAGAAAAGCATAGCGCAATTATTAAAATGTTAATTAATTATGCGCATGGTAAAGCAGCAACTACAACAACAAGCACACAAAAGGGAAGAGAAAAATTAAAACTAAAGTATAGAGTATAAAGTATAATATGAACAAGTGGCAGGTACAACTTATGGCTAACGGTACATGCTTGCATACCAAATAGGAAAACTCGACAAAATATTGTATCTAACGGAAGCAAAAAGTTTTCCCAACAACAACCACAAACACGGATATTGTGGCCGGAAACGTTGCACCTCCCCCCAAAAAAAGAAAAGTTTACAAAATTATTTTTAATAATATGTGATGGCCTATGAAGTCTTTAGTTTGTTTAGTTAAGTGCGACCACAGGTTTTACAACTTCCTTACGGTCCCCTCCCCTCTACCCCCTTCAGATCGTGTGGCAGCCCCAGTTTAAATGATGACAGCAATTTGCCGACACTTGCCACAGAAACCGCAATTAGTACATTAAATTAATAAGTACAAAGTAATAAAAAGTTTTATAGTCGCAAGTATTGTATTTGTCTATAGTTGGAGGCAGTTTGCTGCCCATTTTGGAGCCTGGGCCTCTTTAACAATTTACAAAAATAATAATAAGAATGCCTCGAATAATTTTTTATTGGCATATTTCTCTTTTTTATAAGTCAATTAATATTCGCGGCGCATAACAAGCCGCAAAGTGATTCTGATTCTTATTTGGTTGCCCAATCGAGGGGAGTTGATTTTGCAATCGCTTGGCATCCACATATCAACACCTATCAATTCCATCAATGCTCGGCAATCTTGGCTGCTTTCAAGACATTGACGGGTTGATTTTATACAAATATATACATACTTGAATTTGTGTCGAAACCTTGATGAAATAGATTTGATTTTATCAAAGATTTTTCGTTTCTGATTTTGATTTCATAAATTCAAACGAACTTCGATTGATTTATTAGCTTATAGTAAATAGATTGTGGCCAAATTTCTGTTTATATTAAAACATATTCAACTGAATACAAATTTTTGAAGAATTTTATAGAATTTATGCTGAGAAACAGTCGAGGATAATATTGTTTACAGCATTGTAACCCAATTTTATAAGAACTGTTTATAGTAGAATTACAGAAAGTTTTTTAAGATGCGGCTCTGTTTACATTTAAATATCTAAATTTAGAGAGGCATTTTAGAATTTAATTTGATTTTTTCTTGGAATACTCAACAATGACATTGAAAGTATTCGAAAGACTTTTTGTAATATGCAATAAAAAAAAATTATTAAGTAAATAAGTCATTAAAGGCGCTCATAAAAATTTCGTTTTAATTTCTTTGTCCCCCTTTCTCTCTCACTCTCTCCCTGCTCCCTTAATTCATCTCTCTGAGAACTGGGAAAAGCAATTAAGTCGAGCGATTTAGCGAGAGAAGCGGCGCAGCATTCGTTTAAGAAGATTATTTCATTTAAGATGGTGACATTCATTTGCATATCAATGTGAATGTGAATGGGTAAGGGTATCTAAGTGTATGTGCATGCCTGTGTGTGTCTCTTTGTCATCAAATGAATGCATTCTCAACTCTTTATATACCCATACCCAAACATTTTAAGCTCATTTATTTATTTAAAAGCGCATTGAAGCTCTAGGTTGCATAAGTTATTGTTTGTTATATAAGTTAATCTTACCTAAACAATTTAAGCCTGATCTGGAAGATCATATAAGCTAAAAATGCTAAAAACTTTGAAAGCACTTGGAAATCTTAAAAGCAAATGAACATTTCAAATTAATCTAGCTTTAAATTGAAAGCTAAAAGAAAGCTCATCTTTATTCTTTTGATATCTTGGGTATATTTATGTCGAGCTTATTTTATATATTCGCATGTGAGTTTTTTATACATTTTGCTCAGTGTATTTTTTTTCGGCTTGATTGCTACGATTTTCATTACGGTTTACCGGAAATTCCAATTTAGGTAAATGCGCCGTTGACTGCAACAACGGCAGCAACAGCCGACGGCACGAAACGGGATTAATGTATTCCCCTGGCGACAACGACAGCGACAAGATCAAGTGGAGCATGCTGGCCCTGCAGACAATTGACATGCGGGATTGGGAATGGGAATGGAGGAGGAATGGGGCATAAGAATAAAGTGGAATGGAGGCCCGTCCAGAAACATAACTCTGAATCCAAACCATTTGCTCGATCCCCAAAACAGACGTTCAATTAGCCAATTCTCTGGAATATATTGAACTCTCAGTAGCACCTGACTTTGCTCTGAATCATTGGAATTATATTAGGTGATCTCTGCAGACGTCTGGCTACGTTTTCTTTTTTTTTTTGTTGCCAATAAATTTTCTTCAATTGATTGATGTAAACAAAATGCTGGAAAATCGTATTAAATGGAAATTTCATCTATTTATAGACAGTTAAAATCACAAGTTCTCACAAAAAATGCGTCGAGATATGCAAACAATTTATTGCTAATTACTAAGTAAATATTTCTCTCACTAAATGTTCTAATTAACCAGTTGTTTGGCATAGCCATCGATTAAAAACAAATTAATTAAATCTTTCCATAAAACTATTGTGATACATCTAATCACTTGATCAAATTGTCAATATTGAGTTAAAAAACAATTAGGGTATTCACTTGACTGTGGCAGCCTGGCACATGGCACATTTCCCAAACGTCACAACAACAACTTGTACTGAAAAATTTCGTGCCATGATGTCAGACCCGGACCCTTGACTACGAAAAGTCTGGCATATATGCCCATGTAGAGATGATAAAAACACGATTAATAATCGATATTTTCAATCGAAATTTAGTATTTTTGTCAATTATTAGTGCGAAAGTTTTGACAACAGGACGCAACAGGTTGATACATTTTTCGTGAAGCAAAGGGGTAGAGAGGAGCGCAGACTGAAGTTGGAAAGGAAAGACAATAAATGGAATGTTGAATATGATTTTAAGCATAAGCAACAACAGCTGGATCAAAAGGAGAGGATTCTAAAACTAGAGCTTGGCTTAAATAAGTTACAATCATGTATATATGCACATATATATCTTAGATTTTATTTAAATATAAAATTACACAAAAACTTTCTCTTGCTTTCTGACGCCAAACAGGGTTCACCACGGGGTTCAGCCTCAGTGTGACCATCATAGTTAGTTTCCGTCTTTCATCAATATCATCTTAAAAACCTGCAATACCTCCCTTTGAGGACTCTAAAGCAGCTTTGACTATAACGCGATATTGACTCCGACGACAATGGCCATGGCATCCTCTATAAAGTCATCCAAAATATCGTCAATTTCAGAATCCAACTGATCTCGCCATGCATCTACTATTAATGAAATATGATAAAATGCAACAAATTCTCAATACGAATTTTACAAAGCTTCAATTACTTCTGCACTTTTTACTTTTAATTACAAAAATGCTTGGCGCTTTTCGAAGCATCTTGCTTAAATCAGGCAAATTTATTGAAATAAAATAATAAAAATGACAGTAAACTCAATGTAAAACCAAAAAACAGCTGACTGGGCAGATTTAAAACAAAAAGGGCTGTTCACGTTTCAAGTTTGGGACATGTGCCATCTGCCAGGCTGCCACAGTTAAGTGAATACCCTAAATATATTTATTTATTATAAAAATTTTTTACCTGAATTTGTTTTACTACAGAAAATATCTTAAGTATGGATTGAAATACTTGATTTTTTCGTTTAATTTGTGTCTATATCCATTTTATAAATTTAGCAGGTAGTTTTCATGAATAAATTGGCAGTTATTGTTCAAAAGACACGTATAAATCGGATTGAAATTGCACTTACACACGGTTCAGATGTTTCACAACAATTTACGATATTATATTCGATTTACAAGATCAATTTGTTGCACGTTTGCCACACACACACATATCGTATCAAAATATTTGCAATCGAGCGAGAAATTAAATCAAATAAATCAATTGAGGCGTTTTCGAATTTGTCAAACGGCCAATAAAGATTATTGAAAAACTGAAATCGCGCCACGTTTTGTTCGTTTTGTGTGCGTTCGCCAATAAAACTTATAATAAATTTACTCAATAAAAACAAGACACGAAATTATCAGAGAGTCGAGCGAGTCGAGTTTTGTGCGCCGCAATAAACGATTCGTTTGTAAACAATTAAAATAATTTGCTGGTAGCCAAAAAGCTAAAACACTATTTGAATTGAATGCCAAAAGAGAACTCTCAAAGCAAAGAGACAAATAGAGAAACAGAAAGAGAGAGACAAATAGAGAAAGAGAGTGAGGGACCGCGCAGCTGTTGCTAATTTATTTATAAAATATAAAAAAGCACAAATTGTTTCAATGAATTTGTTGTGAGCACGCGAATATTTTTACTCCGAAAAATTGGAGCAACAACTAAAAAAACAGAGAGCGAGGGAGAGAGTGGAAGAGAGAGTGGGAGACTAGTCAAAAATGTAGCACAACAAACAGCTGATGATCCCAGCAGAGATACGCAAATACCGTGTGTGTGAGAGAGCAAGACAGCGACATGTTAGAACAGCTGCCAAGTAAACAACAACACGCATACGCAATGTTGTACGTCGCCAAATTTTCACCCACACGTTGTGTGTAGAGTTTTTCATTTCATTTAAACTGTAATTAATCATGCCACTGGCTATGGTCATTTTGTTTTCACAAGAAATTTCGCTTGCCGTCTGCAATTCTGATGGATTTCGGAATGACATTTATTTCGTACATTATTTTGGCATTTCGATTTTCTGGTTTTTGTGTCAAACATTTTTTGACTTTCACATGATTTTCCTGCTTATCGCGATCGCTGTGCGACCGAAATTTTAACGTTTTCATTATTTGTGCCAATAACAAAATTAAAAAAAAAAATAATGTTTTATGTGGGTGCAACACAGTGGCACACAGTGGCCGTTTGGCAGCCACGCACGTTTTACATATGTACATATGTGTGCACATGAATACATAAATAATTGTTGACAAGCGCATAAAAACATCAATGAGATCGTCAACAGCAACAAGAGCAATAACAACAACAATGAATATGTCTATGCAAATGGCCAACAATTAAAATGTAGTTCAATTGTTGTCATTGTCACAATTCCTGTCGTCGTCTCGTCTCCTCACAAACAACAACCTGTAGAACTTGGCATTTGTCTGATGGCCCTAAGTGGGTTTCTAAAATCAGATATATAGAGTCTAGATACTAGACAAATTTCACTTATTTCACATATTTGTGAATTTACTTGTCACTAAAATACATGAGTAAATTTCTGCTACACGTTTTGCTTTTCTTTGTTTAACAAAAACACCTGAATAAAGTTTGTTTAGCACTCTCAGATTATACAATAGAAAAATCTGCTTCTGTTCTGAACTTTGCTTGATAAAGCCCCAAAACTATGGCCAACTAGCAACAGTCGTTAAAAGTTCATTACCAATATGAGATGTGTCAAATTTCTGTTCGCCTTGGTGGCCATTTTGGCCATTTGGCTGCCGTCTGACGTCACAGCTGTTACCTGCAATGTGGCGCCTTTGGATCCCAGCTGTATTAACTGTGCACTAAATCCTTTGCACGTGGAATGCACTGTAACATCCACAACTGCGATTCCAGTGACAATTCCAACAACTAAGACTTCCAGACGTCGCCGAGCTCAAAAGTTTCTTTCCAACTTTTTCAATCGGATTAGAGGAAGATTACAAGAAATTAAAAAGAAATTGAATCCTTTTTAAGCCCCAAGTGAATTATGTAAAACTTTTAATTAAACTGCAGTTGAATATTCTGTGTAATTGTGTTTGGTTGCTTGTTTCATTCTTAAAGAATTTCATTAATCGCTGAAAATGGCAACTCTATTTATAGGCAAATTGTGGATCGTAAATTCCAGTCCACGGCTCACTTTTACCTCTCAAATAAGCGTGTGCCGTAATCGTTAAGCATAAATGTGTTGAGCATGCGCAAATTCCAATCAATTCCAAATTCCAGCAGCCACAACAAAAACACAACATTACAAACAACAACAACAACGACCATATCGAACAACAATAACAACATTGTTCCAGCTTTTTATATGCATGTGTGCATGTGCATGGGTACGTAAGAGAGGTAGGGAGAGAGAGAGAGCGTGCTGTATGTGGGAATGCGTGGAATATTAATTAAAGTTTGCGCTTAGTTTGATTTCTTCCCTTTAGACAATAAACACACTCAACAAGTGTTTTGCGTTGTAAAAACAAGCGAGCGTAGCCAAAAACAAAACAGAATCAAATAAAACCAGCAAGAAGAACGATGAAATTCAAATTCGAATTAAACGCATTCCAGAGAAGGGCAAAATCGACCGACCGACCGACCGATTGAGTAGACATGCAAATCGCGTAGCCGAAAGCGAGATCAGCTCTGAGATTAAAAGAAGAAGCGAAGAAAGGAGAGGATAGTATGTGTGTGTATGTGT
Source organism: Drosophila subquinaria (assembly GCA_037043405.1). Classification (NCBI taxonomy): domain Eukaryota; kingdom Metazoa; phylum Arthropoda; class Insecta; order Diptera; family Drosophilidae; genus Drosophila; species Drosophila subquinaria. The sequence continues at coordinate 788,082 of JBAMBL010002557.1, read as the reverse complement.
GTGGAGGACAGCATTACATAAATGGCTGCCTGCATATGTATATGCATATATGCACATAGTGTTTATGTATTTGCGCCCTCTTTACATTTAAGACACGCATCTTGCATATTTCGCCTTGATGTTGATCGACAGTTTGACATTTTATGTCGTCGCCGACTGTCAAAGGATGGCGGTTATTTTTTCTTATTTTTTTCAGTTGCTTGTGGCTGTTGTTTTTGATTTGCTTTATATTTAACTAAAATGTAATACTTACTTAAATAACAACATTAGCAAAAAGTCTTCAAATTCCAACACTAGATAGCGCAGCTGTGCAACTATTCCAATATTTTTTGTTGTCTTTTCAGTAGAAATGTAAAAATGTTTGTTTGTGTGCACACAAAATAACAGTAACACAGAAACAGAAAGACGCAAATCAAAATTGAATCACGAACCGTTTTTATTCGACATTTTCGAAATTGTTCAGAACGCGCACGTCGGTCGCTTGCGGGCCGCCAAACGGTTCCACGGCAAAACGAAAATTAAATAGTCGCTTGGCTGACGCTGCCCCAGAGCCCCACACACAGACCCAACACAACACAACGCAACAAACCGCACAGAGCAATAAAAATAAAAGCAGAGCAAAGCCAAAGGCAAAGGCAACGGCAAAGCCAAAGGCGGGTGGAATAAAAAGTTTGGCGCGCTTTGGGCGACTCGCTTCGCTCATCACTTGCACTGCTCTTTCGTTCAAAGAGCAAAGCTCTCGGCCAAAGAGAATCATGCGTTTTGCGTGTATACAAAGTGCACAGTGTGCGTAATATGCATGCGATCATTCACTTTTTGTGTATCTGAAAGGTTGCCAAAGGCATAGTAATGAGATTAACCAAAATACTCCCCAAAAATATATATATATTAATAATATCTATACAAATTAGATAAATACATGAGACATTAATTTAATTACTTAAAAATTACCTAAAGCTAAATAAGCTTATCAAAATATCAGGTATCAGCTTATTTGTCCGTCGGCATTGCAATAATCGTAAATCAATAATTTGAATTTAACGGATCTCTTTTCTAATAACCAATGCTGCCACACGTTTCGGAACCGACAGCTTTGCGATACATAAGTACGCCACCTATGGATTTGTTTCAAAACTACTGCCACCTTTTTGTGCCAAAGCTGCCACATAGTTTTGTCACTCGAATCGAATCGAATATCTTCCTCTCGCTCTTCACTTGTTTTTGACTCACTCTCATAAACATCGATGGAAAATTGGTCCCATGTAATTTCTCTAATAAAATTAATTATTTTCAAAAAATTAATTAAGTATTTGTACTTACATTTTCAAAAAACCAACCAAATACAACATTTTCTAAAATAATGAAGTTCATTTTAAAATTGTTTTGGTGCATGAGACTCTTTGCGTGGTGAAGTTTAGTAAGAAATTCTAAAAAAAAATCTAGCTTCAAAATTAAGCAACTTCCACTTTTAATTAATTAATAAGATGTGGAGAATCATCGATGACACCCTCTATCGATGTTTTCGATGTTTAAAAATAAAGCATAAAAGAAAACATCGACAGTAAATGATTAATTTGAGATTTTCAAATTTGGAGCCCAACCAAGGGGCTGCCACCTTGTTTTGCACTCAAGTTCATCATAAATCGCCCTCTAATTATGGATTTTTTTTTTGAGGTGTTCCGCATATTATGGACCTTTACCACAAACCCTAACACAATCGCGGAAAACTAATATGCAATATGTATATTTAATTGAATTTCTCTACGAAATTTTAAATTGACCTATTGCAACATGAACGATTTAGTTCATGATTGACTGAATCAGTTCATTCGCTCATCTTAGTTACCCGTTCATTTGAACCTTTTCAGAACGAAACGAACAACTCTAATAAGCGAACAGCTGTGACTTCCAATAGGAAAATAATGTATGTGATTTCGCTAAGAAAATTTTCATTTTGAGTTTGAGTTTCATTTTCTGCATTTAAAAACTGCCGCTTCACAGTTAAAGAATGACAAAAGTGTAAAATATAAATTGAAGGTAAACGCTTGAACAAGACATTGTTTTAACTGTCAGGAGACAAGGCCAAATAAAATAAAATTAAATAAGATTTTTTGGGCGTGATGTAATCGCGGGAGTGTGAGTGCCACGACTGCGCCATTTATTGTCTTATCAAGTTATTTATGCATATTTATGTTGTGCATTTTATGTGCCAAAAATAGAGCTCGGGTTACCGGTGCGGTTTGTTTATTATTGTATTGCACTTGAGGTTATGTGCATCGCTCTGGAATATAAATAAAACACAGACTTATTAGTTGGGAAAAAATCTTATGAGACGACGATTTGGCCATTTAAACGGAATTGATGCGAAAGATGTAGGCTGACACGTGCGTGTGAGCAGGATAACTAGTGTATGTTGCCTGGAAGTGGGAGCCGGGCTGCCAGCACGGTTAACAGTGAAATACAGAAATTAAATAATTGCCAATTAGTGCCTGTATGTATAAATTAAATAATAGCCTAAAGTTTAGAGTGAATAAATTACTAAACAGACTTGTGTTTCACACAGACATTGATGTGTATTGGAAGGTAAACATTTTGTGTTTTGCACTGCTGACTGTCTGGCAACGCCACACCGCTCTCTCACTCTCCCGCGGACTTTTTCCCAGAGCACATGTGCTGGAGCCAATTGTTGCTCAAACTTTGCTATTTGTAAATTATTTAAATTTGTTTGTGCATTCGCAATAACAACAATATATGCTAATTATATGCATATATTTTTTACAGAGCACAGGCATAGGGCAGTTGAGTTATGAACAACCAGGACTATGGCGGCATCCAATGGATACAGCAGCACGCATCTGCGGTCGACTCCGAGTCAGATATGCTGGAAAGCGGCGCTGCCGACAGCGAGGTGACTGCGGCCTATTTGGTGAATGGCAATGCGACCGACGAGGACCTCGACCATATGGCGGCCGAGAATCTCATCTTTATGGCGCGCGACGGACAGCTGAGCGAGATTATCGCTGCCAACGAGTCGGGGGGCGGCACAGTTCTCATCACAGACGGCGGCGTTGACGGCGGCGTTGCATACGCCGAGTCATTCGACGATGACGCACAGGTGGTCACCGAGGAGATCATTACCGACGATTGGGTGCAGCACCAAGGCGCCGAGCGGTAAGTCGCCATCACTGATACTTGGTGTTATTGAGATACTATATATAATAATTGCATTGCAGTGTCGAAATCGCCGCGGAGCAAATAGCTGGAAATGTCAATTCGCTGGAGCTACTGGATATGGAGCAGGATGAGTATACGGCACTGCGTCCATATCCGTGTGATTTCTGTAGCCGGCGCTTTCGCAAGAAGGCCAGCCTCAACAACCACATGCTGGCGCATCAAAACGATCGTCCGCATCTGTGTAAATTGTGCGGTGCACGATTCTCACGTCGCGCCGAGCTCATCAGTCACTTCAAGGCGCATGCCGAGGCTCAGGATGCAGCGGATGCGGAGGCCGCAGCGGCGGCTTCTATCAAATTTGAGCCACAGCAGCACAGACAAGTCGATGATCATTTCTACGAACAGGAATGGCCACTGTATCAGGACCAGGATCAGGAGCACGAACAAATGCAGGAGCAACAGCAACAAATGGACCAGGAGCAGCTAACAGTTTCCAACCAGGAGGTGCAACAGGCCAGCTATGCAGCAGTGAGCGATGTGCCCGCTCCAACTGCCGCCCGGGGTCGAGTCGAATAAGTCGCCTCAAGCCCAAGGAGGAGAGCACGCAGTACATTGTGATGGCTGAGAAGCAGACAAGCGACAACGACATGCAACAGTTTGTGGACTGTGGCGGCTTGGCGCCAACGCTGCCCGCCAATGCGACGTCCAACGACGTCATCGATGGCAACAATGCGACAGACAACGGTAACGGCCAGGCCATGAGTGCATCACGTTTCCCAGTGCTGGACGATAGCAAACCCTTTGTGTGCCAGCAATGCGGCTTGGCGTTTGCGCGGGAGAAGGCGCTCGTCTCCCACATCAAGGTGAGCATCTGACCACTTGGATAACCATTCTCCGGAAATGATGATTGAGTTGGGTCTGACTCTATGTCGGTTGGTCTGTGCGCTCAACTGAAAATGTTACGACCCAAGCACAACCTTGCAACAGTCTGATCCCAGACGAAATCCAATCCAACTGGGCCATTTATCATGATATTAACGAATTTCTACTTTTAGAATCATCGCGTGGACTCGCCGTTTGAGTGCAATCAGTGCCAGGAGATGTTCTGGGATAATCAGAGCCTGCAGGAGCATCAGAAGACACATCAGTTCGAGGAGAGCAATTCGGAGTACGATCCCGCCTCGGCGGGGGATGACAGTGCCACTGAGGAATCGGAGCCGGATCAGCTGTATGGTGACTTCTACTGCAGTGAGTGCGGCATTTCATTTCACAGGCAGGATCTGCTGCGACGCCATGCCAAGCAGATGCATAAGCTGGGCATGGCGTCCACAGTCCACTCTGTCGATGTGGATGGCAGTGCAGATCCTGATGCCGATGGTGATGGTGATGGCGATGGTGATGCCGAGAATACCAAAGATGCGCCGCATTGTTGTCATACGTGTGGCAAGTCATTCCCCAGCGCATTGGAGCTGCTCGCCCATGCCGAGATTCATGCCCGATTCCCGCCATTCAAGTGAGTATCCACTATCTAAATCAGCGGTGGGCACGAAATCTGGATTCGGGAGCTATATCTAAGTTGGGAGCAGCCGATGCGTGCCCACTGATCTAAATGTAGTTGGTGTCAACTGATTTCATTTCCCATTTGCAGATGCGTCTTGTGCGGCATTAGCTTTTACGAGGAACAGGCCATCAAAAGGCATTTGCACGCCCGTCATCCGCACGAGCTGAAGCAAAATTCGTGTGTGCTCTGTGGCAAGGAGTGTCGCGACCGCAAGGCGTTGATCAAACACGCCTGGGATCATTCCCGCGAGAAGTGCCACTCGTGCTCCAAGTGCGGCAAGAACTTTCACAACAAGGCGCGCCTGAAGCGGCACATGGCCTCGCATCGGGACAAGTCGGTGGTGTGCGAGGTGTGCCACGAGGAGTTCCCCGACGGACGCACCCTTTCCAATCATCGCCATTCGCACAGCACCACGTCGCCGGGCAAACTGTTTCCCTGCCATGAATGTGGGAAAACCTTTGGCTCCCGCAGCTCACAGCAGATCCACGTGCGCATCCACACGGGCGAACGGCCCTACGGCTGTCGCTATTGCTGGAAGGCCTTTGCCGATGGCGGTACGCTGCGCAAGCACGAGCGGATTCACACTGGCGAGAAGCCATACGCCTGCTCCGTCTGCCCGCGCGCGTTTAATCAACGCGTTGTGCTCCGGGAACACATACGCTCCCATCATTCGGGTCTGGATGCAGTGCGCGGCACGTATCATTGCACCGTCTGCACGGCGGACTTGTCCTCATCCAATGAGCTGATACAGCATCTCATTCAACACAGCGACACGAACACAGCCAAACAGCGACAACCAATTGTGAGTAGCACTCGGAGATTCCATTGATCACACCATACCATAATTCTCATGCTCTTTCCCCAATCTCTAGACGGGTCCCCGCAAGTACAAGCGCCGAAGGAAACTGCAGCCGCATGAGATTGCGCACATGCGTGCCGAGCACAAGGATGGTGACGATTACGCCAGCGACATGGATCTCTGCGATCTGGATGTGGAAAACGTGGACGATCTGTTTGATGCGGCGGAAACAACGCCACCCAAAAAGGAGAAGCGTAAACGCAATGCTGCCGGGTCAAGTCAAGCGAAACCAGCGTCCAATGGCGTCTCAACATCCGCGCTGAACAATAACACAACTTTAGCGGCCAAATCCGGCAGTGAAAATCAGGATCGCCTGTGGGAGGAGAAATTCCTGCAGGCAAATGGCAATGGAAATGGAAATGTCAACAATCAGTTGAATGATGATGCATTCAAGAACATCTTTCAAATTGATTCGCTGGTGGTGATTAACGATACCACGCTGCAGCCTGTGAGCTCATCGAGTGGAGTCACTGCGTCCAAGACGCGGCGTGGTGTCAGAAACACGCAACAGACGCAACAATTACAGACAAACAGCAGCAACAACAACAAGTCAACGACAACAGCGACAACCACAGCTGGAGAGGATTGCAGCAAGTCCAGTGCCTCCGTAACATCGAGCACTCGGAGCAGCAGTCGTAAGAAAGCAGCCAAGTCCACAAAGAACGCGACCAGCACGGCAGCCACATCGAGCAGCTCGCGTCCCCGGATGATACACACGGAAAAGTCGCGTGTGCCGCCGGAGAACGCGTCGAAGAGGACACGAGGCAGGTCCTACATCACGAGGACGAGCACCAGCGAGAGCAACCAGCTGGGCCTGGTCAAGTCGAGTGGCGTTGGCAGCTCCTCGCGCATTGTGGATGACTATGAGATAATATCGCCCGCCACACAGCCACCGAACCAGATCAGCTCCAGTCCGTTACACATCAAGCAGGAGCAGGAGCAGCAGCAACAGCAACGTGTCCCACTCATGTACGATGATACGCATCTGCTGATCGATGCGGCCTTGTTGCGCGAGAAGACCTACGAGAAGTTCAATCCCAGCATTGTCAATGACCTGGAGGAGATACTGCGCAGTCCGCTTAAGCATGATCGCAACTCGCGTCTGCGCTTCACCAGCGAATCGTCGACAACGCCACAGTTCCTGCCCGAGGAGGAGCAGAATCTGATTAAGATTGAGCCAACGTCACCGGATTTGCGTGAAATGGTTGAGAGCCAGCAGCGTGTGAGTTCCTCAGGGCACACAACCATCACCACGCCCTCATCATCGTCATCCTCGTCAGCGGCACGCACTTCCCGCCACCTGCGACAGCTCACTGCCAACTCTGGTTCACGGGCGGCCACAAAACGCCACAGCAGCAGCAGCAACAAAACAGTTTCCGCCAAGAAATCAGCGTCCTCGTCAGCAGTGAGCAAGGCAACCAACTCGTACCTCAGCTATGGCGTTGACTCCTACAACGTGAATGTTGCTGCCAATGCCAACTCATCGGATGTCAGCTCGGGATTCTTTTCCATCTCGGAGGTCGTGTCCGCGGCAGATGCCGCCGATGCAGCCGCCAAGGCAGCGGCGGCCAACAAGCCGGAGCGTCGCGCCCGTTGCTATGAGTGCGAAATGTGTTCGGCCAATTTTCCGGATCGCGCCCAGCTGCTGGAGCATGTGCACATACACATCTGAAACGAATACTGAGGTGATGGAGAGGGAATTGTTATTGGAACTGCTTTGTAGCGCTTGTTAGTGTGCTCCCCCGCCCACCAGGAAGGGAGTAAACCAATTTACTAAAACAAAAAAACTAAAACTATAAACCATAATTAAACTAATCATTAAGTTTTGCTTAAGTCTCTCGTATTTTTTGAAACATTTACGTACATTTCAATTACAAATTGGATAAATGTTATGCGAGACGAATAATATACATATACATATATATAAATATATATCTATATATTGTATCATAGAGACATCGAAAGATCGTTGATTAATGCGTTATTTAAATTGCATAAAGAGCATAGCTATAAGGCTTTTTAAATTTGTACCTCAATTTTGTTTCTGAAGAATTGGTATGCTGAAGTAAATAAATCCATAATGGTTTTTCATTTAAAAACAAAAACTTATCTGACATTTTGAATATGCCTGTAATATACAGTAGCTCACAGCTTATTACAACTGACTAAAATACAAACCCAATCAAAAGTATTTACAGAAAACTAAAGTTATATCAACTCATAATTTGAAAATATTGAAAATTACTTGAACAATTTTTATTTCTTTTAAAAAACAACTTTTTTAACTTTTATCCTCCATTTTAAAAAAAAAAATGGTTTTTTGATGCAAAAAGTTTCTCTAAACAATTCTAATAGTGACTGCAAAAGAAAATTATCAAAAATCTCTTAGCTAGTATTTTTTAAGATTTTTTGTGTGGGATGATTTAAGAAAAATTTGTATAAAAAGGAAGAAAAAGTGGCGAAAATAATAATTTTTAGCAATTTTCAAACTATCGTAAAAAATATTTGCGAAGAGATTTTTAAAAATTGTTTTAAGGAAAGTTTTGTATCATTCAAACGGAATTTAAATGACCTTTTCATTGATGTCAATATGTTAACGATATCGGCGCGAATTAGCCCCCAAATTTTAAGATGCTTGCTGTGCCAATAAATATGTTCGCCAGTGTATGTATTTCACGGAAGTCTTTCATCATTACGGATACTGTAACGATCTTGAACTTTAAAAAGTAATTGTTACATTTTTACACAATCGTTTATCGGTATGTAACAATTGTTATCGCTGTTTCCATGATGAATTCCTTTATTTACCAGATGCTCTCAGCTTGTACTCGATTTTATCGCAATGTATTTATGAGTCAGCTCTGAGAATGAGTATGAGAATAAATCCATATGTATGCCCGTATGTTTGTATATCCACTTATGAATATGCATGTGCTATATTTGCACTCTTTGTCATGCCGCTCTCTCTCTCAGAGAGTGCATCGCTCGCTCATTGTCTGACAAAGAATTGACACACACAAACACACCCCGACTGTACTGTACACTTGACTCAGTCCGTGTTCAGTCATCGCTGAGTTTCCAAACAAAGCAATATTATAATATCAATCTGTTTGTGTTTGTTTTGTTCGCAACTTGTTTTCGCTTCGCTCTCACAACCGACAGTCAGTTCAGATATTTAAAACAGTTTGGTCATTACTGTTGACACTTTTCCCAGCAATCTTTGCTAATTTCGTTCGTATTAACAGCTTTAATTTACAGTCATGGCGAACTTGTGTGGCGGCGTTAATGAAATCCAGGGTGAGGATTTCCAGCAGGCCGTAGATGTATTGAACAAATCTCTGGCCACTCTGGCCACGGGTGATGGACCCAGTTTCCAGTGAGTTGTAACTACTAAATTAAGCCAAGTTGATTAATCAGTAATTTTCTTTTAAAGGGTCGTCAAGGTCAAGTCGGTGACGTCGCAGGTGGTTGCCGGCACACTTTATCGCTACCAGGTGCAACTCTCCCAGGGAGATGACATCAAGGAGAGCTATGTGGAGATCTGGTCGCAGCCCTGGCTTCAGGAGAAGGGCACAAATATCAAAATTAAATTCGATGGCGAGGAAAATAACACTATTGATAGCACCTTTTAAGGTTGATCTACAAACTGCATGTAAACTTTACTTTATGTTTTATTACTATTAAATATGTTCTCTAGCTGAATCAATACTTAATAAAAGATATTATATTTAGTATTAAAAAGTCAATTTTCGAGGTAAAACACTGGTGACGAACACATTTCCATGCCCCAAACTTTCTGTTATCAAATTGTGTGACGAACGTTATTAAATAAAATATAACATTTTTGTTAGCGCAGTATCGAATGATAAATTTAAGTTTTTAAGAATAATTTATATATTAAATTTAATGAATTTAGTATATAATTGTTCATTATTCCTTTTTTTTTCTTCTATTTTTTCTATTGTGGGCTTTGATAAATCAATGGAAAATTTTGTAATGGTCACGATAACAGCTGTAAGTATATTTATACTATTTAGCAAGTGATTTCATTTGCATTAGGCAAATGTTTACTAAAAATGTGTCAAACGGAGATATGACTAAATATTTTGTGAAAACAAAACAATACTCGTTAAATTGTTTGAGTAAAAAGGTAGTTCATTATCTATGGGTAATATCCAGGGATTGAAAATGCTACGCTACTCCGTAGTATTTGGATTTGCTCTCGCTACCGCTCTCGATTCGAACAGAGCCGTAGCAGAGCCATAGCCGAAAAAAAGGATTTGCTCTGCTTTATTCTTTTTGTATCAGTAATGGGAGTGCATTTTCTACGCGTTCTTTCTGTGCTGGAGGGAGCGATGAGTATAAATATGAGAGCTCCTGTGTTGAACATTTAGTTCTTTGGCAACGTTTGGTCAAGCTTCAGTACTACAAAATGATCGGCTCAAAGTTATTTTACCTGACAATCCTCGCACTAGTTTGCGTTTCTGTCTGTGAAGATCTACCTGATCCTCCTCCTGGCGGCGAGAGAGAACTACACGGAGACGAGCCAAAAACGGCTCTCGATGAATTGGATGCGGCTCTGGCTAAAGTGGCTTCTGGGAATGGACCCAGCTATAAGTGAGTTAGAACTAACAATAAAAATACAAATATTATTTAAATTAGATTCTAAATGGTTCCATTATTTACTTAATATGTATTTTTGTGTGTGTACAAATAGAGCTGGCAAGGCGACAAAGGTGACGAGTCAAGTCAAGTTGACGATTCTGAGGTTGCTGTAATCTACTAATTGATTGATCGGCTTTTCTGCCAATATTCAATTTTATGTAACGCAGTCTTAAATAAATGATAAACTGTTTGATTTTTTGCAATCATGACATTAATAATAATTGTTGACAATGCTAACACTATACAAACACTATACAAAATTTCGAGTATCTATATAGTGTTTTTTTTTAATGCTCTAATGCAGATTGAAAATTTATTTTATTTCGCTTTTTTTTGAACTACTTATTTACGCCTGTAGCTTTAATTTTAGACCCGGTTTTAGATTTTTGAAGACGATATGCCCATATTATTGAGATCCATGCATATGACAGTGTAATTTATAATAAAAAGAGCGTGCTTTAAACTTAAATTTAAAAGAAAGGAAACATGTTTAATTTGTTTTAATTCAGAGTAACAAACTCTGCTTGCAAGTAGATAATCTGTTTTTTAATATTCAGACTATTCGGTAGGTCAAACATTAATAAGTATAATCGAAGACTGATGTCTGTTATCGGACGTTGCCCTTCCCAAATATTTCACTCCTCAGATTTATTTTATATATTTATTGGCAAGCTATAAATAAATATGTATTTAAATTAAAAATTAAAAAAAAGATAATTTTATATATTATTATAGAATATTATTAATATTATTATATAAAATATATTATGAGCACAGAGCGCGCTTTACACTTTAAGTTTGATAGTCAAGAAAATTGAGTTATATATATCATGTTTGCTTTTCCATTTATTTCCATATTATTAAAAAACTAGTTCAGAATTGTATTTATGTTTTAAATTTGCGTTAAGCCTGTCTGTTATAAAAAGCTTTTGAAGGCAAAGATTATAAAAAAGAATATGCCACACGTGATTATTCTTGGATAACACGTGCGTCCGCTTTAGCGAACATTCGCTGTACGTCTACATAAGCAGGTAAACACAGCTGTGTAAAATAAAGGAACTTTTTTGTCATATGTTTCGTATTTTTAACTGAAAGGCAAGCAATCAGCATATTTTTATTTCTTTATGGCTTACGACTCGGCTTCCTAATCTTAAGTTCGCAATCTCAAGGAATCTTTATCAATATTCTGTATATTTTCCAAAATTTTGAATATTCGTCGAGGAGTTTAATTCTTTTAACACCGCTAAAAATTTTAAATGTTGCCATTATTATAAAATTTAATTATGTGTAAAACATAATTATTTTGATTGGATATAGACGAGTATAATCGCTTGTTTTTTCTTTCTAAATTCCATAAATACATATGTAAGCAGGCTTATATAAATATATGTATACAGTATTTCTTCCATAGAATTCTTTTGTAATCTTTTTTAATTGTAAATTTGTAAAATTAATAATAAATAGATATTTGTTATTTTAATAATAACTATACGTAAATTGTGGCGCCTAGTATTAAATATAATTATAATGATTTGAAATAGACGAGTATAATCGCTTGTTTTTTCTTTCTAAATTCCATATATACATACATACATATGTACGCAGGTGTATATAAATATATGTATACAGTTCATATGCATTTCTTCCATAGAATTCATTTGTAATCTTTTTTAACTGTAAATTTGAAAAATTAATAATAAGTGTTTGTTTGTTATTTTAATAATAACTATATGTAAATTGTGGTTTCCCGGAATTTCGCGCCTAGTATTAAACAAAGGCCAAAATTCACCTCAAAACCAATTTTTCAACGTGAAATAAACCATTAAAAGTAAAATAATATTAGCTAATGATGTGTCCTATAGGATAGAAGAAGAATCTGCGACATTATAATCACAATTACAGATTTAGAGTTACTCCAAGTGCCTGCACGAATTAAGCTGTGACTTGAATATAGTCAATAGTTTTAGTTTTTTAAGCGCTAATTACGGAAATATAAAAACAGTTTAATATATCTACAAATATAGACAGTCCGCTGAAAAGAACTGCATTTAAATTTTGTTCATATCTGTAATAATTTGGAAGTTATTCGATCTTAAAATTTGACCCTACCCTTGCGCGAAATAAGCTGTGAGCCACTGTACTTGCAAGCAGAGTTTGTTACTCTGACTTAAAACAAATTATAAATATATGTAAACATGTTTCCTTTCTTTTAAATGCAAGTTTAAAGCACGCTCTTTTTATTATAAATTACACTGTCATATGCATGGATCTCAATAATATGGGCATATAGTCTTCAAAAATAAAAAAACCGGGTTAAAAATTAAAGCTACATGCGTAAATAGTTCATAAATTAGCGAAAAGAAAATTAATTCTCAATTTGCATTAGATCATTAAAAAAAAGCCCCCATATAGATACTCGAGATTTTGTATAGTGTTTGGATAACACAAACCTATGCTCAGCATTTAAATATTATAGCATTGTCAACAATTATTATTAATGTCATGATTGCAAAGAATCAAACAATTTATCATTTATTTTAGACTGCGTTACATAAAATTTAATATTGGCAGATAAGCCGATAAATCAATTAGTAGATTACAATAATCTCAGCGTCACCGTCACACTTGATCCTGACGTTGGTTCCGTCCTTTTGGAGCCAAGGTTGAGTCCGGATCTTGACGGTGCACTGCTTGGCAACATCTCCATCCTTCAGTTCCACAGTATAAGCCTTCAGCTCGCCCTCAACAACTTGACTTGTCACTTTTGTCGCCTTGCCAACTCTATTTGTACACACACAAAAATACATATTGAGTAAATAATGGAACCATTTAGAATCTAAATTAAATAATATTTGTATTTTGATTGTTGATTCTAACTCACTTATAGCTGGGTCCATCGCCAGAAGCCACTTTAGCCAGAGCCGCATCCAATTCATCGAGAGCCGCTTTTAGCTCGTCTCCGTGTAGTTCTCTCGGACTGCCAGGAGGAGGAACAGGTAGATCCTCACAGAGAGAGACGCAAACTAGTGCGAAGATTGTCAGGTAAAATAACTTTGAGCCGATCATCTTGTAGTGCTGAAGCGTGACCAAACGTTGCCAAAGAACTAAATGTTCAACACAGGAGCTCTCATATTTATACTCATCGCTCCCTCCAAGCACATAAAGAACGCGTAAAAAATGCACTCTCATTACTGATACAAAAATGGTTAGTATGTAAATATTACTTAGCAATCTGTTAAAGCTAAAGCTTATCAACCAAACAGTTTGAACAACTAAACTATGTCGGTACGTCAATATTTATTTATTTATTTACTTATTGTCAGGCTGAAAGCAGCCGAAACAACAATTAATTTGAAATTTAAACATTAAAATTAAAAAATATATATATTTAAATTACTAAAATGAAAAAGAAAATGATTGGCCCAACATTTGTTGGGCTAGGATTTGGGAAAACCCAGAAAAGCCCAATCAGACCAGAATTATATTAATAAGAAGTTAGTTGGTTCGACTAGTTATAGGTGATAATTTAGAGGCTTTAATAGTGAGCGGAGAACACTCGAAACTAATCGTACCGTACAAACTATTATAATCTGCACACAGAATGCGAAGAGGTTCGTGCAATTGAAGGTTATTTCATCCAACGAATTAGGATGAACATTATTCCAAGCATGATTCTACGGTTAATAAAAGAGGGAAGATTGAGTAAGAGAAGTCTACTAGAATATGAAGGCAACTGAATTTTCGAGTTCCAACTCAAGCCTCTAAAGCAAAAATGAGAAATGGTTTTTGAATCGATTCTATCCTGACACGATAGGATTCATATTGAGGAGAGCACACACATGATCCATACTCAAGAATCGGACGAGCAAGAGACGCGTATAGAAGTTTAGTAGTAAAGGGATTGCTTATTGACAGCTATAAGCAATATGCTTATAAGTCTATGATCAAGAACTATACCCAAGTCATAAACTGATTTTTCGGAATCATTCAAGCATTCCAATATAATGCCTTTAAGTGAATACTGAGTAATATGGCGCGAAGATCTATGGAAAGTCAAAACTTAACATTTCAAACTATTGAGATTTAATAAATTAGCTTGGCACCAAAGATGGAGTGCATTTAAGTCTGCTTGCAAGTGACTAAAAGAAGAAGGATCGCTATACGATAAACAAAGCGTCATCCGCATACATGATAGCATGGGAGTGAGATAATACAGATGGAAGATCTTTTATAAATAACGTGAAGAGTAATGGAACAGAAGTAACTTTGACGGACTTGAAGAATGAAATTTTAAAAATAACTTCTTGTGTTCTGTTACTTAAACAATTAGAGATCCAAAGATGAAGATTGTTCGAAAAACCAAGAAGATCAAGCTCTTGAGTAAGTAATAATAATATGATGTTATTTACAAATAGTTATATGTAATTTCACTGTTCGAACTAATATCACTATGTCATCATTATGTACTTTACATAAAATTTAATCAGGACTGATACGATTAATTCATAATAAGTAGAATAAATATATATTAAGTATATATATAATAAAATATTAAGTAAAAACACCACAAACGATTTTTTTCAATAAATTTCAATATATTTTAGTATGTAAAATTCCAGGGGGCTTAGAAGATATAACCTGTTAACTGAATATAAAAGTGCATATAAATTATTAGAAAAAACATTTTCTTTAGCATTCGGAACTGCGCAAAAAAAGTAATTTTTACTAGGTATGAACAATTGGTACCTTTTAGTGGCAAACCAAGTGCCAAAAACAATTTGTTTCTAAAAAATGAGAAGAAAAGATTCTGACTACCCCAATATACAGTCGTCGGATAAAGTATTTTGACAAAACTAAAGCTAAATCTTCGCGTAATTTAAACTCACTTTACGTTAAGTTTGACAAAAAAAATTCACAAAAATCTCTTCTAGTATTTTTTATAATTTTTTTAAAATTGGTAAATAGATACTTTTTGTATGAAAAGTAGGCAAAATGGGTTAAAAAAGTAATTTTTAGCAATTTTCAAAAAATTATAAAAAATACTAGAGAAGAGATTTTTGAAAATTTTTTTTTGCCAAACTTAACGTAAAGTGAGTTCAAATTACGCGAAGATTTAGCTTTAGTTTTGTCAAAATACTTTATCCGACGACCGTATTTACGTACTGAAATAGTTTAGTTGTTCAAACTGTTTGGTTGATAAGCTTTAGCTTTAACATATTGCTAATTAATATTTATGTATATACTAACAATTTTTGTATTAGTAATGAGAGTGAATTTAAACGCGCTCTTTGTGTGCTTGGAGAGAACGTGAGAGCTATGAGTATAAATACGAGAGCGTGAGAGCGATGAGTATAAATATGAGAGCTCTTGTGTTGAACATTTAGTTCTTTGGAAACGTTTGGTCAAGCTGCAGCACTACAAAATGATCGGCTCAAAGTTATTTTACCTGACAATCTTTGCATTAGTTTGCGTCTCTCTCTGTGATGATCTACATGTTGTTGGTGGTCCCAAAGAGCTGAGCGGAGACGAGCTAAAAACGGCACTCGATGAATTGGATGCGGCTCTGGCTAAACTGGCTACTGGCGATGGACCCGGCTATAAGTGAGTTAGAATCAACAATCAAAATACAAATATTATTAAATTCGATTCTAAATGATTTCATTATTTACTCAATATGTATTTTTGTGTGTGTACAAATAGAGCTGGCAAGGCGACAAAGGTGACGAGTCAAGTTGTTGCTGGCAGCTTGAAGACCTATACTGTGGAGTTGAAGAAAGGAGATGATGCCAAGCAGTGCACCGTCAAAATCTGGTCTCAACCTTGGCTCCAAAAGGACGGAACCAACGTCAGGATCAAGTGTGACGGTGACGATTCTGAGATTGATGTAACCTACTAATTGATTGATCGGCTTACCTGCCAATATCCAACTTCATGTTAAATAAAATGATTAATTGTTTGATTCTTTGCAATCATGACATTAATAACACTACATAGTTGTTGACAATGCTATAATTTTTAAATGCTAAGCATAAGTTTGTTTCATCCAAACGCTATATAAAGCCTCGTGTATCTATATGGAGCTTCATTTAATGCTCTAATGTAGATTGAGAATTCATTTTTATTTTTTTTTCGCTTATTTATAAGCTACTTATTCAAACCTGTCGCTTTAAATTTGGATCCGGTTTTTAGATGTTTGAAGACGATATGCCCATACTAACTAAAATAAAGGAACTTTTTTGTCATATGTTTCGTATTTTTATTTCTTTATGGCTTACGACTCGGCTTCCTTATCTTAAGCTAGCAATCTCAAGGAATATTATACTCTAAACAGCACTTAACACCTAAATATTCTGTATATTTTCCAATATAACATTTAAATGTTCGTTGAGGACTTTAAATTCCTTAACACCGCTAAATATTTTAGATGTTGCCATAATTATATATTTATTTATCAATAAACATAAGTACATTTAGTATATACATCAATATTTATGGGTAATATACTCCTTGTCCTAACTGACCGACTGAGAATCATTGTGTTGGTAAAACAGTTAGGCCTTGAATGCTGAAATATTTCAATGCAACTTCTTAAGTCATAATAATTAATAAAAAAACTAATTTATTCTACATATTATGGACTAAAGGTGTCAGCTCTGATTAAATTATATGCATAGTAAATAGGGATGACATGAGTTCTAGCACTGGAATTATAACTTTTTGAAACTAACAAACCTTTTAGAGAGACTCAAAAGAGTCCATTCATGTTATGACAAACATTCTAGTCTCTGTTAAAAAGAGTCTAAAATAGTTTAATCAGTTTTGCCTACTTTAATGAGGAATAAAGCAAGGTGAATTTACTAAGTAGGTGACGTTGTCACCACAGCTGCTCTCTTTCGGGAGTACAAACATTTGACAGTATGCCTGCAAACGTTGTCGAAAAAGGTTGTGTGTCGCATGTTTTTTTTATTGTCTTCTTCTTTACGAATAAACTCGTAGACAGAAAACAATGAAAAGAATAATTATGAATTAAAATATTATGAATAATTTTAAATTAAATCATTTTAATTATTTTGCGAAAACATTTCCTTTTCTGTCCGCTAAAACAATAACAAACGAAGAGTGCAGAACGTAAAACGTTCGCCATCTTTTTCTAGCGCTTGTCTCTCTGAGAGCGGAGAGAGAGAGGTGAAAAAATGATTGTAGCCTCACCACATCGGACAACGTCACCTTAATAGTAAATCCACCTTGGAATAAAGCATCTGACTACCCCAATATTTATTTATACTTACGTAAAGAGAGAGAATTTGAGCGCGTTCTCTTTATGTACTGGGAGAGAGCGTAAGAGCGAAGTGTATAAATATGAGAGCTCTTTGGTTGACCATTTAGTTCTAATACAACGCTTAGCCAAACTTCAGCACTCCAAAATGATCGGCTCAAAATTATTCTACCTGACAATCTTCGCACTTGTTTGCGTCTCTCTCTGTGATGATCTACCTGATCTTGGTGGTCCCAAAGAGCTGAGCGGAGACGAGCTAAAAACGGCACTCGATGAATTAGATGCGTCTCTGGCTAAAGTGGCTTCTGGCGATGGACCCAGCTATAAGTGAGTTAGAATCAACAATAAAAATGCAAATATTATTAAATTAGATTCGAAATGATTTTATTATATACTTTATGTGTTCTTTTTTTGTGTACAAATAGAGCTGGCAAGGTGGCAAAGGTGACAAGTCAAGTTATTCCTGGCTGCCTTGGCAGCATCTCCATAAGTCTTTATACTGTGGAACTGAAGAATGGAGATGCTGCCAAGCAGTGCACCGTCAAGATCTTGTCTCGCCTTTGGGGGGAAAAGGACGGAACCAACGTCAAGATCGAGTGTGACGGTGACGATTCTAAGGTTGATACCACCTACTAATTGATTGGCCGGGCTATTGAAATTGAAATCCAAATTTATATAACGCTGTTTTAAATAAAATTATTAATTGTTTGATTTCTTGCAATCATGAGATTAATTTTAATTGTTGACAATGCTATAATTTTTAAATGCTAAGCATAGGTTTGTGTTGTTCAAACGCTTTCTTTTAATGCTCTAATGCAGATTGAGAATTTATTTTTTTTCGCTACTTTAATTTTGGACCCGGTTTTTTAAATTTTTGAAGACGACATGCCCATACTAATGAGATTCACACATGTTCCCTGCACCAGTTTAATTTATTATACAAAGAACGTGTTTTGAACTTTAATTTAAAAGAAAGGAAACATGTTTACATATTTACAATTTGTTTGAAGTCAGAGCTACGAGCTCTGCTTGCAAGTAGCTAATCTGTTATTTAACATTCAGTCAAACATTAATATAATCGAAGACTGATGTCTGTTATCGGACATTGCAAGTTTTTTACTCATTAGGCTTATTTTATGTATTTATTGTTAAGCTGTAAACAAATATGTATTTAAATTAGAAATTAAAAAAAAAGATAATACATATATTATTATTTATATTATTATAGTAAAATATATTTTACATTTTCTTTTGTTTTGCATTGCGTATTATCTCTTCTTGGTCTGCTGTAGCCTGTCTTCACTGTTATCTTATCAGTCGAAGCTTTTACTCAGAATTTACGAGCACAAAGCGTTCTTTACACTTTAAGTTTGGTAGTCGAGGAAATTGAGTTATATATGTCATGTTTGCTTTTTCAATTATTTTTATATTATTTAAAAACTAGTTCAGGTTTGTATGTATGGCATTTGGCCTGTCTGTTATAAACAGCTTTCGAAGGTTAAGAATACAAAAAAGAATTTGCCACACGTGTTTCTTCTTGGATAACACGTGCGTCCGCCTTAGCGAACTTTCGCTGTACGTCTACATAAATAGGTAAAAACATCTGTGTAAAATAAAGGAACTTTTTTGTCATATGTTTCGTATTACGAACTGAAAGGCAAGCAATCAGCATATTTTTATTTCTTTATGGCTTACGACTCGGCTTCCTTATCTTAAGCTAGCAATCTCAAGGAATGTTAAACATAATTTAACAGCTTTATCAATACTCAGTATACTTTCCAATATAACCTTTTAAATGTTCGTCGAGGACTTTTATTCCCCTAACATCGCTAAATATTTTAAATGTTTCCATAATTATATATTTACTTATTAATAAACATACGTTCATGTTGTATATGTATATAATTATCAATCTAACATTCAAAATCCAACAATTAAATGTATTTTTTATTTTTGTTAATTCTGGGTTAAAAAGGTCAGATCCATATTTAATTAATATATAAATTTAAATTTCTTAGAAAAGCCCGTACGTAAATAGGTTTCTTATGGCCTGATTTGGATTTTAATTAGCATTTTAATTTTGTGACAAACAAAAATATATTTAATTTGATTTGAAATACACGAGTATAATCGCTTTTTTTTCCTTTTAAAATTCTATATATACATATGTACGCAGGTGTATATAATTATGTGCATACAGTTATATGCATTTCTTTAATAGAATTCTATTTGTAAATTTAACAATAAGTAAATATTTTTTATTTTAATAATAGCTACATATGTATATGTAAATTGTGGTTTTCCGCAATTTCGCGCCTTCTATTAAACAAAGGCAAATAAATGTATTTATGTGTTAATATTAAATGCATCTAATTCTGTACTTTTTTTTATTAACTCCGATTTATTACTTTAACATTGGATTATACTCATTATTCCAATAATCGAATAGCACTTAAGCAAACATCTACTGAGAATATTTAAAGATTGCTCTTTTCATATTTGTGTGCGACATTATTTATTATCTGAACAAAAGGCAGAATTTATACATACACACTCGTACACAATCTCACAAACACATACTCATACAAGCTTACTCAGATTGAACAGCTTCTCTCAGAGGCCTATAAAATAGCGTTGCAGCTCTGAGCTTGGCATTCAGTCTGAGATTGTGCTTAGAGTCGACATAGGACGGAAAAATCAGAGAAATGTTTGCAATGAAAGTTCTTTTTGTACTGGGCTTGACCCTCGCTGTGGTCTCGGCTCAAGTCGGAGCCCCATCTCCACTCACTGGCGATGATCTCAAGGAAGCCGAGGGTGTTTTAACCAACTCCTTGGCCACATTGGCCTCCGGTGATGGACCAAGCTACCAGTAAGTACCAAAAGGGCGTAACTCTTATTAAAATGTTATTATAATTGCATATAATTTTCTTAGACTGGGCAGAGTTATTTCGGCCACGAGCCAAATTGTTTCTGGAACTAAATACGTCTACGAGGTGGAACTCGTTGAGGGCACCGAAACAAAGACTTGCACTGTGGATATCTGGGCGCAGCCCTGGCTAAAAGAAAATGGTTACCAGGTTACTTTCAACTGTCCCGAGGGCAAAGTTGTTAAGACCCACAACTAAATGGGTTAAAGCGTGAAAAAATCAACAATAAAGAGTTCTTTTCATCATAGAAATTGAAAAATATTGATTAGAATATATGTAAATCAGACATAACGATAACTCAAACTAGTATAAAGGGGCGTAAATCTGATGCAACTACTTTATATACTATGGGAAAACTGCTCCATCAATTTATTCCACTTCTCGTGACTAGCTACATTCAATTAACGAATTGACATTGAGGGAATCTAATTAAATTTTGATAGAGAGAGATCAAAAAATGTGAACCCTGATATTTCTAATAATATTATGGTGATTTCCCATCACTTTACTTTCTAATTCTCTCCCAGCTTCTGTCACGGTTTTGAATTGACGAAACTGTTTAGCAAGAGTGAATATACTAACCAACATATACAGTATATTCAATAAATAGATAGGCAGAGGCACTGATAGCAGATAGGTAGAGAATGCGAGAGAAAAATTGAGACTGATTTAAAATACGAGTATATAAAGATAGACAATGCGGCCTTTCACCTATGTTCTATATACAATTTCTTGTTTTTAGGGTAGGTTATAAATAGATAATGGTATCAGGTAGTTACAGAAGATAGTTGAAAATAGTTGTTCGCTTAACTTGTGTGAATAGATTGATATGTAAATTGAGGTATTTTTACACCCTGATGTAATCATGAGCATCAGATACTCACATAACAGCTACTAGAGGAAATTGAAAAACGAGATGTAATGCATAGTTGGAATTTATTCTATATAAGTAATGGACAATTTGGTCCTAGGATGTGACATAGCTTAAATTAAATTGTTGTTTAACCGAAGAACTTGTTCTTGAAGCCGTTGTTGGCACTGGCGGTCAGCTTCTTGATCTGCTTGATCAATGCAGCCCTTTGGCTGGCGGCATGCTTTCTGCATTGGGCCAGTCTGCGTTGCAGGTACCTGATTCGGCGGAGCAAGCGCCTGTTCGAAGGACCGCCACTTGCGACGGTGGTGGTGGCTCCAGATGCGACGGTGGTGGTGGCTGTACCTGAAGCCGCTGTGGTGGTGTCTCCTGCCACTGTTGTTGCACCCGCTTCGGTGGTGGTCGTCACACAGTCGGGATCAGCCGCATTGGCAGCATCAGTACAATCGGTACAGTCGGTGGTAACTGTAGGTGAACAGGCAACCGCATCGCTGTATTGCACCAAAGACAATACCAAAAGGACGCAAGCGAAGACAACAGTTTGGACTTTCATCTTAATTCCACTGACTTTGGGTTGAGTGCTGAATGTAAATTTGGTAGCCCAGCACTTCTTTTTATACCGATTTTTGTCTCATTCATATTTGTTTTTGAATTGCCACACATGGAAATTCTGTAAACTGTTAAAATGGGCACACAAGTGTTCTGCAAACTTGTTTGAATTTAAACGTTTAATATGTAATCAGTTGTTACAAGTATTTAACGCACTTCTTTAACATTATTCTGTTCAAAGTCAACTAAAGCCGAAATCATTACAACAACCCAATAGATAACGCCTTCTTGTAGGTCTGAATTTCGGCAAAAATGTTCAAGCATAATTTTAGGCATTTTAGAAGTACTATAAATTCAAAATTTTGCACTGGAGATTCAATTAACAGGTGATACTGCTATATATTTATTGGATACTCCGCAAAACGTCTTCAGAATATATGTTTATACATGCAATGTACCTGTTAAATATGTAGACAGTCGTTTTTTTATAGTCCTGAAATTCGCATATACTATAATAATATAGATGTGTGAGGATTACAGATAAATAATTGTAATATTCTTTTTTTTTTTGTTATATATTCGAATTGAATACTCTTATAACCAAAATAATATATAACTTTTTTACAAACCATTTTGGGAATATCTTTTGGGTATAGGGTATATGACAACAAGCTGTTACTGATGTACGAGTATCTATTAAGAGGAAATTCTATTCGCCCTTCATAGAACAACATATTTTCAACACTTAAGAGAACTTTAAAAGAAATGTCTGCATATTTGTTAATATTTCATAAGCTTTTATTCAAAATATGTTTTGGATCAATTTAGATAAAAATATTATCTAGCCGAGAAACTTGTTTGGGAACGTATTACTGTTAGCCTTCAAGCTGTTGATCTTCCTTCTCAATGTAATCCTTGTTCTCGCGGCGTGCCTTCTGCACCTGAGCAATCTAAGTCGGAGTCTTGCCAGACGACGCAGCAAGCGCCATCTTGGAATGCCTCCTCCTCCACTTGCGACGGTGGTGGTGGCTCCAGATGCGACGGTGGTGGTGGCTGTACCTGAAGCCGCTGTGGTGGTGTCTCCTGCCACTGTTGTTGCACCCGCCTCGGTGGTGGTCGTCACACAGTCGGGATCAGCCGCATTGGCAGCATCGGTACAATCAGTACAGTCTGTGGTAACTGTAGGTGAACAGGCTACCGCATCGCTGTACTGCACCAAAGACAAAACCAAAAGGACGCAAGCGAAGACAACAGTTTGGATTTTCATCTTAATTCCAGTAGTTTGTTGGATGTCTAACTGAGACTCCCATTCTTCTTTTTATACCAATTTTGGCAATTTAACTTCACTTCCGAGTTTACGCAGCTGGAAAATGAATCACATACTTGTAATATTGATTATAACATTAAGTTCACATCACAATATTTTAGTGAGTTTTCTTGATGTTTAATCAGATGTTTGAATTATTCACTTCAATGTCAACCAACAGATATTTGAATAGTAGAACAAAAGCTGATTGCTATATAACTTTGCGTTTACTGAAATATATTGCAGCCTAACTTTGGGCGTTCTCAATTTTTAACAATTGTTGAACTTCAAACAACAATTCAGACCTTCTTGTTTAAACAGAGCAAAAACCATTTAGATATTTGCTTAAAACATGTTTTTATTAACAATTGATAAAGACTTATATCTAGCCCCTGAAAACACGAACATTGTTGCCACGGTTTCTCCTTGCATTGCGGTTGTTGTTACGTGTAAAACCATTTCCAGTGTTAGTGCTAGTTCCGGCTCCAGTTCCATTGCGATTCACACGAACACGGCGCACATTTGTGTACTGCATATTGTTAACACGGACAATCCTGCTATTAGGTCTTAGGGTCACAGATATTTCCGTTGTAGTTGTTGTTGTGGTGGTGCAATCGACGTTATCAACATTTGCCCCATCGGAACAGTCTGTGCAGTTGGTCAGGATGGTTGTTGAACAGGCCACCGCATCGCTGCTCCTCACGAAGAACATGGCCAAAACGGCAACGCTAAGGACGATTGTAGACGATCTCATTTTCGTTGTTAGATTGTTGTTTTCCAAGAATGTATATAAAACTTGTGATGTATTTCCGTCAAAATGCTCAGCTTTTTATAGTTCAAAATTATTTACTGTGAACCTTGAAAATTTATTTGCAAATGTGTGCAGCTGTTTAGTTTTTATTTGCTTAGAAATTTTGCATGAACTATAAAACCTTGTGTTACCCAGGTTAGCAAATGAATGACGCGATCTCAAGCATTTGAACTCAAGGATAAGCATTATTTTGGCAGTGGAGTAGTAAGTATTGTTTAATTGAAGCGATATTTATTATAAAAACCGTTATGACTAAATATTTGAAAGTTCACCACTTAACATACGATTCACTGGTGAATTCACCAATTTCCATACAAAAGTAACGAAAAATGTAGAATTTTTTTCTAAATAAATAAGCGTAGACAATATTACATTCAGTATACTCATATAATCCTCAGATTAAATATAGTAAATGTGTAATATATATATATATACACCAAGTTTTATTGAAATATATAAACAAATACATAATAAACAAAGCAAAATTCCGCAATCTAATAATGGCATAGCGAACTAAAAATGGTTTTTATTGTTAAGCAGTTTATAATATCATGTTGAGGAGCATTTTGGAATCTTTGAAAAATTTATAGAGCATATACAAGTCGACTCCTGAGTTGTAAAAAAGTCTTGATAAAAGAATAGTGTTAAATACACTTTAGAAACAGTTAAAACTATCTTAAAATGGAATAAGACTTGATAACAATACAGGTCTTTTAAAAAACAATGACGTATTCAAATACGAAGAAACTTCGTGAATTAAATTACTTTTAGTACTGGTCTTAATTACTGGTGCAATGCTAGTGAAATAAACCAAAACTGTAAATCCAGTTTAATATCGAAAAGCAAAAAGCGACAAGAGAGAATCGTTTGAGTTTTTTGTATAAAATCATTCCAAAATGAACGAAAATTTTGACTTGAAATGTTGCTGGGTCGAAAGTCAGACCCACTTTCAACTTCAAAACTTAGTCAAGACTTATTCGATTTCCAAGCGGAATGCTATTTTTATTCTGATTTGTCCTAAATTCATTCTGCGCTCAAATTTATTTCGATCAAATATTTTTTTACCTAAGATATCGATTTGTATAGGGTCCCTTTTGTCATTTTCGATATTTCGATATTTTAAATTTTAAATGTGAAGTTTTGGCATTTAACCAACTCCTTACGTTATAAATAACTGAGCTCTGTTGAAACTATAATAATTTATGTCGATTTATCAATACAATAAAATTGATTAAGTAAACTAGATTGATTGTCAAAGAAAATCGGGGCAAAGAACTTTGAAATCCCTTTCTCGAAAATCGAATTCTAAATATTAGATTTAAATCAAAATACACAGCGATTATATTATGCAAAATTTTATTAAAGGATTATTTGAAAACAAACGTATTCATGTAAGAATATTTATCCTCTAACCACAAAAACATTGCCACCGTTGCGGGTCCTGCGATTTGTGTTTCCATTCCTCACATTTCTGCGTCCTCCGTTGCGAGGTGTATTTCCATTCCGGTTTACTCGGACACGACGGACATTTGTGTATCGTAGATTACTAACGCGGACAATTCTTCGATTGGGTCTCAGAGTTACTGTTCCCGACCTAATCGTTGTTGTAGCCTCCGTAGTTGCTGCCTCTGTTGTTGTGGTAACGCAATCAGCGTGTTCCGCATTTGTCTCATCTGCACAATTGGTGCATCCTTCTGGCACATCGGGATCAAGTGATTCACAGGCCACCGCGTCTCCGTTTCTAACAAGGAAACTGGCGAAGATCGCAAAGCACAGGAAGAATGCAAAAGTTTTCATTATAGCTGATTGAAATTGTTGAATTGTTTGATAGCAACTAGCTAATAAGTCTCTTCTTTTATACAAAAATTATTGATAAATTATTTGCAAATTAACGCAGATGTTTTTATATTATTTACTGACGAATATTTTGCGAATTTGTCTTCGATTTGTAAACAAATAAAAGGCTTATGATTATTTGAGACGAGCAAATATAACGCATTTCTGATGGGCAAATAGACAGGTTAGCTTCACTGATCAGTACACCTGGGGATCAACTTAAAATAATTTAAATGATTTCCGGTCTGTTACTGTAGATATTCAAGGCTAATTGAGATCACATTAATATAAGTCAATACATAAGATTTGATTATACTTGATTTAGATATTGTTCTAATGCTTCCAGAAACAGGTCTGAATACACTGTTATATTATTATAAAAGAATGTTAAAAAAAAGTTTTAGATTTTTAGTGTTAATTTTTTTAATTGTATTTTATAATTGAATTTTTACTTAATAAATAATATGGGTATTAAAATTACTACAAAACAAGAAAGAACGCTTCTGAAATGTTCAGTATCCGAGTGTATCCATAAAGTAAATACAAGTTAAAAAAAAAAAACATGTAAAGAAATATAAAATAAGCAACGCCCCCGTCGATTAAAGATCTTCCGCCAGACCTGGAAGAGCCGGTTGAACTTGATGACCCCCACAGGAGCAATCTCTGTGGGTCACGGGTCAAATGGTACGTCCGGTACCTCCAGCAGGGGATGCCGCAGAAGGATGCGCTGACAATGCCACCAAGATCCCCTTTTTAAAGAAATAGATTTTGTTTTAAATCTTATACCTGAGTTTGTAAATACTTACGGGTATTTCAGCTCTGAATACAGAGTATCTAACAGTCGCTTTTGATTTAAGTTAAATATTTATTTAAAATGGATATCGGATTTACAAAATATATTTATTAATAATGGATCGAACATATATTCAACCTCTCAGGACGCGTACATTGCGGCCACTTCCATTTCCATTGCGACGGTTTCTTCTTACATTGCGGTTGTTACGTGTGGTGCCAGTTCCAGAGCTGATGTTATTTCCGGCTCCAGTTCCATTGCGATTCACACGAACTCGTCGCACATTTGTGTACTGTAGATTGTTTACACGGACAACTCTGCGATTGGTTCTTAGAGTAACAGAGATTTCCGTTGTGGTTGTTGTTGTGGTGGTGCAATCGACGTTATCAACATTTGCTCCATCGGAACAGTCCGTGCAGTTGGTCAAGATGGTTGATGAACAGGCCACCGCATCGCTGCTCCTCACGAAGAACATGGCCAAAACGGCAACGCTAAGGACGATTGTGGACGATCTCATTTTCGTTGTTAGATTGTTTTCCAAGAATGTATCAAAATCTTATAATGTAGTTTAAATTGAAAGCTAGCTATTTATAGCAAAAAATTTAAAAACTTGTATTTGTTTAAAGCCTTGAGAAATGATTTTGCAGAAATGAGCAGGTGTTTTGCAATTGTTTCTTTTACCTTGTTGCTCCAGGTGGACGGAAGAGAGACGTCAAATCAAAGATTTCAACTTTAGGGACCGTTAAACTTTGCATAAGATCGGAAATATTGTCAGCAAAAAATGCACAATCCAGTTTTTTCATAATAATTTGAAGCTAAACCTAAGCTTCTTAATATGTATGAAAACAAGGCACCTGATCAAAAATAATATATATAATTAAACTAGACGGAGATGTAAATTTTGTGTTTCATATTAAATATTCAAATGTTGTTGTAAATCTAAAGCTATAAATTTATAACAGATGATGTAGTTTTATCTTTCTTGCTAATAGAATTCATAATATAACGTGAGAGTTTCCAATGACTGAGCTTCTGTATAGTTTTAATTATAATGACGTCAGGTGTCGCTTTCGAGTGTAGCTAAAACAATGACAACAGCTTTGGCCTTATTTGATTCGATTCAGTTGGAGTTCGAGCCGATCGTTGAGCAGATCAGTCATGGAATATACACACTATTTTCATATAATTTTCATGATGCTCATACAGAGATCGGTGAGTAAAAAGAATTTAGGTAGAAAGTTAATAAAAATATAAATTTTTTCATTTGTAGCTTTCAATTTGTATACCTCCCAACCATTGCATTGAGGATGTAAGTAGAAAACTCTTCACATTTGTTTGGTTGCTCTGTTTTAATCGTGCCAGTTTACAGATGGAATATAGCGATGCCAAGGAGCGTTTCACTTACGTGCTGTCCAAGTATGCGGAATTGGAAATGAAAATTACCGGCGAGCCCCTGGGGTAAGTTCCGAGCGAGCATTAATTTCATTAACCCGTTAAAATTTTGACGCTTTGGAGCGCAGTTTGCATGGCAAACTCGTCACGCATGGCAACATCGAGGAGCAGCACATAGTGTTCCAGCTGATGGACAATACACCGCACGACGTCATCCAGAGCTGCGTGTTCGTGGTAACCAAGATACCTGGTGAGTGTGAGTCGATTGTCACTGTCTGCAACACATTCCTGGGTCGCACTCCGCGACCGCTGTTGGAGCGCAAGCCACTGACGGTCTGCGAGGATGGCGTGCGGGAAGCGGAAGTGGAAGTGGACGTGGAACCGGAAGCCGAGGACACAGAGAACGTCAATGAGGGCAAGGAGGAAACAGCAGCCACAGCACCGGATGTCGATGTGACCAGCGTCAGTGAGCTCATCTAAGTGACTCTAGGCAATAAAGGCAAATTATAATGCCCTGTTATTGGCTGAACAAACGGAGCAAGTAGTATAAGCTAAACAAAATTGTTGGATCATAAATACAAACAGCACTTATTCACTACAAAACAAACTCAAATGTTATAGGCTTAAGTTTATGTAGAGAAACAAAATATTCACATTAATAAGATCAGCCTAAAAGTATACCATAAATAAAAATATAAAAGCTAACTAATATTTTGCCTTGGCTGTAAGTTTGTATAATTTGTATGAATATTTATATGTTGAATTAAATACTTTCTGTACAAACTTGGATAAATTTAACAAATTTGATAGCAATCTTAAGATCATAATGATATGGAATGCATTTGCTCTTAAGCAAGAGCAACAACTATTTATGCAACTTGAAGCTTAACAACTGAGGACCGCCAACTGCAAAAAATTGCGCCTGCGCTTTAAATCCTGTGAAAGAGAGTGCTTAGAGTTTTGGGTACAGTGGTCTGCAATCATTGATTTTTAAGCGAATTTGTAATGGATGACGCAAAAAACTAGCTAATAAAGTGCTAGGAAATCAAAGCTAAAATAATTATAATAATTTAATATAAAAGTGCCTTTAAGCACTTTTCAAAAGTCATATAATTAAAGAGAACTGTGTTAATGCATTGCTTATCAATTTCGCAACACGGTTGCATTCATTGCCATCACCCACAGCTACCTTGAAAGAGAGTGAGAGCGCTTCACAATGAGAGAGCAAACTGGAGCAGCAGCAGCGTGTGCCAAATAACAGTAAACAAAGCGTAGCACATGCTACGTCGACGGCAGCGATAGCACAAAAGTTGCTGCTGCTGCCTCAGTCGCTGCTGCTGCTGCCTCAGTCGCTGCTGCTGCTGGTGCTGCTGCTGCTGGTTACGCATCGGCCTATCAGTTGATGTCTGGCGCCAAAGCGAACTGGAGCAACGAAAACGCGACAATACCAAAAGCTGTGAGCTCAAACGCTGCACAACACGAATGCTCCACAGAGACGTAGAGAAAGAGAGAGAGAATAAGCAATACTAAAGAAGAGAGTGACCAAGCCGCAAGGCAGTAGCGTGAGGGAGGGAGGGAGAGAGCGAGAAAGAGAGCGAGCTTATTTGGATACGTTGTAATGTAGCCCAAGGTGAATTTACTAATAAGGTGACGTCGTCCGATGTGGTGAGGCTACAGACAATAAAAAAAACATGCGACACACAACCTCTTTCGACAACGTTTGCAGGCATACTGTCAAATGTTTGTACTCCCGAAAGAGAGCAGCTGTGGTGACAACGTCACCTTAATAGTAAATTCACCTTGATGTAGCCTAGACCCGCACAGAATTTTTGGTCGCGACATTGCTCAGTGCTCAACTTGACGTCGTGCTGTGAAAAAGTCATACCGAATAAAAATCGGGCAGGTCTGTGACAGAGCTTATCCACCCACCGCCCGCCATCTGCTCGGACACCAAGCTGCTGGCCGTACGTATGCGTATGCGGAATTGCCGCCGGTTGTAAAACAGAAGAGCAAACAATTTTTGCATAATATGTAAAGCAAATATAAATAACAAAAAAACAACAACAACAACTGTAGCAAGCAAAGCCTAGTGAAAAATTAATCAACTATTTAGTGTAATCATAAAAAAAGTTAAAAACGAAAAAAAAAAACCAAAACAACAACAGCATCAGCGAAACCACAAAAATAAATGCTTGTCAAGTGCAGCGAATAGCGATTTGTCGCCGTTTTTTCTACACAATTCACATTTGCCAGAGAATAAAAAGTCGCGTCGCTCAGTTGCGTGTTATCAGGCAGACAGGCAATAATAACAACAACAACAATAATAAATACAAATAAAAATATAAATAATAACAATAACAGTGACAGTGACAGTGAGAGAGACACGTTCCAATACTCGTATACTATTTACAAAAATAAAAAGCAGAAAGAAAAGTAGAGGCAAAGTGTAACTGCATTTGAATTGGACGCCGACGCCAACGCTGACGCCAAAAGCAAACGCACATGTGAGTAGCTATTGTTGTTGTTCTGCCTACCTTTTATATCTGCGTGTGTGTGTGAGTGCGTGCTTGTGTGAGTTAGCTCAGCTGAAGCTGTGTGCTGCGCTGCGTACTGAGCGTAAACAAAGCAACCAAACAAAACACACACCCGCAAAAAAAAAAACACACACACAAATTAGTAGACCCAAAGCAAACTGAACCACAGAGCCCCGAATGAGAAAATTAGAATATTTTACCCTTGAATACGAATTTACTGCAAGTATTTTATGTATTAGCGAGGGGTTAAGGAACGCAACTGTGCGATGTTTAAAAAAGCACTTTACTTTTCAACAACTTTTTCTCGCCTCAAATTTCATAAATATAAATAAAAAGCAGCGACGTGAGCATCTTTTTTTTTTGCTTTCTTTCCTTTTTCTGTCTTTGTTTTGCTTTTGTGTCGCTTCCTTCTGACGTGTAACGCAAATTACTTTAAAAATTGTTTTCACACAGTTTCTCAGCGTTTTTTTCTCGCGCTCGAATTCTGTCTTGTTGCCCTTTTGGAGATTCGCCAAGTATCCATCCATTCCCCCCAGTTAGACGGCCAGACAGTGAGTCAAGTCAGTCAGTTAGTCAAATCCATTAAGTTGTTGTTTTTCTTATTTTTTTTATTTTTCTTTTCCATACTGAAAAGTAGCCCATGTCAACGTTTTGCATCCAACCACAGTCTCTCTTCTTTTATTTTTCTTTTCACTTAACTTTCTGAGGATTTAAAAAATAACACAATTTACTGACTTGTTATGTTTGTTTTAAAACACTTCTTTTACCACTTTCCTTTACTGCTTCTATTGTGAATGTCAACAAAGGGGCAAGTGGATTAGAGCTAATGCATAAAACAAGACCACATTAAAACCACCTTACTATGCACATGAAGGTGCAATATAAATTTATATTGCAGTGCTCAAGAGCCAATCTAAAGTTGCTGAAGAAGTGTATTAAATTAACTTGCAGAATCAGGACTTTGACTTATCTCTGACAAGTTGTTAAAGAGTTTCAGCAATTATGGTTTTTATACAAGAGTTTTCCCTATTTGAATTATAGTCATCTCTAGGTCAAATTAGAATTTAATACAGAGTATCTACAATAGTTGTCTTTGATTCCCATTTTTATTCAGATTTTTTGCATAGAATCCGGCGCGTGTCCTCGTGCCCTGCCCTCAATAACTGTCGTTGTCCGGTTTCCGTGCCTTCAAGTCGAACTGGACTGACGTTCATTGGCTTTGTGCGGTCCTTAGGCGGATATTTGTTTTTGTTATTGTTCCTTCATTCTCAGCGCCATTTGCCTTGACTTGCGTTTCCTCTGCCTATGGCTATGGCGCTTCCTTTTGCCTCGTCTCCATTTCCATTTCCATTCCCATTCCCACCTCGATTTCTATCTTCAGCCGCTGTTTCATCATCGGCCATAAAATGGTGTCTCTGCGCACATTTCGCTGGTCGCGTTCACATCTGTGACAGGCTTTTGCCTAGTTCAACCTTGCCTCGGCTCGTTTTTATGGCCCACACAACGCGCCTCAGTCCTTCATTCTCCCTTTCAGACATAAACACATTTTCGCAACTTTATTTTGTTCCTCAATTTCTTACGCATTCTTTTCTTTACACACTGCTTTGCCCAACCGTTTGGCCCACATTATTCCATTTCCTTTTTGGATCGGCTTTCGCCAACTTCATTTAATCAGCAATTCATTTATTAAAACGCTTCGACGTCTTTGATGTTCTGGCTTTGCTGCTTTTATTCTTGTTCCCGTCTCTCTGCCTATTTTAATTGACCTTGAGGCATTTTCCTTTGGTTTATTGATTCAGTTATCTCCCCATGTACTTGAATAAAATTGACGCTAATTCGCTGTCGTGTGAGCAAATTATTGCGATAGATAGATAAATCCAAATTCATTTGATTGCCTCTGACATTATTCCTCTGAGCGATGTGCTCTGATTCCAATGACCTTTGCTGAAAGTGGCAATCAAGTATATGATTAAATTTGTTACGCAGAAAGCTTTGGTTATTAGCAGCTCTCAAATGTCAGATTGGTAGGGCTTAGATATGCACATTTTGTATGGAATTTTCTCTTTAACAAATCAATTATAATTATTCTTTTACAGACTTAAAGTTATCTAGTCATCATCGAATCATCACGTGCAATAATTGGTGAGTAACAAAATAAAATGCTTATAAATTACGTTTACGCAGGGTGCATGAATTTAAACAAGCTATCAATGTGATTCAAAGCACACATCAACATTGCTCATAAAAATGTAAAAAATCAAATTACATTTTCACTTCTGGAAGAACTAATATTAATATTGACCAAAGACTCGAGGAAAGTTTCCTGAGCTGCAAATAGTTGAGAAGTGCTATGAATAGCAGGCGCTGTCGCCATTGTCGACGTCATTTCTTAGCCAGAACCAACACAACCTGCCACAGCAGCCGTTGTCTGACTTTTAGTTGGCTCATTTTCATTTTCTTTATATTTTTGTATTTTTCATTTGGCAGCGATGCCACAAAAAGCAACGCGAAAAACTTTAGCATTACCCCGTTTTTATAAGAAAGACGCTTATCCATCTTACCCATTTTTATCCGTGTTTCTCTCGCCTTTCTTGTCGATATTTTTCAAAGTGCTTCTGGAACATTTTCTTGGCTTGGCCCTTTTGTGGTCTGGCCCCAACTGACTTCTAGTTGCTGCTGTTGACCACAAGGGAAAAAATACTGAAAATATCATTTTAAGTATAAAAATGAGTCAACTTTAAGATACCCGTGCACTTTTATGAATTCACTAAAAACTGTTTGCAGTTAGATCTGAAAAGTACAGCAATATTAAATTTATTTCGACTGTTCAACTGCTATTACATTAGTTGGATATCTGTGCTTTTTTATAATTAGATAGGATAAATAGTAAGCTAATATCTAGGTACATTCTGTTTCTTAATTTAATTACCGGAAAAGTTACAAAAAAGGGTCGCCGCTATCGAAGGATGTTCACAACAAAACTTATTGTCTGCGGGGTTTTTCGCTTTACTGCTCATCGCATAAATTTTTGCAGCACGAGATTCTTATTTTCCTCGTTTTGTGTCCTGACCGCTTCTCCTTATACTATAGTTGTTTTGGTAGTTGGATTTTCTGATTATTCCTTTTGCGCTATTTTTAGCAGTCAACATTTATTTTGGTCATTGGTATTTTCCTATTGTCTATGTTGTTGCTAATTTGGCCACAAAGTTGACCCTCGTCCTGGTGACTGTGTGAAAACAAAACGATAGAAAACCGATACGAAATGTTTACTAAAAATGCTTTCAATTAAAAGCTTTCGCCTTGTTTTGCATGCAGAGCCAATAACAACAATATGGGGCAAGTATCGAGTTTTACTATCGATTATGTAATCATGAATGACCGTCAAAGCCACTTGGATTTGCTGTGTAATTCAATTTTATTAACTACTGCATGTTGTTACAACAGATTAGGATATTACGTATACGAAGCGTATGCATTTGTTACTTGAGCATGGAACCGTGTGTCAGCTGAAGGAATGATTAAATTTGTATACCATTGTCCTTGTTTCCCTATCGACCGTTTGCTGAATTCAGCAAGTTGCTTCCATAATTAAATTATTTCGCTGTTTCAAGAGCCGCTCATTGAGTTAATTTGTAACAATTTGCGACTGAGCTGAAACAGCAACGTCTGCGCTTTTGCTTTTAATGCTCGTTCTCCTTTTCTGCGTCTCACTCTCCATTTTCTTCTTTATATCGTACTGTTGGCCAGTTAATGTCGCGGCGGGCTTAAATGAAAGGATTGCCTTTCCGGTTGCTTCCAACAAGGCTTCAAGCACGAAAAATAAATAACATTTACCTGACCCTCTACCACCATCTCGACCATCTGCACTTGCCCCGCGTACAAACTGATGGTTAAATCGTGCGGCAATAAAGAGTCAACCACTTGGCCAACAGTTTCAGCTTTGCTGTTGACTCTTTCGTGTGCATTTAATTAGCATAATTTGATTTGTATACTTCTGACTCTACTTGCTTTATATTCAAATTAAATAAACATAAATTGCAATTTATGTCATATGATTTTTTTGTTGCTGTTTTGTTCTGTTTTGTGTTTTCTTGTTCACCTAAAAAAATACAATTTGCAGACAGTTTAAAATTCGTTTAATTTATTTTAAATTAGCCAAGTTAAGAAATTTAGAGTTTGACCCGATTTTAAAAGTTAATTACGAGTTGGAACAATTGTCGGTCTTAATTTAAATAAGTTATAGCCAGAAGGTAGAGTAAAAGTGAAAGGACAACTTTAAACATAGTAATAAACAGCTAAGTTGCTTTAGGTTAGTTTCGGTTGATCTAGCCTATAAAATTACGTGATGAGCTTTTGTACTTTAGCCATTTTTCATTAATAAACTGAAATAATATAAATAATAAATTTACACAATAAATATTTAACGCGAATTATTGCACAATGACCATCGAAAATCATCTTTATTGAATCAATTTAAATATCAAATAGATTATAATATTACATTTAATGACAGTAGCTACCGTGATTTCAAAAAATAAATACCTTATATTTCACATGTAAATAAATAAGTTAACAGGCACTTGACTGCACTTGATGATGAAAAATTTTACTGAATTGATGTAGGTTATAGTTCAAGCTTTTTACTTTTGCGAAACTCGTATACCAACTTGCTTTCATTTATTTATTTTTGTTTAAAAACTATTTAGAATATTTTCAAAATTTTGTTTCATAAAAACTTGCAGGCAATTTGGCAACTGCAGCTCATCGCTGCCGGCAAAAAAACTGAACAAACTTTTCACCACAACAAAAAATGGTAAGAGCACCATACAAAATTCCCGTAATTTTCTTTTTTAAATATTGTGAAAAGTAAGCAAAATTTTACTCACGCTTTGAGTTTGTGGTAAGGGTGGCAAAGGGGCCTCAGGAATGGAAAGTCTACACAGAAGTCGCAGCATGCAAATTTCCGGCTTTTAGCATCGGTCTGTTATGTTACTGTGTCTGTGTGTGTGTCTCTGTGTGTGTGCCGCAGTTGGAGCAACAGTGCGCAAAAAAAGTACACACATTCCAAGTAAATGCTCACGAATGTATGAATATTTTATATAGCAAATGTTACTAAATACATACATACAATCATTCCCTTTAACAGTCTTTATGTCTAGCCGACCCATTTGGAACTAACAGCATGACAGAAGCACTTCTGCATGCCTACTTATTATTTTAATTGAGGCAAAGTATCAAGAAATGTGCTGAAACTTCAATTTCCAATGTGCTCATCATGTTCGTAGAACATTTTAAGTATAAATTCGCTTAAACATTATGATTATCTTTGTTATAAGATGAGCGAGTCCAACTGGGATAGCAGAGAGAAATCTGCAAAAAGGACATGTGTAAAGTGTCAGACTGTATGTCTGTCTGTCTCTCTAGCTCGTGTGTGTATTTTGCGGTTTTGCAATTCAAGATGTGACTTCCCCTCAGTTTCAGTCTCAGTTCCGTCCAGGCTGAAGAGTTTGCCTCAAGGACCTCAGCCCTCCCCTTCCCTCTAAACACTGCAGTCGCGACTGTTGCTGCTGCTCTGGTGGCTGCTTAAGTGCCCAAGCTCAACTTTTGATGCTGCCTGCTTCCCTAACTGCTATCTAAATGTGTAGGAATGTGTGTGTGTGTGTGGGTTTCTATATCTGTGCCAGTCATAAACGATTCTTGCTTCTTATGCTATATAAAAATCTATGCTACATTAGTTCGTTAGCTTCAACCGTGTTGGTTGTTGTCGTTGTCATTGTTGTTCTTGCTGTATATTTTGTTTGTTTTAAGGGCTTTTGTTGCTGTTGCTGCGCTTTTGTTGGTTCCGTGTTATGCTCGGGCATTGTGTGTCACTGAAGAGCGCTTGAGGTTAGCAGGCAAAGCCTTGTCTGACAGACAGGGAGATAGCTACAGTTGTTCCATGTGTTGGCATTTAGTTATGGCCTAGTCATGACAGCAACAACAACCGCACACATACTCGTAATGTGGCTAAAAAGAGCCATAAACATTTTGCCCAGCTACAAACTTGAACAATGTTCTTGTAATTATTCCTCAGCTGCTGTCATGTCAGACGCCAGCGACTCTTGACTCCTTGTTGCCCTTGTTACTTGCCACTAATCCATGTTGCTCAACAGACAACAGACAACAGACTCTGCATTTAGAGAGCCGCCTGCAGCTGCCTTAGCCAACTTTGTGCCTGCTAACAATGGCATCAAAATGCACTAACAAGCGTCTAAACTAATTAATAACTGTCAACAGCCTTTATTAGATTTACTTGATTCCACTAACACTTTTATTAGCTAAACGTATTTAAACTACGAATAAAATAACCTGTTTAAACTGAGTTTAGAAAGGTTTGTGGGCATAAATATTTTACAATCTTATAATAAATGAGCTTCAAAAGGATCGCTGAAGTTATGCATATTAATTTTTATATAATGTCATCTAATTGATATATATTAATACATATAATATGGATAAAATATGTCTCTTATTATTTTATAAACAATCTTTTGTGGGCATAAATATTTTACAATCTTATAATAAATGAGCTTCAAAAGGATCGCTGAAGTTATGCAAATTAATTTTTAAATAATGTCATCTAATTGATATATATTAATACATATAATATGGATAAAATATGTCTCTTATTATTTTATAAACAATCTTTTCTTGCACTCAAAAATTTAAAAGTGCTTTTCAAGCCAACTGATTGAAAAATCGATGGTCATGGTAGAAACGTCAATTATTTTAACTGCTTCAATTTGGAACTGCTTCACGGAAATCTAGTTGAGCACGCGCTTCGAGTGCGGCACACGCTGCGTATGAACAATGTGAGGCGACAATTAAAAGAGAAAATGGCCCATGTCACGTATACGGCATGTGACACTAGTTTTTATGTTTAATTACAGTTTTTATGGCCACCAAGTGCCCCACGAAAAACGATTCGCGGCAGTATTAAAATGGACCTGGAAGAACGGAAAAAAAATATGAATAACGAGCTGGGCATTCGGAGCGGAAATGCTGCAGGAGATTGAGGCAGAAATAGGACAACATGCAATAAAAATGAAATTAATTACCCGTGTGCCGCAGGCCACGCATGCGAGGGTGTACTGAAATGCTATCCAAAATATACACAGTTCATTTGCATATGCTCGTGTGTACGAGTATAGATAAAAAAGGGCGTCACGATGTGTGCTTTAAGTTTTTCTGACGAACTTGTAGTGCATAAAGCGATTGCCTCCTAATCAAAAAGTTCCAGAAAAAGAGTAAAGGCTCTTGTGGCAAGAATAAACCAAACTCAAGAAAGAAATTTCATTTCTTCTTGACAAGAATTGGCCGCACACGCACTGGCACCGGAAGAGGCACACACACACAAACACACTCACGCACACTTGCACGCACTCACGCAATAAACGTGTGTATAAATTTCATGGGGGGCTCGAAAATTCTGAAATGGCGTCAGCCAACATTTGAATAACACGCATGTGCGTGTGGCAAGTGAAATAGTTGTGTATATGTGTATGTACGTATATATACTTGTTTCTTGTGAACGTGCCACGTTGACTGCTGCCTGCTGCTTGCTGCAACAATCGTCTTTGTTGGCAAGCCCGTCCTCCTGCTGCTTCAGATGTTTGCTTTTACATTTACCATTTCACTTTGTGCTTGTTATTGCCACTTCTGGATTCAATCAATCTTTCTTGCAACCTGAACAACTTTTGCACGCCAGCGCCAAACACGAGTGCCATTTTTCGTACCTAACCTGTCCTTTGTTGTGTTGCCTTCTCCCCACCACTTTAAACCACACATCGCACACACTCGAGCACGGGGCGTATGCGTAATGTGATAATGTTTGATTTTCGACTGGGTCGATTGTTAAGCTTAGACTGAGTTTTGCTTAGCTGCCAAGTCTTATGCAAATTTTGGTTCAGAAGCAAGAAACCAAACAAAATATTAATCTATTAGCTGCTAATAGATTCTTGATATGTAAATTTGTTAGTTCTCGACCACTAACTGAGCCAACAGTACGATGGATAGCAGCAAATATTGAACTATTATAGAAAGTAAAGCTGATGAGAATGTATTTATTGGCATATCTATGTTTTCTTTGAAATGCAATACTCGTAAACCACAACCTGGTTTTCTTCTTCAAAACTGGCTATTATTCAGACTGCCAAAATATTTCGAACTGTACTGTAAGTTTATATCCTGAAATTAATAAATTTAAATCAACTTTCTGCAACGAACCAAAAACTTTGGTTCAGCATGAAGACCTATAATATGGGAAAAGTATTATGTTTACATAAGCAAAGTTTACACACTCACACACAAACATTCAGAGAACTTTATATGAGCTCGTCGAGCGTAAAAATTGAGATTCTCGTTGGTTACGAATAAAAAAGCAATTTCAGTTGCAGTTAATAACGTCATCGATACGCATTCATTGCGTTGTCTGTTGGACAGTCGAAGCTGAGATTTTCACGAAAAAGCCACAGCCACAACCAGAGTCCGGGCTGCAAACAGAGCCACAGATTCCCATAAATAGTTGTCGTTGCGGTCTGCTGCTCAGCCTGCAGCAGTTTGGCCAACGAGGCACATGAATAGTCGTAACTTTTGAGCGCACATGGAAGCGAAAGTAATGGGCAAGGCCAAAAACCCAGTGAGGTCTGCAATATATTTAAATTATATTTTTACTACCCTATGGTTATAAATTTAAATAGAATTTAAATTCATAGTTAAAGACTTCAGACAAGGAATTTATTTAAATAATATTATAAAAAGTAATAGTATGATAAGTAATCGCAAAAGTAACTGAAAATAAATATACGGAAAACAATTCACAATTGAAGTTAAATTACAGTCAGCTCGCAAATTTTTTGCGCAATTTAGAGTTCAGTTTATCAGCTCAGTTAGATTGAAAATTGATAAGATTCAGTGGCAGGACAGCTGTCAGATACTAATTACATTCACCTGTCCAAAAACTGTAAATCAATGGACGCTGCTGGCGAAAAATGAAATAACAATTTATGCCACAATCAATTCAAAAAAATATTCCACTGATTTGTAACACGTAACCATTTTAATTGAATTTGTTTGTTATCAAAACGCGCATAGAATTCCAAACTGCATGATTGACTGACTGGCTGACTGACTATCTGAGTGACTGACTGCTGACTGAAAACCGGACGGTGCAGAGAAGCGGAAGAGAAAAGGAAATGCCAACAAAAGTCAAGTGTGGAGAGCGTAGAACGAACGCACAATAAATATGCAAAACGCGAACATTTGATATTTTTCAAATGGCAGCGGAAAATGCAGAGAGCATATCTGAGAGGAGGAAACTGCTGCTGCTGCTGCCACAGAATTCTCACACGCCCCGCATTGTGACAGTGGAGTGACAGCATTCTGACATGTGATTGATATGCAGAGTGGGAGAGTGTTTGCTCAACGCAAAGGAAGTAACAAAACTGAATAGAGAACACAACCGCCGGAACAAGACAAACTAATACAATGCGGCCGATGTGGTGGAGAATCAAACAGAAGATAAGGTGAAAATATATTAAGCCACAGTTAAAGTGTCTCCTGATACCACATCAAAGGGAAACACTTGAAACCACTTTAATCTCTCTCTCACTTAGTCTCTTATTCTCTGGCAAAGTCTGTGACAATGCCGCATTAATTTATGTAAAGTTATGTAAGAAAGAAGCCGCTATCCATACAACACTTACTTGGGTTGATATCGTTGATTGAATTTACGTGCGAGGAATTGAGACCTGCTAATTCACAACTTTGCTTCAAGCTGTAAATAGATATATGTATGTATGTATATAATTCCAACACGCGCTTCTCTCTCTGAATGGAAAGACAAACTGAACTTGTTATAATCACACAAGAGCGTAAATCAAATCTACAACTGAAATGTCAATAGTTAAATTAGTTTATTAATAATTGAGTACATAACAGCGTCATATGGCAAACGCTGCGTATGCTTAATTTTTTATTGGCTTTTGCTTGTGCACACGCGTCGTATGCGTGACGTAGCTGTCGTCTACAAATTGTTAAACTTTACCAACCCTAAGTTTGACTATAAGCGAGCACATTTTACATTCTTAAGATTTTCTTGCAGCGTCTTTCAGTGACATTTGCAAATGCATAAAAAATATACGAGTTTGAGAGGGAAGTCTACCAAATTCTTGTTAGCCAGTTTCTATTTACAATCAAACACACTCGTATGTATGTACATTAGGGCGGGTCAATTTGTTCGGGTCGAAAAAAACGTGGTAATCGTCCACCAGAATCGTAATCTACGATGAATTCTAAGATATTTTCACGAAGAAACTATATGTCTAAAATCAATTCCTAGCCTCCGCTGAGAAGCATGATGATTTCAGATAAAGGTATTTTAAGGTACTCTGAGGTATTTAAGGCAATAAAAAAAAAGTAACACATTTTCTAATAATGTTGAGGCTTATTCTGATTCATCTTTTTGCAACATATTTTATAAATATTTTTGTTTTTCAATTAACCAATCAATTTTTTTTTAATTCGCTGAAATTAGCCGAGGAAGCCATGAACTATGGCTTTTTAAGAAAATTAGAGGCAAAAGTCTGTAACTTTCTAACGAAGTGAGATATCGGCCTGAAATTTGAAATATATATTCTTGACATTTCAAAAAAAATTTAAACAACAAAATAAAAGTAGGCGTGGCATCGGAATGGGCGTAAGTTAACGGTCAAACGCTAAAAATCGGTTATTATAACATTAAAAAATTAAAAAAAATTTGAAAAATAAAATTTTATATGTATTTTTATTTTTTTGTATTTGAAAAATATTTTAAATATCTTAAATGTAAAATTATGCAAACATTTTTTTTCAACAGATGTGGTATCTAATCCCGTTTGACAAAGCTCTCTCCCACTACCGCCCTCATAATTGAATTAAGCTTATAGTAATGATAGCATACCTGTTAAATAATGATTAGTAATCATCATCATTATTAATTAGAACATTTTTGTTTAAAAGTCGAACTAATGATTAAATTACGATTATTTTCGGGTTTGCCCAATTATTTTATGATTACGATTACAAAAAATCAAAAATAATCTAAAATTACTACAACTATTCAAAATTAATCAGAAAA
The DNA here is from genome assembly GCA_037043405.1 of Drosophila subquinaria. Lineage (NCBI taxonomy): Eukaryota > Metazoa > Arthropoda > Insecta > Diptera > Drosophilidae > Drosophila > Drosophila subquinaria. Next base: position 746,373 of record JBAMBL010002557.1, on the reverse strand, counting down.
AAACATCAAAAAAATCATTTTGAGTATTTGGATTATTTTTGATTTTTTTCTGATTATTTCTGATTATTTTGGCTACTTTGATTGTAAAAAAAAATATAAAATAATTTAATTTTTACCAAATAGTCATAAATAATCAGAAATAATCAAAAATAATCAGAAATAAACAGGAAAGATCTAACTTAATCCGAATACTTAAAATTTTTTTTTTTTTTTTTTTTTCTGATTATTTTTGAACAATTGTAATAGTTTTAGATTATTTTTGATTTGTAATCGTAATCATTAAATAAACACAAATTTTTCAACAGTGAATTATATAGTCAATTCGATTGTTCTCAAAAATATTCTAAATGCTTAGTAATTCTAATCGAAATTTAACAGGTATGAATGTTAGTTAAACTCAACCTTTTAAGTATTCTAATTTATTTTTAGAAAGCAAATAACAAAATATCTTAAAGGAAAAAAACTTATCTGTCAGTTTTCAGTCTTTCTTAGACTCGATTTTATGATATGTGAAACGACTCTCTTTCTAAGAAAGACTTTAAATACTGACAGATAAGTTATATTATCTTTCAGTTTTTTTGGTATTTGCTTTCTAAAAATAAATTAAAATACTTTAAATGTTGAGTTTAACTATCATTGCTATAAGCTAAATTCGGTTATGGGGGCGGTAGTGGGCTCTAGCTTTAAAATCTCGGAGAGCTTTGTCAAACGGGATTAGATACCATAACTGTTGAAAAGAATTGTTTACATAATTTTACATTTAATATTTATAATAATAATTTATTTAAAATATTTTTCAAATACAAAAAAATAAAAATACATATAAAATTTTATTTTTCAAATTTTTTTTAATTTTTTAATGTTATAATAACCGATTTTTAGCGTTTGACCGTTAACTTACGCCCATTCCGATGCCACGCCTACTTTTATTTTGTTGTTTAAATTTTTTTTGAAATGTCAAGAATATATATTTCAAATTTCAGGCCGATATCTCACTTCGTTAGAAAGTTACAGACTTTTGCCTCTAATTTTCTTAAAAAGCCATAGTTCATGGCTTCCTCGGCTAATTTCAGCGAATTAAAAAAAAATTGATTGGTTAATTGAAAAACAAAAATATTTATAAAATATGTTGCAAAAAGATGAATCAGAATAAGCCTCAACATTATTAGAAAATGTGTTACTTTTTTTTTATTGCCTTAAATACCTCAGAGTACCTTAAAATACCTTTATCTGAAATCATCATGCTTCTCAGCGGAGGCTAGGAATTGATTTTAGACATATAGTTTCTTCGTGAAAATATCTTAGAATTCATCGTAGATTACGATTCTAGTGGACGATTTTTGCGAAAAAAAATTGACCCGCCCTAATGTACATATATATGTATTTATGTCACATTTATGGCTTACTGCAATTGCTCGATTTTTCAGGCGGAAAGCAGTTGGTAAAGTTTCGCAAACAACCGACGACAAAACCCGCAACGTTTTGAAATTTAGTTTATTTCTGTGACATTTTTGGCAATTTATTTCCTCAGCATTCGGTACGTCCATTTGAGCTGACTGTCAGGCAGGCACAAATTGCTTTGATGTTTGGCAATGCCTCAAACAAATTTGGACAGCCTGTTGGTACTTAATGCTCTCGTTGTTTGTGTTGTTTGTGGCGTTCATGGTGTTCATGGTGTTCGTGTTGTGCGGTTGCCGCGGGTTGTGGATGGCTGCAGTTATCCGGCTTTGCCTGTTAACTTTATGTGCTGCACTGGGCGTCCCAGTAAAGTACTTTGGATAGGGCTATTAACACATCAGTGTTCAAATTTAACGAGCAGCTCATTCACTCGCACTCGCACTCACACTCGCACAACCAAGCGGAGCAATAAAATATCAAGGGAGAGATGCGGCCGGAACTTGTAAAATATCCGGCATGTGCAGGAAAACGGAAAGTCAAAGACGAGTGTTGCCTGTCTTGCTTTCCTTCTTACCCTATCCACACTGTTGTTGTTCTCAACTGATGGCCCTGTTAAATTGTATGCCTGCGTATGAGTCACTTTTTTATTTGCCACCATCGAAGAAGAATATAATGAAAAATACGCTGCAATGTTCGCCTCGACGCCTTTGCTTCCTGATGCCATTTCATTTTCGGCTTAATTTACCCCTTAAGTGCAGCATTTTCGGATTTTATTTCCACAGTCTGCTCACTCAAGCATTATATAAATGCGTATGAACATATATATACTCGTATGCTTATAATAACGTAACATCTTTCTGTATTTTCTTATTTTTCTTTCTAAATTACATCAGCACGTAGAGCAGCTACAGTTGTTCGAATAAGTATGCGAACCAAATGATGGGTTCAACAGTTTAAACAGCTGTTGAACAATACAACAACTGTTACACAACTTGATCGTTTAGTTGCATGTTCTAAACGTGTCTTTTATGCAATGAGTGTTCGTTGTATTTGTCAAATTCATACCAAATGGAACTGCAGGCTAAAATGCTGGACATATTGACATTTACAATACGTTTCGAGCTCAACATGTGTTGGCTTTTATTCGACATCCTGGGAAAAGGTGTTAAAGTTAACAAAATGCTCTGTCATTGTTACCAATACCTGACAGGACAGACACTCAGGCACTGTGTTGCCATTTTATCCAATTTATAGATGTAGATAAATTATTTAAAAAATTTATAAATTAAAGACAAACAAGAACATCACAAAAAAAATTAAGCTCAGCCTTTTATTTACCATAGTTACTTTTTACCTAGCTTAGGTACTTACAACTTGAACAAAGTGTTTAAAAATCTATACCTTTTGTTAAGTACAAAATACTTGGAAATGTTTAGTTTGATTACATAATATTTTCATTGCAATTATAATTCTTATCATTAAGAATTCAGTTGAGCGCAATTTCTCAAATGCCAAGTATTTGAAATCAATTTTTTGCTTTATTTATGTAATTTACTTATATATCCAACTCGATTACATCCATTATTAAATCTTTTGCAAGAGAAATAAAATGGTTTTGTAGTAGTGTCGTATTTCTGCTTAGTTTGCATATATATTTGAGAATTATGAAATCAAATACTTTTGGTACGAGCTCGGAATTCTCATTCTGAAAATAGCAAAAGACTAAAAATGAAATCAGAAACTTTGCTTGTTGCGAAGGCTTACGGGCTTGTTATCAGCTTGCAATTTCAATGAACAATGAGGAAAAACAGCAAGACAACAAAGGCAGCAGCAAAACAGCAAATAAGCAGGGCCACAACAGGGCCCGAGAGCATCAAGAACCCGGGGAGAAAGCTCAGCAAGAGCGTAGCCAAGGCAACACGGCACGGCAAGAGTAAATTCACAGAATTCACATCCATCAACATCAACATCAACAAGTAAAGCTGCCGTGTGCAACTGGTCTGGTCTGAACTGTTCTGGTGAAATGTGTTTTCCGTTTATTAAATTTGTTATGCCTCTTAATGCAAACGGAGTAGCATTTTCTTCTTTGCTCGGTTGGCCCATCCGTGAACCAACAAATAACTCATACGTACCGTTTGCCCGTTTCCACATGTCAATGAAAATGTTGCTTCACTGGTTGAATGGTTGTAGTTGTATTTGTAGCTGAGGTAGCAGCTGCCATTTCTCGTTATCATTGTAAAACTTTTATGTGCCATGTCTGAGTGGAATATTCTCTTTATGTGCAACATGAACCTTGCAAGGCAACTCAAGTACCTGAGATACGAGCACAACAAAGTAAGCAGAAAAACTTCTTGTACTTATGTGCAAATAATTTGGACAATTTTGTTAAGAATAGAAAAGTCTAAGAATCTGTTTATTTATTATTAATAGATAGAATGGCAAAGTTCTCAGTTGTATTTAAATAATATTAAAAGCAGGGACCGAAACTGTTATGAGGATTATAAAAAAAAGTTACTTTTAATAATTACTTAATGACGTTTACTTTATAAATCATACTTAATAATTATTTTTGATTAAAAAAATTAAAATTACAAATAACTATTAAAATTGATTTTTATTATATAAATCAAAAATAATGATTAAATTTGATTTTTTTTCTTTTAATTTTTCTTATGTAAATTAGATTATAATCTAATTTATAATCTAATTATCATCTTCCTGATAACCCAATTTACATGTGTTGAAAATTTGGAATGTTTATCTTAAGAATTAGCAAAAATATTCGAAAAAGACTTTTAAAAACAATTTTAAAATATAAAAGTCTTTAAAGACTTATATGTTTTCAATTCAAAAATAATGGTTATTTGAAACTTTTACTTTTTTTCCTCACAAATAAAAGTCTTTCGAGACTTTTATTTTTTTTAATCTCAAATATAAGTTTATTGGCTGTTTGCAGAGATACTGTTTTTACAAACAATTTGATGTATTTTAAACAAAAATCGCATAAGTCCTTATATGTGATTTTTTGAGTTTAAATTTCGATCAATAACAGTTATTTTCAGTCCCTGATTAAAAGTAATTTAAAATATTACAGTAATAGAAAGTGTCTTTTCATCAAAGTTCAGACTTACTTTCTGATAGTTAAACCTCATCTATTTGCTACTTATTCATTAATCTATCTATCTTAGCTGTCGATAATGTTTCCCATATAAAAATGTATCGAGTGAAATAAATAAATCGTTATTATTATTTAGCTGTCACTGTCGTTTAGCCAACTGCCTTCCTGACACGTCGCATTCCCTCCCGTTGTCAACCACCGAGAGCAATGTTTAATCTGATGCTGCCAGATGAACACAAACTGCAAAAAAAGTGTGCAAATTGACTGCAATTAAGAGCCTGACTGACATGGGTTCATCGAGTGTGTTCAGTGTGAAGTCAATTAAGTACCATCAAGTGGGAATGAATGTTAAGGCGCAGACTCAAAAAGTAGAAAAAATAAAGATTTTGGTTCAAAGGGAATTTAATTAGGGCCATCTCATGTGATGGTGACATTGAATAAGCCACAAATTTCAATGGAATTATGATACAAGTGCTGGAATTGAATGCTTAAACAGTCAGTGTAGGAGTTTTCTTAGTCTCCAAGAGCCGATTTCAAACACGTTAACATATTTAAATTTTATTACATTGTCAATTCAGACAATAATCAATATACATTTGCTTCTTTCTTCGTGGCAGTAAATAAAATTGAGCTTCCATAACTCATTCAGTTATGACTTGGGTATAATTAGGTAAAATTTATGTCATTATAATTAAGCAACTGTCACGTTCGCCTTATTGTAATTCTAATTAATGGTTACAAGCAGCCATTCCGTGCTCTACTTTCAACTTATGTGTCCAAGACCAAAGAAAATTATCAACGCGATTCGAGTTCAAGACTCTCTGGGGAGGCAGTAACATTTTTGGTCAAGTGTTTTCCTATTGTTGCCGTTGACCCACATAGATGCAGGTCCTTTGATTAGAACTTCGAAATTGCGAGTGAAAGGGAGAGGAGATGAAGAAAGAGAAAGAGAGCTACTTGGGAGTGAAATGAGGGTCGCACTCAAAGGGCGATAAATAGCAAGGCGACGAGTCGTGACGTTGCGCATCCATGAAAACTTGAACAATGATGCAAATCCACTTGACTTGATTGAAATCGTAAAAAAATCAACAACATTTTCATGGTGGTCGTTGAGGTTGTCATTGTTGTTGTACTCGTGGCTGCCAAAACTGGCGACATAAAAATAAACGCCGCAGGCGAATTTCGGGCATCAATCATGTGCGTCACATACGCATAACTGACACACATCACAACACATCACATCAGAACGCAGAGCGCACACATGCATGCATATATACGAGTAGTTGTCGATTCAGTTGAATACGCACGTTACGCATACGCACAGTTGTCAGTTGCCAGTCTGCCTTTTTTTCCAGGCCGAGCAATTGCTTTGTGTATGTATGTGTGTGCAAATGATTTTCATAAATGAAATTTATGTACGTAAAATTTGTTTCGTTGCTTTGGGGCAAAAGAGTATTAAGCTTCCAGAGCTAATGCGCTAAGGGAGCAATGCCACGCCCACCGTCAGTTGTGCCTCGTGCGATGATAAACGCGCATTTGTCGCATGATAAATAGCGCCAAGGCAAACAAATAAACTAACAAACAAATAGACAGACTAGGGACGAAAGTTAGGGACGAAGGGCAACAAATAAAAAAAAAACGTAGCTCACTTCTGTGTCGGTTTTGGGTTATGTTTAGGTCAAAGTTCCATGGGGAAACGAACAGAATGACGGTCTGACTGTTGGTTCCTCGTCCACATTCAACATTTACATGGCGTGTGCGCACATTTGGGCCTCTGTTAATATGAATTTTGTATTTGTTGTTGTTGTTGTTGTTGGCCGCCCAAGACATCAATTTGAAATGCCAATTGGTCAAATACGCAATTACACAATTGTTTACGGGAGCACGTGAGGCAATATAATATGTATATTTGTTGATATTTGCGGTTGGCTGATTTATGTTAATTAGACAATGCGATAAATACAATTAATTGGTCAGTAAATTTATATGGAAGCCAACGCAAATTGCAATTGAAGGATTACTGCGAAACTCGCTTTTGAAAGACTCAATAGTTCGACTCGGTTACTCAGCAGGACAATTTCGCAATAAAATTAATACCGAAACACGGCTGGATAATTTGCCATATTGCAGGCAAACGATTCCTTTTGGCACTGGCTAATGGCTCAGCTGCTCAACTGCCTTAATAATCTTTAGCATTTACTTGGCTATTAATCTCAATGAAAATTAATGTTTAATGTTTAATGAAACTGCCGTCGCCGTCGTCGTCGTCGTCGTCATGCTCCCAGTTGATATTTGGCTGCATTGTGTTCGTCCTTTTACTCATTTTCTCATTTTCTTGGCCTTTTATTGGATTTTTCTTTCTGGCTTTCGTTTGGCATGACTGGTTGGCCAGCATTTTGCGGTCTTTTGGTTAATCTGTTGCGCTTTGTTTTTATTGGCAACGCTCTAATTTAACTTTGTCAAGTTAGGGCTTTGCCTGTTCGCAAAATCAGCAGAGGGAGCCAAATGTCCACAATGTAAATTTGTTTGATTGTTTTAATGAAACTTTTCAAATAAAGTGTTGAATATTAGCGTCAACCTTTGTGCTTAATATTACACGTTTAGCTCTTCAACATTTTAATTATGGTTGCCTCAAAAAGTATGCTATGGATTTATTTATTTTTGAAGCCCACTCGACAGTTTTAAGTCTAGACGGTTTTCGTTTTTGTTACCGAATGTCAAGCATAAAAAAATTATATTGGCATTCATGCAAATTTACCACTAGCAAACACACACAAACAAACATAAAATAAACGTGGTCTAAACTGGCAACCGTTGACCCTTCTGTATTTGGCAATGCGGTTGTTCAGGTTTCTGCTTGACACTTGTAGCCAAATGTTGAGCTCAGCTTATCTGAGCCATTGCCATTGTTGGCATTTACTTGGAATTTTGGCAGATATTTCAGTCGCATAAATCACAGCTGTCAATTGAGAATTTTTTTGTTAGTTGCTTGTCTACTCGTGTTTAATATTATTTGTATACGTGACATTAATGAGCTTTAGATGCGGCAGCTGCGACACTTGAGTAACGTTTAATTAATTAATTTATTTGCTTGTTATCTGTTGTACGTGTTTAATACGGTTTCTTGTTTTCTGCAACATGAAAATATGCTGTGCAAAAACAATTATGCTTAGCACCTTTTGATATCACGTATACGTATGTATACACACATGTCAGTTCTCAACGAAGGAATTGCGAAAGGAAAAAGAGTTGGGTGTCTGCTGCGACACATGCGACAGTTTTTCTAGGGCGCCATAACTTGTACAATCACATAAATAAAACACACAAACACTCGCACACTCACTCACAACAGATGTTGTGTATAGTCATAAAAAAAGCAAGGGTTTTTAAATATTTTGTGACATGTTTTCAGCTACAGATTTTCGGCTGCGGCTGCAACTGGCAGCGTGTTTTATACATATGAAAGTAGAAAATGAAATTGCAAACAAGATGTGGGAATATAATACACTTTAAAATGCTGTTTGTCGCGTATACTTAATGTATTTGTATAATAACCCAACCCACCTCAAATAATTGCATATTTGTGTGTAAATATTTTATCTTTCGGATCCATCAGCATGCCGTTAACAATTACCAATCGAAAGAGCTTTAAAATATCCATTCCATTTGAATGACGGCAATTTAAGGAGCCCCAGCTGAATATCAGGAAGTAATAAAAAGTTTCATGGAAGCGGCTTATCTGGCAACATATACATAAGTATATCATTTCATTTAAGTATCTTACCATCGTTTTCTCTTTCACTCTGTCACTTTATCGCTTTGTCTCTTTTTTTTTCTTTCTGTGTCTTGCGTGTTCTGTTTGTTTGTGTTAAGTTTGCAGTGTAAACAGTTTAATACTCTGATCGATGGTTGGCTGACAGTGGGAACCTTACCCGCTGTGTCAGTAATTTTCATTGACTGCGAGCACATTATAAAGAATTCAATGACAGCTTTCAGTCATTAGTGTGCTAAGTACGAAAGGACAAATCGATAGGTAAAGCACCTTAACTCCCTGGCCAAGTCCCAATCAACAATTCATTTTGCACTTGACATTCTCCCAGCAACCGAAATTGGCAAGAAGTGCACTTGTTAGTGCTCAAGAGTTGCCTTTCCATCTGTCTGGGCAAATACCGAATACTGAAGCAAACTAATCCGATAGAGTAAAGTCCCTTTCCATTCATACTTGTATGAGAATAGAGAGACAAACTGACCAAAAGTGTTGCCTGCAAATGCCAAGCTAAAATGTCAGTGTCAATTCCAAACGGAAACGGAAGCGAAGCCTTAAGCCCAAAACACCCGACAAATGTGGACTGCCCAAGTGTTTAATTAATGAAAAACTACTCTGCCAACTTGCCTCTGCGCCAACTCGGGTCCAAAAGGTAAAAGTTTTTGTAGCATTTAGCGTGAGCTTCGCAAACGGAACGTTACGTAAGTAGCTCAGGTGCAAAAAGCTTTTAAAACTTTCAAATTTGACCTTTTAACTAAATGTGTTAGTTTTAACGAGAGCAGCATAAAAACGGCAAACATTGTTTCCAAATACTGTATTATATAATTCTTTTTAGGGGGGAAAGAACTGCACAGAAAATTGATTTACTCCCAATGACGGCAGCTAAAAGCTACCATCAACTTTTCAAAGTCTTTTTCAACTGAGTTGTGCACAATTTGCAGTATTATTGTTTGGCAAAGCTATCTCATATTTTAGCTAGTGTCATTGGGAATATTGAACAGTTGCTGTGGTGTATAAAATATTGAAATGCTGGCCTTGCGTGTGCATGTAAATAAATATTTGATGAAATTTTAGCAACGTGGCGTATGAGTGATGCGAGCTGACAGCCAATCATTGTTTGTCAAAAGTTCAAAACAACAATTTATCAACAATTGAATCAGCATCATAATCGTATCATATTTTATGATTCTTCTGACACACCTGACCCACAGAGTGTCGTGTGGCATGTGGAGAACTTTAATTACTTTTCAACACTGTGGTTCGGGACGCAGCGAAATCGCAAAACAATCGAATGTTTGTCATGCACTGTGGTTGTCCTGCGGCGCACTCCCTTTTTTCTTTTTTTTTGTGGTCCGCTATTGACCGTGGCCGTGTTTTATTGGGACGCATTGGTTGCGGTTTCGTTGTTGCGGTTAACCGAACGCAGCGTGTGCTAATGCTAATGGCATTTCAGTGTCCTGTCGCTGAGTGATGGCTGCCATGATTGACCGACTGTTAAATATGAGCTGAAATACTGATGGCAACCACTCCCTGAATAACCTTTAATTAGCTGCATTAAACTAGTCTGTCATTGCATAATTAAAGACTGAAAATTTACACCGCAGTGACCACAAACAAAGGTTGGAAACTAGACTCAAGTCAGTTATGAAAGTGTAGCTGTACTTGCAGTTAATCAACAACTTAAATCATAACTAACCATGACTTTATTAAACTTACATTTTCCACTGCATATCCAGAGCTCGTTTCTTGGCATTGCTTTATTGTCTGGTGCAGCAACAGGTCGGGTCAGTTCAACTTATTTGTCCTTGCATTGTTTAAATTGGAAAATTTTAGTTTGAAATTCCGAATTTAATCTTACTCGGAACTGTCTGCTTTATGTCATTTGCAGTTGATGGGATTTTCTTGGGGAGTTATCAGCGGAATTGTAAAACAAAGCTGATGTCATTGCCGGCTTAAATACATGACAGCCAACATTTTGTATACAAGATACCAGCGTGTACGTACACAAATTGAAGTCACTGTGCTGAGTCAGTGTGTGGCTTAAAAGCCTCGAATTATTTGCACAAAATGCCAATAATAAAATATAAAAACTGCTGAACTATCATCATACGCTACAGACAATTTCTGACTGACTAAAAGTATGCAGCAACATTTTCTTCGATCAATATAAACCAAGAATATAAACGATTAATGTGGTAGGGGAGAAGGTCATGACAAAGGCTTTATTTATTATTCCCCCCTTTGTCAACTGAGTACAGCGGATATAAATAAAATAAAACAAAAGCTGAAAATAAAATACTCGTATTTAAGTATTAAGAATTAAGCCAAAAGCGAATGTTGTTTTATGTGAATAATGACAACTGACGCTGTGATTTGCTTTATGAAATCCTTCGAAAATACATATCCTCGTCATGTATCCCTACATGTGTGGGACGCATAGTAATGAGTTACAGTTACAGCTACAGTTGGAGACCCAGGGCATGTCATGTCGTCTCACATAAATCCACGCACATTACACGCATTGATATAAAGTTTTCCTTTCGTACTGGTTTTTGTACTTTTGGTTTTTCTTTGCTGGAAGTCAGGCAATTAATGTGCGTTATGTTTGTCATACTCGTACTTGGGGGCTTTGGGTGAACAGCGAAATCTCCACTCGAGTTGTATGCGATTCTTTGACCTTTTTGGTATCAAAGTCTGGCTGTTCTTTTGTAGTCGTTAAACATATTTATGTATTTCAGTTTCAGATTTGAGTAACGATGATGATGTATGTACTTACTGTTCATATTGTTAAAGGGCATTGACATTGAACTTGTCTTTTTTTATTGTATAGTAAAAGGTTTCTTACATTCGCTTTGTTTAGCACCGCTTAACGTGTTCAATGGCCCTTTCACAGTCTAAAGTGCTAACTGAGGAGCTTCCCCAAAAGGCATAAAATTCAATTAAGTAGATTTTGCTGCTTTAAGCCGAAACTTTTGCTCAAAGTAAAACTTTTAACTTAACCATAAAACAATTTATTATTCAATATAAGTTGTTTCTTTAAACTTTAAAGTTTTTAATTAAAAAGTTTTCCCTACCAAATTAGTCATGTTTTCGAATGGCCTCATGTTTGTGATTAGACAAGATCTCGTCTGGAGTATTTGCACTGATTTAATTAAAAGGCTGCTGGTAAAAATATCATAATAAATGGTTTCACTTAAAGTTATGCCACAATTTAATATGCCACGCATTCAGATACATATCTAAACAAACAGGATGCGACGAAGCATGCACACAATGGGCGTGGCTGGCTGAACAACAAGTGCGGCTAATCAATCAATGCAATCAAGCATAAATTGTCTTAAAACAAAGCTCGAGCTAAATATTGTGATACCATTAACAACAACTGTCAATAGGGCGATACGAGCTGATAGGGAGATAGGGAGACAAAGGCCACAGCCGAGCGAAGCCCATTCTCCCGATAATGGCTGACGGAAACGGAAACAGCTGCAATGCTCCCGCTTTGCTCTATTTGCTTTAGGGCAGAACAGAACAGAACAGTATACAATACAATACAACTCAACTGATGGTTGGGTGGTGGCAGGGACTGTGTGGCAAAGACATTTCCAATGCCAATGCCAATGCCACTTAAGCGCGTGCAAATAGACAGGCGACAATCTCGACGCCATCGAGCAGTCGAGAGAAAAGCCATCTTAATCGACGACTTTCAGCTTTGACATCCCCAATTTGCTCTTATGAAATTATTGTCGCTTGTTCTCTCTAATATAAACATATACATACATACATATATGTATTTCATATGTTTTTAATGCTAAATTGAATAACAAACGTCGTAACGTCGCACATCCTCGGCACACAAATTGGAATTAAATTGGCCCTTTAGGCCGCCGAAAGCCACATCCATTCACTTTCCTAACACAACATGGAGGCTGCTGAAATCTCATATTTACGAGTTTATAGCACAAATCGCTGCATATGCAAATTGGCCAAATAGAAATGAAAGCTATTTTGGGAATGCTCACATTCACAGCATTTTACCTAGGCACACTGAATACCTAATGATACTACTTAGCTGAATATTGAGTGACATTCGATTAATGAAACGTACACATGTCGCATAAGTGTTAGTTTTAATTTTAAATGTCATGTTTGTAAATAATTTAATTGAATTTCTAGTGCTCAAATAGTTTTTCAAGTTTCTTGGTGAACTTCTGTGACGGTATATTTATTTTCCTCTAAGTCTGTCTTGATCTGTGTTTTAAAGTTGATTGGCAGGCAAGTGATCACTCCGTTGTTTCCTTTCAAATCCATTGCGACTGAAGCGCTTTTCATCTGACATTATTTTGAATTTCTTTGGCTCCAATTTGTAAGTAAATGGATCAAAGTCATCCTTCTTCTCAGTACACTTTCTATGGCGCATTTTGTAAACCGAACCTAAGCTCTGTAATCCATCGTTAAGTTCTCTCTTCTCGTCGTTCGTTAATTTCTGATGTGTCTCTCTAAGATTTTTAATAGTTTGGTTGACTAAAGGCAAGGGATTATGTTTCATCCAAGCGAATCCTGTTGTCGTCAACTTCAAGGGAGTTGAATCAGTAATCTGCTCAGTAGTTTCCGCGGGTTTAAGTATACAGATCGAGCTCAATTGCCCTTGGCTGTCTTTTGAATCCTTCTCAAACGCTGAGCCAGAACTTTCAGTCTTCGATTTTAAAATATTGCACACATCTTGTTTTTTCTTCAGGTTCTGAAAGTGAATATCAGGCAACAACGTATTCAAATCTGGGTCAAAATAGTGTGTAAACAGTTTGTAATTGGCTTTGAAGTCGACAACATCGGGACTATCGGGATCATAAAGTCGTTCATTCTCATACATTGCCTTGTTTATGTGATCCTCGTAAAAGTAGTTTGGGATTCTCCCCTGATCCCTTCGCTTGAATCCTTCGCGACTAAAGCGCTTTTCATCTGACATTACCTTAAATTTAATTTGTTCCAATTTGTAAGTGAATGGATCGAAAGCAACTTTTTCATCCTTATTAATGTATGGTGGTAGTAATCTCAGGTGTTCCAATTGATATGCTACTAAGGGAATTGTCACATTTTCCATATTCTGCTGATTTTCTGTTATTTGCTCTTTCTGCATTTTCTGCACGTCATGCATTTTAGTTAGTTTCATGTTGAAACGATGCCTGTAATGAACAAACAAATTAATTTTATTCTTTTATTAAATTATTCATTTAAGACAAAGATTTCTTACACTAATTAAATAAAAATTGCAAATTTTTGTTGAATGTAGGGATGTGAGAAACAACACATCGTCTGCTAACAATCACACAATTGCACATCTCTAATAAGTTTACTTTGGGCATTTTCCAACACTGTCTGAGTAATAAACGCCGCGCGTGCTCAATGTAAATAAATAGTTTGAAGTACTTTAAATGTTTTAAATTGTGTATTTGTGATGTTTTAATAATAATTTAAGTGGTTGCTTTTGAAAGTAATAAAGTACGAAATCTTGAATTCAAGTCAGATTCACCAGTTCTATTTAACAATTGTTCCAGTCGCAATCTTTTGTCATGAAAAGTCAATTGTTCAAGTGTTGCATTCAGCACCTGTCATTGGTATTTTCCATTTGCTCATCAAAATGCAAGCCAGAGGCAACTTTCTCTCTCTCTCTTTCTCTTTCTGTGTGTCTCTGCTTTTCTCTCATTTAGCCTACAGTTATGCACACCTACTAGAAGATTGCGACGCCAAAGTGACACTTGAGATGGGCACCACAAAAGGCACTTGCATGGTATCCTGACACACAGACATCCTTTATGCTGGACGCAGGATGTGCAGCATCCCAAGTGTCGCCTGTCCAATTCACTTTGCCGAGCTACTGAGCTTCTGAGCTCCCAAGCTCCGGCCGTATTATTATGTCAGCGGCCAACTATTTGCAGTCAACTTTGTTGACATTTATGCGACTTTCAGCTGTTGTTGTTATTGTTGTTGTTGTTGCTCGGGGTCAACGGTCGTGAGTGTGAGCAGCTTTGTGCCACTGTCATGCGGAATTTTCCGAGGAGCGTCTGCGATTTAATCGCGAAATGCACTCACTTAGCAAAATACCGAGAAAGTTGAGTAGAAAATTGGTTATTGTGCTGCTTTAATGAAGATTATGTTCGTACTTAAAAGCTACAGGGTGTCATCCAGCGGATTCTTATCCTCTTACAGCATTCATCAGCAAAACTCTTAATTAATGCATCGCCTGCAGCGTATCTTGTCGTATCCTGTCCTATCGTGTCGTGTCGTGTCTTTGCCATTTCATCTTTGGTCTCTAAACTTTTTCAATTATTTTGCTTTGACATGTTTTTTAGCAGCCACATCGTTTTTCATTATATAAAGTGCAAATTTTGCGAAAAGACAAATATTAATGGCACTTTAGTTAGTCTTCTTCATCTTCAGCTTCATCTTGCGGGGCAACTTGATCCAGTGAATTGGCCTAATTGAATTTCAGCCAACAGCGAGTTAAGCTGCAACTGACATTCTGATAATTGAATTATATTCGCAATGCTCTTAATTGAACCAAACTTTAGTTATGTTTGGACTTGTCATTAGAAATTTATTACAATTGTAATTATGCCAAAAAAGAATAATAAATAGATGAGAAATGCATTCATCATTCAAGACACATTTCGAATTTCAATTGACACTTGAACCCAACGTTAAGCTGTTGTATCTCAACAACATAATTTAAAGTCGTATTTAATTAAGTTATTTGCAAACCACAACTTAGTCAACTCAAAGCTCAAATAACATTTTGCTGATATTGATTTGTAGCTTACCGACAATTGCAATTCCCTTTCAACGCATTTAAGTTCATCTTTCCGTTTGTTTGCACACAGTAAATAATTTTTTTTAAATGTAAACTATTTGCTGTGGTCTGTGGTACATTTAAATCAACATATGTACATACATGTGACTAGAATCTATAAACATGCTAAATAAATGCGAATGGCAAGTGCATGCAAAGAGAATAAATAAAATTGTTCGACAATGGCAAATTTTACCATATTGAAATGTAAATGTAAACATTTGATATTTTACTGTAGCAGAAACATAAATTTCAACTTAAAGATTAAATGTCCAATTTTGATACAGACAAACAGTATCTATTGACATGGCTTTGGGCCTCATTATCGTTTTTGCTGTAAATATTATTGTTCTTTTGACTTTGGCTGCATTATTTCTGACAATAGACTTTGAATGTTTTTGTTTTTGTTGTAGTTGCTTTGAGCTTTGCTTTTGTTTCGCTTTGCCAAGGCTAAATTAATCCTTGTACCAATTTGAGCTACTACATATCATTGGGAGTTGAGAATTTTTGCAATTATTATGCAACAAGTATTGTCTAAGGAAATTCCATGCAGCTAACACCATGTACGGGCATTCTACACGTCTGTGTGTGTGTGTGTGTTAGTATGTGTGTGGGTGTGTGTTTTTGCAGTGGTAAATCGCTGTGGGAGAATGCAAAATTAGAATTACGAAAGCAAGACGAAACCGCAAGCAAACATGCTTGTAACTGGAGAATGCACAGGCAATAGACGGTAAGGTGAAGGACAGGAGATGGAAGAGGAGAAAAGGATAAAGGGACAGGGACTGGGACTGGGACAGAGATTGACAGTAAGCGGTGACTGGTGCATGTCAACACCATTGTTGTACATGCCGCACATAGCGTCGAGTCTCCTTGGACGCATTTTCCACCTTCCACTTTCAAGCCAAAAAAGGCAGAGTACAGCCAACGGCAGCTCTAGCCTAGATGATGATGATGATGAAAGCTTATAAAGTGCATCATTTCTGTGTGTGTGTGTGTGTATGATGGCGACGTGACTGTGTTGTCAATGTATTGCAACGTCAGGTGCCGTTTTTGGCCGCGCTAAGCATCGTTGATGGCCAAGTCTAAAATGCAGCGTTGCAATTTGGCAAATTGAAAACATGAAAACGACAGGGAAGTGAGCAGCCAAGGCAACGGAGCAATGTCCTCAGAAAACGCAAGTCTACAAAGTGGCCACAAAGTTAATTTACGCCTCCCTTAGGCTCAGACTCCGACTCCGACTCCGACTGCAACACATGACAGGGCTCCCATCCCTGGCTGCACTTATTGCCATCACACGCACGTCATTTACTCGTAATGGCCATTTCCGGTTAGCAAAATGGCGCGCCTGCACTTGCCACTCGACAACAACAATGTGGCCACTAATTCTCTAATTTCAAACGTGCCGGCCAAGTGAACATGAGCAACTACAAAGCCCACAAAGTTCACCCCTCTCTTCTTCCTCTCCTCTGTCGTCTATTTATGGCCGCTATTTAGCGTCCCTCCCAGTTGGCCAAGTTGAACCAGGTGGTCAGGTGGACAGGTGGCAACATTTGCATGCACTTGCAGTTGCAGCTGCGACTAATGGCAAGCGTGTGGTTTCCACCGACATGTTTGCTCTGCATTTTAATTAAAAATAGTAGCAAAAAAAAATGAAATGAAAAAAATATAATGTGAATGCATACATTTTTTAATTAACGGAAATATGTATAAACAAAACTCGACAAGTCTACCTGTGCCTGGTTAATATACATGAGTATTAGAGCGCATCGATTTGTATGGGCCCGAAAAAATGAAAAAATGTTAACCCATTTTCGTAATCTATGGTCAATTCTAAGATGTTTTCACGTTAAAACGTATTTTATTAAAATTGTATTAAAATATTTTGTAAATATTCTGTTAATAAAACATACAAGTTTAAGGTCGATAAAAATGTCCTTTGGGCCAAAATTATATTAGATTCTGACTAATTTTTTAGGATATATCTTGACATAATCGAATCGCGAAGTCATCGTTCCAAGGATGAAAATTATGTTTAAAGGACATTTCGTCCTTTGGTTTTGTGGAGTTTTAAAAGTCGTGGTCCTAACAAGAGTATTGACACCAAGTTTGTTAGGATCGGTCCATAAGATATAAATGTTCAAAAGATGAATTTTTCAACTCAAAA
The DNA here is from genome assembly GCA_037043405.1 of Drosophila subquinaria. Classification (NCBI taxonomy): domain Eukaryota; kingdom Metazoa; phylum Arthropoda; class Insecta; order Diptera; family Drosophilidae; genus Drosophila; species Drosophila subquinaria. The sequence goes on along the minus strand of JBAMBL010002557.1, from coordinate 729,083 downwards.
AGCGCGGACCAGGAATTCATTTTAGAACTGTGGTTTCTTCGTGAAAACATCTTAGAATTGACCATAGATTACGAAAATGGGTTACCATTTTTTGTGAAAAAAATCGATGCACTCTAATGAGTATACACACTCTGTGGAACTGTGTATTTGTAAATCTGAGTATGTGTATTGACCACGTTTTTCGCTAATATCTAAAATTCCATCAATTTGTGTGTGGCTTTGTCTGAAATCCCAGCCACATTTGTATGTATGTATGTATTCTGGGATGTCTGCGATATCCGTTGCCCATTTCCGCTTGACCACACAAACTTTATCAACTTATTTTTGGTCTCGCATAATTTGGCCATATTTAAGCCTCACTAATTGCGGCACATCAGAGTGTCCGCCGTTGCATTGCAAATTGCCAACGTGGCGCGTCGCGTCGCGTCGCTTCAAGTTATGCAAATTTGTAGCGCCATTTTGTTGACTGTCAGGCAAACAGCAGATATGCAAACAGAAGACATCCTGGCAGTGCAACGATTATGCGAGCACTACAAACAAACTCGCTGTAAATGCCCCCAGCACAATTTGCATAGACTGAATTGAGGAAATTTGCACACATTTGGCTGCACGGCTGAGCACATTAGTAAATTGATTAAATTTCATGTAAAATTAACTTCACTTTGTGGAGAAATCTGAACAACATAATTACTGAACAACAATGGCACATAATAATTGTTTATATTGATGATGGCAACAAAAGGCCCAAAGCTGTTGATTGAAAATTTCAACAACTAATTTAAGCAACTTAATACTTCACTAATGATAGTTGCTGATAACAATATTAATAATAACGCTTATAATGCTTCTCTAAGTACAATAGACTACTGCTTCTCTAAGTACAATAAACTCTTCAGCATGTTAGCCATTACTTAATACACATATTTTATGTGAACCATCTTTTGTAGATCCACAACAAACTACACTTAACTTAACTGAAGCCATAAATTAGTCTTGCACTGCAATTTCGAACTAAGTCGCATTTAAATTACCATTTTTATGCTGGAAACCCCCCCTTTCTGAATCCTGCCAACGGAGTCAACGGAGTCAAAGTATAAAATCTGTTGGATATAAAAAAATTTGTTAACCAAAATGCGCATTAAAATCTTAATCTTTAGTGTTTGCATTAAATTTAAAAACACAATGATGCAAAGAGCGAAAATGCCAACGAAATGGCCACGCCCATTTTCCGTAGCAGTAACATGACCGCCCATAAAATGCTGGCGAGAACAAAGCAATTTCACACGCTCATGAATGGCCAAGTGACGTACTCACACACACACACTCATACATCTAAATACACACACACACGCATATCTAGCCAAGGAGTCCCTTACTGTGTAGAGTTCAAGAATTTATTACCCAATTTGAAATTGCAAGCGAGTGCGTGATAAACCTCTAGGTAGCTATTGTTGTTGTTGTTGTTGTTGTTATTGCCTTTGTCATTGTTGTTTGCTCATGTCCATTTAGTAGAATTTAACAGGGCATGCTAGGCTAAAAAGAGGATCGTACACAGAAAAATTAAATCATTCTCAAATTCAAGTTTAAAATTTTTGATTTTATCATGTATTTTTTAAGTACATTAATGTTAATTTAACTCAAAATGCGGATTAAATGGCAACCACTCAGCATTAAAATAGTCAAATAAAAAGCTAAGGCATTTGATATCACTGAAATAAATCGTATAGAGCTCCGATATTCAAATATTTGCGGAGAAGGAATTAAAAAATCATACTAGATTTCCAAAACTTCTAAGTAAACGAATTCTTGACACCGTTTAGATTAATTTGATTCCACAATTCGAAATTTTTTATTCTATGTATGATCTTTTAGGAACCTTTTCTAATGTCTAGTTAAGGTCCCAGTTTTGACGATAATTTCAAAGAAATTTCTAAGCATCAATTCAACAGAGTCTTAGGGTATTTGATAGTCGAGGCACAGCATTTGAATTGCAACTTTGTGTGCTTGTTTGCCATTGTGTTTTATTCAAAACAACGTTGTTTATGACAAACGGAAAGAACAGCAGCAAGTGTACTTCGTGACAAGGGATGCAAATGCAAGTGAAGTGCGCTTGGTCAACTTGGAGGACGTCGACGACAGGTTCAACGTGGACAAACAGAATGTGATAATGGAAAGCAACGTGAACAACGTAAACATTAGTTACACACACCTTTACACACACACACACACCTCCAACGACCGATGAAGTCAATCTTACCAAAAAAAAAGGTGAAGCTAAAAATCAATGTGTATGGCTCGAGGCAAATGGCGAACCATAAACCAAGTTTCATATGGATGATGATGATGATGAAGAGAGAATAAAGTTTTTGCGCCACGAATGTTAGTTAAAGTCAAGGTAATGCTGCAAGTGCAGCGCACGTGGCAAATGCCGAAAGCATTTCTATGCAAATTCCAAAAGCCATTTTAATGCAAATGCGCATAAATGGCAACTCTTGCCACTCCCACATTCCCACGCCCTCGTTGCCACTTTCATTTAAATATTTTTTTGTCTGCCGTGAAATGTAGCCGCTGTTCAAGTGGGTGCTGAATTCCTGGTGGCCGGTGCCTGGTGTCTGTTTCCTCCTCGACTCGTTTCCATTTGCATTTGACGTCAGTAGAGCAAAGCTTATTCCCCATCTCTCTTCCTCCCCCTTAAATGGAATCTATCTCGCTCGCTCCTTTGTGTGGAATGCACCTTGTGATCATAAATTCAGACTCTTACTCCATTGAAGCATTTAAATATATTTCCATTTCGCATTGCCCAGATTTTTGAGACAGCCTCAAAAGAAACAAACAAATTTATTACCCACAAATAAATTCCGTTTTACACAATTTAATGCTTTCCCTGTTTTGTGTGGAGCTTTTCCTTCGGCATTTGAAATTCATTTGGCTGGATGGCAACAATTGACATTTTATAAATGGCTTAGTCCAAGAAAATGGCATCTAAATAATTGATAAGCCACAAGAATTTGGTTAAATTGGCAAGCAAAGGAATTTATTTCATTTAATAAGCAGAATGCAAAAACATTCCTACAGTCTAGATAAATTATTTCAGAGATTTCGTTCTTGCAAACATACTGATATTTTTAGCTAAAATTCGATTGGCAACCATTTAAAATTAAGTATTAAGTATTAAGTTGTGACTCAGCTTTCAATTTGTTACATTCGGCTGGGAAAGTAATTCGCCATAAAATGCTTACCAACTTTTTATTTTTCTGCTCTTTTACAGACGGCTTAAATTAAGTCAACTTGAGTCGACGGAGCACGTGGTGGCGGCAAATCAAACAAAAATGAGCTGTTAAATGGCTGTCATGGATTAGGAATGAGCTCTGACCCATTTGGCCCCTGAATATTTAAAGCAACAAGGCAACAGTAGAATCGGGACGAACGTGCAAGAGCGACAATCCAAAGGCTAACATAATAACAGCAAACTGAAGATGAGACACACCCATTGCCACAGCCATTGCCATTGTCATTGCCGGGAGCAGTCAGAGCAGTCAAAGTCAGCCTCATCAATTACCCTTTCCAGTGGGTAACTGCACGTCGCTGCCCATTAGGAGCTAAGCCATCAAAGCAACTGGCAACAGGTAACTGGTAACAGGCAGAAGGCAACAGGCAACAGGTCGTCACAAAAGTGGGCGTGTACGTGACTTAATCAGCAGACGCAGCAGGCGGCACAAAACGGAGCTTAACTAACAAGCTGATGTCGAGTGTGTGTTAGACTTACAGAAAATGAATACTTGCAGGTGTATTGATATCGATTAAGAATCATGACGGATGTATCATCGCCAGCTGCTGGCGCCGGCGCCTGTGAGCAACGAACACGAGCAACGCCAGAGGCGCCAGCCGAGTCTGCGTCAACATCCACATCCGCATCCACATCCAGACCGCTAACCAATGGTGCCAAAAAGGCGCCACAACCAGCAATTGCAATTGCAACAACAATAGCAGTAGTAGCATCAGCAACAACTGCAACCACAAGCAATCAAGCCAAGTTGGAGCGTCATTTGCAGAGCAACAACAATCAACACGCAGCCGCAGAAACGATGTCGACGGCGCCAAAGGTATCCGCTGACAACGAGACCTCAAACTCAAACTCAACCGCCTCCCCTTTAATGGCCGCAAAGTGCAGCGGCAGCGGCAGCAAGTCAGCGGCGGCATCGCAGCAGGATGTCGACGAGGTGGCGCGCCTCTTTGAGGAGAAGCCCGAAGCCTTTGAGAAATGGCTAACGGAACGTGCCCCGCCCGAGGCGCTGAGTCGCCTGCACGAGTTCATTGAAAGTCACAAGTCGCACAGCAAACGGCCCTCAGTCACCTCGGATTTGTTCCAGCAATGGATGGCCTCGCCCATTGTGCAGCAGGTGAGTCTTACCCAAAAGAATATTTAAGATATACAAAGCTTAATTTTAAATTCAACAAGAGCTGAAACTTAAATGAAAATATTCCCGCACATGAAATGAAAATATTCTTGCGCATGAAATGAGTTTTCTTCTCCCTCTTAGGATATCAGTTGCACTCACTGCATCTTCCATCTGCCCTTTGCCCACAATGCGGGAATCAGTTGCCTCTTGGTGCATATGGAATGGCATTCTCTCTGCCACTGCGTGTGGCATGTCGGCTGCCGTTTAATTTGCAGTGTTTGCATTCGCTTTGGTTTGTTTTAAGATGTCGCCTCGTCGTCCTTTGGATTTTCCCTTCTCTGATTTCCTCTCTCTCTCTCTCTCTCTCTCTCTTTGTCGCTGTTTGTTGAGCAAATAAACTGAATTGATATTTTCACAAATTTAATTTGTTTTTCTTCTCAGTTTACCCGGATAGAGAAAGTGTGGCGGGTTTGTGCCAATTGGAAAAAACACACTGAGGCAAAATCAAATTCATTTATCCATTATATTTAATTCTTTAAATAACACATACGCCCATTTGGCACTGAGCCAAAATGAGTAGACAGTCCGAAAGTATTCTACAAATCATGAATATTGATTGCTTCAGACTCTGTTCAAGTTCGAGTATTTCAACTTTATAAATAAAGGGTGTTTTTTTTAGAGGTATAGAACTTCAAATTGAAATAAAACACAAGAAAATCGTTTTAACGACCATTAATTTGGCTTTATTGGAAAGATAATTTTATGCCATTTGTGTTTAAATATGATTTCCGCCATGTAGCCGCCGCGGCTGGCTCGAATATAGCCAAGTCTAGAGGTCCAATTTTCAAGCACTTTTTCGAGCATTTGGGGCCGTATGTCGGAAATAACGTGCCGAATGTTGGCTTGCAAGGCGTCAATCGTGTTGGGCTTATCTGCGAAGACAAGCCACTTCCCATAATCCCACAAAAATTAGGCTAAAGGCGTTAAATCACACGATCGAGGCGGCCAGTTGACCAGACCCAAACAAAAAATGAAATTTTCACCGAAATCGCCTCTCAACTGGGCCATTGTTTCGCGTGCTGTGTGGCATGTGGAACCATCTTGCTTAAACCACATCTAAGCCAAGTCTAGATCTTACATTTGGGGCAAAAAAACGTTTGTAATCATCCGAATAACCGCCTCAGAAGGTCGACAAAACTGATCATAAAATGAAAAAATGAAAAATGCAATTTCTTAACCGAGCATGTATTTTGATGATAAAATTCAATAATTTGCAAACGTTGTTCAGGAGTGAGAGTTTTCATTATAAAATGGCAAACCATACTGAGCATAAATCAAGTGACAGCTGTCAAAAAGTCCAACTCAGAAAAAAGTGTTGCCAGTTTAAAAACCCAAAGTCTAAAAAAAACACCCTTTACAATCGATCTTCCCTAACTTAAATCACCATTATTCTAAGAATAAAAGATAGAGAGAAAATCGTGTTATGGATGTTGGAGCTATGAAATTCCTACTGTATATTTATTTATATAAATTACTAAACTAGATTCTCAATTCTATAACCATATATAATCTGACAAGTGGGATTTAAAAAGAGAATTTGCACACTTTGTATAGAACGAGTTTCGAGCACTTGCTCATTTTCAAAACCAAATGTTAGTTAAATTGCGTTTTTATTATATTCTTTTAATTTATAGAGAAATTTTTTAGAAAAAAATACTGTGCAGACACCAAAAACAGTCAAGCAGTTGTAATTTAAAATGATTAATATTGATAGTTTCAGACTTAACAATTTGGAGAAGGTCAAGGTTCTTAAATCATAAAATAATAAGTCGTATATTATTTAAAATGTATTAGCAATGCATTTTATTATTTTTATTCAATTGAAATGTTCATAGATTTTGCATAGATTTGCTTAACCGAATCTGTTCTGGCGTCTGTTGTTCCTGCCAACCCTGTTGTTCCTGCCACCCCTGTTGTTCCTGCGTCTTCTGGGTCCCATCATCTGAGCCCTCCTCCTCTGGGCAGCCCTCCTTCTGGCTGCCAGACGCCTCCTGCGTGCTTGCAAGCGGCGCTGGCGCTGAAGGCGGCGAAGTCTGCGCCTCAAGCGGATCAAAGCGGCGTATTCAGCACTAGTTGTTGTATCCGAAGAGCTAGACGATGAAGTTGTTGTTGTAACGGAACTGGCTGCTGTTGTTGTGTCTGTTGCTAACGGAGTTGTTGGTCCGGCTGCTGCTTCGGTGGTTGTTGTTACACAGGATGGCTCCGCGGCATTGGTCGGATCTGCACACTCCGCTGGTGTACATGTTGCCGCGGCACAAGCGGCATCGCTGCTCCTGATCAAGCAAACGGCCAAGATGGCACAACCAAGGATAACGGTCTGGATTCTCATGTTGATATCAGTTGAACTGCTCCAATGATAATTTTCAACAAATTTCAGTTCTTTTTATATCAATTTTCAATGCGACTATTTTTGACTAACCAGCGTTTGTTTATTTACTCAGCTTGCGACAATCAAATGCTAAATAAAGAAGTCTGTGTCTTTTTTTGGCTTTATGTTATGTGTGATTTCGTGTTATTTACAGACATAAGCACATATACGTCAATCTTGAACTCTAATTTTGTTTCTATTTGGTATTTGTTCAATTGTTTTCTGTGAACAAATAGACGAGGCATTTGAAATCGCAATCGCGTGACGACTTGCGTAAAACTAAAGCACTCTTTTTGGCTTTTCATTAAGTTGAAAAATATCAATTTTAAATTACTTACCCATCTTGCTTTTCCTAAGGTCCCCTGGAGACCCGTCTGGCATAGACAATGTATCTTGCCTGAAATGTGAATTTCAAAAGGGTTGCTTCTATTAACATGCAATTTTCTAATTGAGAAAGTGCTTCCAGTGAACTTAACCTATTTTAAGAGATATTAGATTTTCTATGCCTTTGTGTGGATCAAACTATTTTGTTTCCAATTGAATATTCTTAAGCAAGTTCGCTTGATATTACAGGACTTATTCCTTGCAATGGAAGTAGGGTAATGGCATTTGAAAATGGGTTCTGAAATAACCTTTATTTCAACCTACAGTTAGAATCTTGAGGTCAATTGTCATATTTAAACGCATTTTAATTTCAATAAAAATTTTTTTAATAATTTTAAGTTTTAATTTCTTAATAAACTGTGAGTACAAACATCAAAGTCTGTTAAATTTCTTTTTTTTAACTTTGAGGGCAAAGTATTATATTTTTTTTAATCGACTGTCTTAGCTCACGAAAAAATGAAAGAATAATTTATTTCAAGAACAAGGTGTTAATAAGGGTATTATCCAACATAAAACAAATTCCACAGGCATATCTCATTTAAACAAAATTTGATGATTACGTTCACATAATATTGACAGAAATATATATTTTATTATCAATTCATTGCATTATTTTTTAGCCATGTAGCCAAAGTTAATAATAATCGGTCCGCGTCTTCTACTGCCCCACTTCTTCCATCCTGTTGCCTCCGTTGCTGTGGCTTCGCTGGTTGTTGTTTGACAGGAAGGCTCCTCGGCATTTTCAGGCATTTCACACTCCGATGGTGTACATAGTGCCGCGGCACAGGCGGCATCGCTGCTCCTGATGAAACAAACGGTCAAGATGGCACAACCAAGGATAACGGTCTGGATTCTCATGTTGATGTCAGTTGAACTGCTCCAAAGATAATTTGTGACAAGTTCTTGTCCTTTTTATACCAATTTTACTTCATTTGCACAGCTTGCAGCAATCAAATGCTAAAAAAGAAAGAAGATACCATGCACCCATTAAAAGTATGCAAGAAAGAGGGTATAATAGTTTCGTACAAGAGTTTGTAACAGAGTTTGTATTGATTCTCTTTTGATCCTATAGTGAATACATATTTTTTTGAATCAGTATCAACAGCCAAATCGAATTGATACTCTTCGTCAATCTTAATTAAGTTCTCGATACATGATGCTTTAAGATCTAGAGGATTTAAATTTGGTATGTAGGTTACTGGATATCATGCGCAGATCAAGACTACTTTTATTTAATTTCTTGTGCCGCACTCTCTTCAAACTTAACACACAAACTTAACAAAGAAGTAATTAAAAGTTATTAATATTAAACTGAGGTGTTAAATAAATATATTTATGTTTAAATCAGCTGTATTGACAGAAAGTATTATCAACTAAATGGCATAGGTAAGAATACCGCCAATTACTAGGTCTCTTCTTAGAGCGTTGGAGACACGTGCTCCCCAATTGAATTATAATTCTAAACGAAATCGTTTTATCTATGACTTCGTCTAGTACATTTTTCTTAATTAAACGTATGTACTTGTCTTGAAATTGCCTCTACTTCAACGTACCCTATGTTCATTTTGAGGAAAAAAGTAAAGTTTGTGTAAGTACTTACATGGGTATGGCACATACAAGGAGGAAAATCATCAGAAGCAGCAGATGTTGGAGAAAAATGAGCGCACTTGTTTTGCCTATGACAACAAGTGCTGTTTGCAAAACTACTACACTCGACTTGTCTACTCTGGTCTCTGGTCTCTGCTCTGATCTGTTCGGATAGGGTCGGTAGGTCGACGGCGGTGGAGGTGGAGAAGAAAGTGGAAAGGGGGGTTGTGCTTTCTAGACAAACACACGGAAAAGTCCTTCAGCCAATGCATGTGCAGACACTCACACTGGGGCAAACACTCACCTTGCACTTGCAAAATCAAACTAAATGCGAGCATGCCTCAAGGATTCTGCATACTTATGCTTATAGAGAGAGTAGAAAAGTAGTGAAGAGACAGAAGAAAGGAATAAGAACTGGCAATTGTCTTGCGCTTATACGAAATGAGAGGGGAGACTGAAATAACACGGCTAAATATGTAGCATTTTTAATGGCTGCCCAGTTAAAAGAATGACACACAGCTGTTGTGCCTGCCAAATCCTCACCTGGTGTTGCAGGTGTGGCGCGCATGTCTTGTCGATATTGTCAATTTGTATAAGTGCATGTTACATAATGCAAGCGACAGTCGACAATCGACAGCTGACAGTCGACAGTTGTTGTTTGTTTTTGTTTATCTCTTTTGTTTTATTGGCTGGTTTAACTAAAGCTTGAGCCCCCATTTCATCAATTGCCACGCTGCACGGGGAATCCCATTTAATTTGCAGTCAAATAAAAGCAAAATCCCATTAAAAGCCTTTTGGCTTTGTCTCATTCGACAACAACTATCTCTCTCTCTCTCTGCAACTTTTGTCTTTAGTTTTGTATGCCTTTTTATTATTATTTTATCCAACAGAGGGGCTTTAAAAACTTTCTGGAGTGCGCAAGTAGTTTTTATTGTTGTTGTTGAAAGGAAAAAGAAAATGCTCTCTGCTTTCTGTTGTTTCTGCTGGCAAAAGTTCAAAAGCACTCGTTTCGGTTTGATTATTTTAGAGGTCCTTAACGTATCAAAGGTAGAGAGAGACAATGGCAATTACTGTTGTTTACCACCCTGAACTTAGACCTTAAATTTAATTAACTATTTATACTAGCCATTGTTGTCAAAAGGTGCTTATTTAAACGACTTTTTAAAGAGCAATATGCTCAAATGCTTTATATTAAATAAACTTAATTTTTACAAAATACATTTCTCGATTGGAAGCTTCCTTAATATAATTCAACTCGTTTTTCACCTCAACGAATTATTAAAATATATATATCACAGTGTTGCTGAAAGTTCTGAAAATAAATAGTGACAATATGAAAAATAGGCAATCGATAAAAGCAATTTTTTGGCGTGACACAAACAATTTTGCTTATAATATGCAATAACTTTAATGATCAATACCAAAAGTGGTATATATAGACCTGTGATGATTCATTCTGGACACTTTAACAAATTTCTTTGATTTTGCATCAAACGGGTATTTAATTTTGTAGTCAGTTTTAAATTCCATGTTGTAAGATACTTATTTTTAAACATGCTACCAACGATATTTTGGTGAGCGACACGCAAATGTTTTATGCACAGCAAAAATAAAAAATAAAATATCGACTGCGGTTAAAAACTATAACAAATTGCTTTAATTTGGCAAAATTGTGGCACTACAAGTGCTGATAAGAGGGAATTAGGGTTGTAACTAAAATGGAGTTGGCGACAAATGGCCAAAACGAAGCCAAAGTTCTGTTTTTTTGGATAGGCGCACAGCACGCAACATTCCCAGCACAAAGGTGCCTCGTAATTGCCCCGCCCCCTTCGACGCAGCCCAAGGGCATTTTGTATTCAATTACCAGTTTGGAGAAGCCTGTCGATTATGGCCAACTGCTAATGGCCACCTTTGACCAGGGCGGGTTCAGTTTCACTTTGAATTGCACGTGGGCCAGATGACAAGTCGCATGGGTTAAGTGTGTGGCCAGCAATCGAATTTATTTCGGAAATACATACATAAATACAAACTCGTGCATATATAATATACATATGTATGTACTCTTATACTTTATAATGCCCCGGTTTATCGTTCTATTAATATCAATGCTGACTGGCAAACCAATTACAATAGTTAATTAAATATCGTTGTCTTTAACAGTCACAAATTTCAATTATTTCTGTTGCTCTTGGCACTGAGCTCAAGTGGCTTTATCCTGAATCTAAGCCTTTTATTAACATTTATTGTTCATGTCGCTCATTTTCTCTTTTTGTCGTCTCTCTCCCATAGAAATCACCACGTAGACTATCCAATTCGTCGGTTCAAGCGCTGCCGGAAAGTCGACGCCATTTGATGGATTTGGACGAGGGAGAGCTCTTCATGGAGCTGATACGCGATGTGGCCAACGAGCTGGATATTGATGTTCTATGTCACAAGATACTGGTCAATGTCGGACTGCTAACCCATGCGGATCGTGGCTCCCTCTTTCTGGCCAAGGGCACGCCCAACAACAAGTATCTCGTGGCCAAACTCTTTGACGTCACACAAAAGACTGGTGAGCCATAATTGACAATGTTAATTTCGATTTCGATTTTCAGCTATTGTCCAAAAGGTTGCCAAGCAACGGACTTAATGAAAACTGAAAAACACTGAAAGGACATCGGTTGGATACGAGCTCAATTTAATTAAGGACGAGCACAAAACTGCACACTGAGAGAACTGAGAATGAATCGAATGCAATTCTGACTGGCAGTTCAACTGTTGTCTATGGTTAATGGCATCCTTTGGCAATAGAAAACGAATTTATGATGCTTGAAAGCGCAAATATCACACTTAATAATAAATAAAAGCAAATTCAAAACAATTGAATTTACCGAGCCATGAATAAACTTCAGTAAACACAAAGATTATTTATTAATAATATATACTTACGAACAAGTTATAAGATACAGCTTTATTTACACAGTAGATTTAACTTATGATTCTCAATTCCGACAGATTAGAATTCCGTCTAAAATTTAATCAAGTGTCATTCATTTGATTGAAAATCTGCATTAGGCAAAAGCTGTGAATGCGACCCGTTAAGTCACACAAATTGGCACTCATTAGCGGCATTAGTGGCAAACATTTTGGACCAAAACACTTGGCCCTCGGTGGGGCAAAAACGCATTAGCAAATTAAGCCAAAGCGGAAGTGGGCATTAAAAGTTTTGGGTAGGCTATGCCCATAAAACCCTAAAGGTTTGCTATCAAATGAATGAAAAATAGATGCTGGCTTAAACGTGTTCACACACACACACACATACACAGATAGATATTTAGCTTAATATTTAGCAATGAATCTCGGTGTCTGTTTCGTGCGTTAAAGCCGCCGCTTCCGCTACATAATTCAGATGGAAAATGTTGAAAAAAAAGATTAGAGCCTAGAGCATAACCAAGGTTTACTTTCTGGCAATTGGGCCTGTAAGGCATTAAATACACATACACACGTGTGTATGTATGTGTGTGCGTGTGTGTGTATGTGTTGCCATGCAAATTCAACTGGGATCCATGACCCTGAGTCTGAGTCTAAATCGGAGACGTAGTCACATCTGACTTTTAATGCCTTGGCTTGACTTGGATTTTGTTTGGCCTGGCTTTTTTTTTTGCTTTTAGCCATGGCTGATGTATCTTTTGCATTTTGCATGGCAGAGTGAATATTTTGTCTATAAATTTAATATTTATTTAGATGTGTGTGTGTGCGCTGCCTTTTAATGATTTATGCGTCTCCATCTCCATCTCGTATCCATCTCATCTAGTTTCATTATGATTTCTCTTTGCAGCGCTCAAGGATGCGGTAACACGGGCCCGGGCCGAGGAGATAATCATTCCGTTTGGCATTGGGATTGCTGGCATGGTGGCCCAGACAAAGGAGATGATTAACATTAAGGAGGCGTATCAGGATGCGCGATTCAATTGCGAAATCGATCTGAAGACTGGCTACAAGACCAACGCCATTTTGTGCATGCCCATTTGCAATTACGAGGGCGACATCATAGGCGTGGCACAAATCATCAATAAAACGAATGGTAAGCCCCATTCTCAAATCTTTTATCCAGCTTGTTATGTTCGAGAATTTGTAAAATTGTGTTTTACTCTTTTTGCTGTCAGGTTGCATGGAGTTTGATGAGCACGATGTGGAAATCTTTCGCAGATATTTGACATTCTGCGGCATTGGCATCCAGAATGCTCAGCTCTTTGAAATGTCCGTCCAGGAGTACAGGCGCAATCAAATCCTTTTGAATTTGGCGCGCAGCATCTTCGAGGAGCAAAACAATCTGGAGTGTCTTGTCACCAAAATCATGACCGAGGCCAGGGAGCTGCTCAAATGTGAACGCTGCTCGGTGTTTTTGGTCGATTTGGATTGCTGTGAGGAGGTGAGCGAAGAACTCTTAACATGCATAAGTACTTAATGATGCCATAACAACATTTGCTGTCTCCCTTTTTGAATTCCTAATTCGAATTCGTCAATTGCAAATTAATCTGCCAACATTTTGCACTTTACATTTCACATTTTACACCAAAATGTTGCCGGCAGGCAAATGATTTGGCACATGAATAAAATGAATGGCTCTGGTGTGTCCGCCCACTGGGGGCGTGGCTCTGTGGCTGTGGCTCTGCGGTGGTCGTGTTGCTGCGGTTCATGTCTATCTATATGTATGTATATACGAGTTTGTCGTTGGGTCTCGCTGTCAGTTTCATTAAAATTAAAATGGTTTAAACGCCAGCTCGGCCATTTTGTTCGTCTGTTTGTCAACTTCAATGTGAGCGCACCCCAAGGAAATTAAAATGTGCAATTTACATTACGCTTTTATTTTTGGTATATTTCTTTTATCCGACTAGGAGAGCAGCCAAATTCCGAAAGGTGAAAGTAACTCAAGTCTGGCAATTCCCATTGAGATACTATGCAACGACAAATCCCATTACCATTTTTTTTTTTTCTCACTTCTTCTTCGCTTCTGTCATTTTCACATTATGTAATGCCTGAACAACAGGTAATATACATAGAAGCACATTCTTTTTTGGCCTCTTGTTCATTTGCGTGTATTGTGTGTTGAGCTTGGCATCAACATCAACACCTGCCCAAGTCATGGCCCCATACAAAAATAAAAAACAATTGTGTAAATGGCAAGCACAAATAAAAACTTAAAAATGCGTAGCTGTTCAGCTCCCGAAATAAATCGTAATCAGTTGTGGCTATATAATAAATTTCCTAATAAGTAAATAAAGCAAATTCCAGTTCAATTATATATTTATAGCATACTTTTTGGAGCAGTCAAGAAATACAGAAAGAAAAAAAGTATTTACAATTTGAATATAAATAAAAGATACTTTATACTCGCTTCAACTTAAAGTAGACTCATTCTACTGATGAATATTCTGCGAATTTATCCCAGACATTTGCCGTAAGCACAAAAATAACTTACACGAAATTTCACTTAAGAAGACGCATTGCAATTTAAAATTAATTGCTGGCAATTTAAAATTCCACTGAATATTCTTTTGAATGAAAATGCCTTTCGCTTTGTTATGACAATGAATGTGTACAGATATATATAAATATTATAATTATTATGCATGACACTTTGAGGCATGTAGCTGTTGTTTTTCCTCCTCTCTCTCTCCCCTTCATTTGGACAGTTGCAACAATCGCAATTTATGTCCTGCATTCTCCAGCAACCGTTGAACAATTAAAGTGCAACTTTTGTGGAATGAATGAAGAAATAAAAAGACCAAGCAATTATATTTAACTGGGTCACGTATAATAATTAATTATGCTAATTTTGTTATTAATTGCAAGGCAGGCAATTTACTGTGTGGATCCATTATTATGACAATGCGCTAAGCTAAATTAAATGCTGATTGCATTTGATAATTTATTCATGAGTCTTTGAATGCAATTACCGACAAATTGCCAATTACCTGAAATTCAATAATGAAATAACACATGTGAACATGAGCAAAAGAAATGCTGGTCACTTCAGGGAAGAGGCAAACTTGTTGATAATATGCCAAGTCATGTGCAACATATCAGTTTAATTATGTGCAACAGTAATGGGGACAAAGTGGAGAGGGCAAAGGCAAAGAGCAAAAGACGAAGGGCAAAAGGCAAATGGCAATTTATCAACGTAACAGGCTGCTCTGGGAGCTGTTGATGCCCCATTAGTGGCAGCCACTTAATGTTCATGTACTTTGCATGCCATTTTACAGAGCCATTTGGAGAAGATAATCGAGAAGCCCCATCAGCTGGAGCAGCGCCCCAGTCGTGCCATTAAAGGCGGAGATAGCTTTGAGGAACAGGTAAACAAATAGTTCCGACTTGCATTACTTTAATCATAATCGTTTTAAATTTTTCAAAACTGCAGCAAAATATGCGGAATCGTTTTACGGTCCTTTTCGAGCTGGGTGGCGAGAATCAGGCAGCGAATATTTCGCGGCCATCTATCAATGATCTGAGCATCTCGACACTGGCACAAATAGCACAATTCGTGGCCACCACCGGGCAGACGGTGAACATCTGCGATGTCCACGA
The DNA here is from genome assembly GCA_037043405.1 of Drosophila subquinaria. Classification (NCBI taxonomy): domain Eukaryota; kingdom Metazoa; phylum Arthropoda; class Insecta; order Diptera; family Drosophilidae; genus Drosophila; species Drosophila subquinaria. The sequence goes on along the minus strand of JBAMBL010002557.1, from coordinate 713,714 downwards.
GTGGGTCAGGGATCACAATCAAATCCGGGCGGAGAGTGACAGGGAGATCGATAGCACCCACGGCATACTCTGTATGCCGATTGTGAATGCCCAGAAGACGGTGATTGGTGTGGCGCAATTGATAAACAAGGTGGGTAAATAGTGAATCCCGTTTACACTCTGCACATCTGCACAGTTCCCTGATGAATGGCTGATGTTTCTGTGCAGGCGAACGGATTGCCCTTCACCGAATCGGATGCGTCCATCTTTGAGGCCTTTGCCATATTCTGTGGACTGGGCATACACAACACACAGATGTACGAGAACGCCTGCAAGCTGATGGCCAAGCAGAAGGTGGCCCTGGAGTGTCTCAGTTACCACGCCACGGCCAGTCAGGATCAGACGGAGAAGCTCACACAGGATGCCATTGCCGAGGCCGAGTCCTACAACCTGTACAGTTTTACATTCACAGGTGAGTTAACTAGTTTCTCTGGCAGATCAATCTTAACTTAACTTTTCTCCATCCAATCTAGACTTTGATCTGGTGGACGATGACACTTGTCGCGCTGTTCTTCGCATGTTTATGCAATGCAATCTGGTCTCACAATTCCATATTCCCTACGATGTAAGTGGAAGGATTCATAATCTACAAAGTGCCTTCTCTAAGTTCTTCATCCTTTACAGGTTCTCTGCCGCTGGGTGTTGAGTGTGCGCAAGAATTATCGTCCCGTTAAGTATCACAACTGGCGACATGCTCTCAACGTGGCCCAAACCATGTTTGCCATGCTTAAAACTGGCAAAATGGAGCGCTTCATGACGGATCTGGAAATTCTTGGCTTGCTGGTGGCCTGTTTGTGCCACGATCTCGACCATCGTGGCACTAACAACGCCTTCCAGACCAAAACTGAGTCGCCGTTGGCCATTCTCTACACCACGAGCACCATGGAGCATCATCACTTCGATCAGTGTGTGATGATACTCAACTCCGAGGGCAATAATATATTTCAGGTAAGGTTGGAAGGGTACGGATGTTGAAAAATAATACTCCGAATGCCAACATTTATTAATAAAAATAAGGAAAACAAAATTAGGAAGTATTTAATATGGAAATACAATTTAGAAAACTAAAATTAGGAAATTCCCTGAATATATTTCAGGTAACGTTGAAAGGGGATCCTCTATTCGGATGTTGAAAAATAATACTCAGAATACCAAAATTTTGAAATAAAATTAAAAAAAAAAAACAAAATAAGAAGGCATAAAATAAAATTTAGAAAGCCAAAATTAGGAAATACTCTGAATATTTTTCTAAGCTAAATATCAAAATTTATGATTCTTTTTTTTCAACCCATTTTATGTGGTTTCTTAAAGTTGTTGTTTAAAAATTATATGGAATTTGTATGGGGTACCCAAAAAGAGTATAAAATTGGATTCTTATAATATTTATTTACTCTACGTTATTTTTATTAGGCACTCTCCACGGACGATTATCGCTCCGTGATGAAGACGGTGGAAAGCGCTATACTCTCCACTGATCTGGCAATGTATTTTAAGAAGCGCAACGCATTCCTCGAGTTGGTCGAAAACGGTGAATTCGATTGGCAAGGCGAGGAGAAGAAAGATTGTAAGTACTTCTGACACACGTCGTATACGTAATAAATTTGTAACTCTCTTTCAAAGTGCTGTGTGGCATGATGATGACAGCGTGCGATGTCAGCGCCATAGCCAAGCCTTGGGAGGTGCAACATAAGGTGGCCAAGTTGGTTGCCGACGAGTTCTTCGATCAGGGCGATCTGGAGAAGCTGCAGCTCAACACACAGCCCGTGGCCATGATGGATAGGTGGGCAAATCAAATGAACTTAACATATAATTATACTGATTATTAAATTAAATACAGGGAACGCAAAGACGAGCTGCCCAAAATGCAGGTGGGTTTCATAGATGTCATCTGTCTGCCGTTGTATCGGGTTCTGTGTGACACGTTCCCCTGGATCACGCCGTTGTACGAGGGCACGTTGGAGAATCGCCGCAATTGGCAGGACTTGGCGGAGAAAGTGGAAATGGGCTTGACCTGGATCGATCACGACACAATTGACAAGCCAGTGGAGGAGTTTGCCGGCTGTGCCGACGAGGAGATCAAGGACATTGAGTTCACGGTGACCACGCTAAACTGCAACCAGCAGCAGTCGCAGCATGGCGGAGATGACAGTCACACGCCGGAGCATCAGCGCAGTGGCTCGCGGCTGAGCATCAAGAAGACCGGGGCGCTGGGCAAAGTGGTGCGATCGAAGCTATCGAAGACGCTGTACAACAGCATGGATGGCTCAAAGCCAAAGACATCGCTCAAACTATTGGAGTCGCATGTCAGCGAGGACATGGACGACAAGAGTCCGACGAGTCCGTCGCAGCCACAGGCCGGCAGCATGGGACGCATGTCGGCATCCTCATCCACCTCCTCCGCCGGCACCGTCGACAAGACCAAGAAGCGATCCAAGCTGTGTGCGCTTTTATGACGAAAGCCGTCAAATTAGAGTTTGGTGACCCCCTCCAATGCTGCTGGCAGTGAGACTGACAAGAGCGGAGGGGGGATGACCGACTTCTAATTACCTAATTACTAACTAAGCTGGCTGCAAAGCAAACTAAGTGCCAGCCAAATGTCAACCAAATCCTACATTTAAGATACTTCTACAAGTATCTGTATCTACAAATACTTTATGTGTAGTTCAACTTGAAGCGTGAAATCATTTATTGTTTGCTGTTTATGGGCTGCTGCTCTACATGTAAATGACTTTTAGTAGAGAGATTAACACACACACACCCTAACACACACACACACCCAGACAGCAAATGGAAATTGCAATATTATATCTAAGTGAATGTCAAATCATGTGATCTATTTAAGGTCCTGAAGGTCGAAGCGCGTCAAACCAAGCGTGTTAAGCCTTTTGGTAAAAACTCTCTCTCTCTCTCTATTTGAATCTGAACTTAAGTACTTCTAAGCTCTTAAGTGTTTGTACTCACTTGCAAAACCAAAAAAAAAGAAGGAAAACAAAAAAAGCTATGTATGTATCAATACAAAAAAAGATGTGCTAAGTAGTTTTCTCGTAACCGAAATATGCTAGTCAAAAACCTATAAAATAACAAGACATATACATATATTGTTATTATTTAAATGTGTAGTAATGTTTAAGCAACAATTTGTGAGGCTATGGCACATTTATCCGTAATTGCTTTCGAGGTTGATGTACCCCCAAAAAAACAAAACTATCACAACTAGTCCGCATGTGATAACTATTTATACACGTGTTGTAAAAGTACTAGAAATACTATTGTAACTTTTCAAGAATTCTAGATGGTATACCCAATAAATGAAGACATTCTTAAATAAATCTAATACTGTAATTAAGTGAAACCTATTTAAGCAAGACATACTCGTAAAACTTGTTTAGCTATAACAAGAAATTGTGAATTATTTAAACTATAGCAATATTATATGATATTTTTAGAATAGCTACAGTATATATACGTATATCAAAAGACACTACGAATACAGCACGTTATTGAGATATTTTAGCCAATAAAATGTATAACGCACATCACTATAAAATAAAACGTGAAAATTGTTTAGATAATCGAATAACAACACAGTGTGGTGTCAATTTTGTCAATTTATGAATTCAACTCAAATATATGTGTGTGCATAAATAGCAAATACTTAGAAGATATATAAAAGTATGTACTACCATTAACTAGCACCTACTTGAATATCGATTAACTATAGCTATATATTGGCAATTGTATCTCATTCTCTCTAAATGTTGAAAAGAAACTTACTTTATGTGTGTATAAGACGATGATATACTATCACCAGTTTGCATAAACTCCACAGAATGCATTGGGAATAAATTTAAAAATTTGTTCTAAACACATTTTCGTGGAATTCAAATACAATTGGGATAATATAATTGTACGAATATTGCAAATGTAATTGTAGTTAACTAAATTCCATTCTTCCTGTGTATATATGCTAGTCGCCTTCGCACCCTTCGTGCTGCTTTCGTCACTAGCGCGGACTGCCGTCCGCAGTGATACTATTGCTTGAGTGTAAATTATAGGCACCGCATTATTTTTGTGACCACCAGACAAATTAAATAAAAAGAAACACTATTTTTCTAGTTAATCTGAAACGCCATTGATTGTATAAAAATCCAGACAACTTTATAAACGATTTAGATCGTCTATCACCAACTGAAGAAATGTTTAGTAAATGTGCTAGAATCCTTTGTAAATATTACAAAGGATAAGCTTTCTAAACCAAAATGCATTCCTTATAACTTGTCCAAATTTGAATATAATTTAAATGTCCATTGGCCAATCGCTAGCACTATAAGATATTTCCAAATTTATGTAAATAATCTCATTTGAGTTGACTTTTAAAATCAAGCTTTACACGTATACCAAATTGAAAATTGTTAAGTTTTTATCAATACATATGTGTTTATTTATTTTGAATGCCTTTAAATAAAGATATTTTGTTTGGCTGAAATATGTGAAAATTTCACCACTTTATGTAACTAATTATTATGTAAGAGAATGCAATTGAATCAAAAATAAATCACACCATTAAAATTCTAGTCTATGGAAATTTACTTTAAAATTATTGGGAACTTGACAATCGCCATAGTTGGTTTTACCAACTGAATTGCAATTAAATATTTGATTGGCAAATGGGTTTGAGTCTCGGCTGAAAGTATGCCATTCGAATTGTTCTACAATTCCATTATAGCCTGAATTAGAGCAGTTATTGAGATGTTGCTGTTCATTTACTGAAGCGACTGCGGTTTTTATGAGTTCTTTAGTACGCATACTAGCGCATGAAAACGATCTGCACTTACTTTTTCAAAACTGCAAATTCAAATTTAAATTACAAATTTAGTGGCGCCTTCTAGTGGCATGGCTTATTACTTAAAACTGACTTTGTCTCAAGTCTTATTAATAATGATAGTAAAACATAAAATTTGAAAGCCATGTTCTTTTATTCGAAAACGACAAGATATTTGCATAGCTTTAATCCACTACGACTCCAACAACGCGAGCATTGGTTGCTCTCCTGTTATTGCTCTTCATTATTGGGATTGGAATTTCGATTTATCCGCATTTTTTGAACAATCATATATTTAAAGTTTTTAATACGAAAAATCGTCGGTCCCTTTGTGCGTCTTCGTTTAATATCTGTCGCCGTGGTTGATGAAGCTGAGATGCAATCAGGATCATCTGCCTGTAAGGGATCAGTGCAATCGGTGCAACCAGCTGGTGTGACGGGATTCAAGGATTCACAGGGCTCAGCATCACTGCCTCCATTTAAAGAGCAGATCAAAACGGCACAGCCCAGAATAAACGTGCAGATTCTCATTTTCCAATTCAGCTTGTGTTTAACTTTGGTCAACGATTTCGCTTTTATATTAATTTCCGTCTATACTATTGTCCTAAGGTACACACAGTAAAATATTTGCAAATTTACACAGATGTTCTTTGAATGTTTGCGAATTAATTTTTTCGCAATATTTATTTAATTTTTACCAATTGGAACTTGCAAGAAAATGAATTGTATTTTCGTTAAATTTGTTGCTTGCAAAATAAAATTCAGAAACTTTGGCTGTCATTCGAAAGAATAGATTAAAAAAATAAATTAAAAATGAAGTAAAAATTTACTACCTCGTCTCTTTAACGCAGAAGTAAAAAATGTATACGACTCGATTAAAATAATTATTTCTAATGATACAAGACAGCTGTGAAATTAATGTTGGAAAATATTTACCAAGTAGTGACAACTCTTTAATACCGCATCTATAAACAAATTGTGTATTTAGATTGCTGTTGCTAACACAATAAAAAATAAGAATATTATTTGGTTAATCTGTCAGTTGTGGGAGTCGTGTGGCGAAACTGTTGTATTGACAGGGGAGGGGTGGGAGGAGCTTATTTTGGAAATGGACACAAAAGCGGTGGCCAACTTTAAGCAAAATTGTGTTGACTTGGTAAAAAGCACAGCCTACTGAGATAAAATTGAAAAGCTTGTCAACTAGTGTAAATGCACCTTAAGGAGGTTTGGCTTATTACTTTAAACTAGCTTTGCCTTGCCTATTAAGTCTTCTCAATAATGATAGTAAAACATAAAATTTTAAATCCATGTTTTTTTTTATTTGAAAAGGACAATATATCTGCGTTGTTTTAACCCACAATAACTCCAACAACACGAGCATTGGTAGCTCTCCTGTTGTTATTGTTTCGGCGCAATCCGTTGTTTGTATTACCTCCATTGTTGGGATTTCGATTTATCCGTACTCTTTTAACATTCGTATATCTTAAGTTTTTAATACGAATAACCCTCGGTCCCTTTGTGCGTCTTCGTTTTATAACTGTCGCCGTGGTTGATGAAGCTGTGATGCTCGCTGCTGTTGTTGTGTCAGGCTCTGGGGTCGTGCAGTCAGGATCATCTGCCAGTAAGGGATCAGAGCAATCGGTGCAACCAGTTGGTGTGTCTGGATTCAAGGATTCACAGGGCTCAGCATCACTGCCTCCATTTAAAGAGCAGATCAAAACGGCACAGCCCAGAATTAACGTGCGGATTCTCATTTTCGAATATAACTTGTGTTAAATTTTGGCCAACGATTTGGCTTTTATACTGATTTCCGTCTATACTACCGTCTTATGGTAACAAATTTGCAAATTTACACAGATGTTCTTTGAATATTTGCCAATTAAATTTTTCGCAATATTTATTTATTTTCTACCAATTGGGAATTGCCAGAAAATACATTGTGTTTTCTTTTAATTTTTTGTTTGCAAAATAAAATTCAGAAACTTTGGCAGTCAAATTAAAAGATTTAAGAATGATAGAAGGTCAATATAGTATAATGTAGTAAATTATGCGACCTCGTCTTTTTAATGCAGATGTAAAAAATTTATACGATTCGATTAAAATAAATTTTTCTAATGTGAAATTAATTTTTGAAAATATTTACCAAGTAGTGACAACTCTTTAATACCGCATCTATAAACAAGTTGTGTATTCAGATTGCTGTGCAAATATTGAAGTTATTGCTAACACAATAAAAATATAAGAATTTTATTTGGTTAATCTGTCGATTGTGTGGGAGTCGTGTGGCGAAACTGTGGGATTGACTGGGGAGTAGTGGGAGGAGCTTATTTTGGAAATGGCCATAAAAACAGTTTGGATATTTAATGCACCATTTAATTTTATGACGCTTAGTCTAAAATTAATCAGACGAGGTTAGCAGACAACCATGCAATACACAGATACAAATCTATGTCATCCCGGTGAAGGACTTTTCGCGTAAGCAAATATCTCTTTGGCTCTTTCTGTTGCCAGTTGTTGTTGTTGTTGTTGGATTTGTGTTGCGCACATAAAAACACTGCATAATCAAATATTAGCCATGAGTCGACTCGGACTGTTGGTTATTTGCCTGTGCCTGACATATTTGCCGTGGAACTGACACTGCGTGCGGTTTCCAGCTGTGATTTACCTAAGCTGCCAGTTGACTCACATGCTCCTGGCACTATATAAATCCGGACGTCGACTTTGGTATTCTCATTCACAAGTTTCCAGTGCTTTGGTCCTGTTCTCGTGCTCGTGCTCCTGCTCCTAATTCTCTGACTATGGCTAACTACGCCCTGACATTGGCTTTGCTTTTATTAGCCATCTGCATTACTTGCTCGACGGTCTTGGCCACTCCCGACGAGGAGCGCTACGTGGAGAAGGAATACAATCGGGATCTGTACGATTGGTTTAATAATGCAGCTCGATATGCACCCATAGCACCCGGCAGTCCCTGCAAGTATCCGTACTTTCTGGCCAACACGCTCCCCAACGCCAACAACATGCGGATGCCAAAACGCAACTCGGAGCTGATCAACTCGCTCCTCAGCTTGCCCAAGAACATGAACGATGCCGGCAAGTAAACGGGAAGTTGGCCAGCAAAGCTGTGTTCGCTCCAGGGTTCGGCAATGAAGGAACTGACTTAGCCCAACAACAATTAAGAATGATAGTTATGAATTAGAAAAGCAAACACCCGATACATATATCGTTATAGAAATTATACAAAAATATACTACATATACCTAAGTGCATACATATACGAGTATTAAAATAAACAAAAACACTGCGTAGAAATTTATTTTTTTACTCTGCGCTGAGTCAAAACTTGTTTGAATCCTCTTATGGCATCTCGAATTCTGAAAGTCTTCTAAAGATTGCGATTCTTAATCGAAGCTGTAAAATCATGTTCTCAAAAAAAAAACTTATTTGATTTCTAAGCGGAATGATATTTTAATCATGGTTTGGCCTCTTAATTCGTTCAATAAGTTTTCGATTGTTCGGCGAACTTTTATATCACTACAAATAACCCAATAATCTATGTAGTATTCAAAGCTTGGTAATGCCACAAGCTTGACTTATTTGATTTGCAATTGTTTGTTAAATAAATATATGACAGCTAAATTATAAATTCACTATATTATTGTAGACGTTTATTAAAATTGAACAACACTTCAATTGGTTATATGTTTATATGCTATATGTAAGTTCATTTGGCGCTATTTGATATTGTTCAAGACTTGTATATAAAACTTTATGCATATGAACTTTAACTACTCAAGTGTATGTATGTGTATGTATTGGCTTATGTATTTCTGTGAACATGCTAAAAATTATACATTTGTAATTTGCACTAGAGCAGAAGAATGTTTTCAGTTCAAAATGAAGCGCAATTCTTAATTGCGTTACAAGTTTGTGTTGTGTAATTAGAAACTATAATCAAAATACAATATATTTTATATTGAATTAGTAACAATTATTTTGCAAACAATGTAAAATTAGTAAAATTAATTATAACATTTGCAAATGTATGTGGATGCGTGCGTTTAACTATTTCATTTAACTTCTCTTGTAGCTCAAAATGCAGTTTCAGTTTTTCTTCAGCTTCTCACTTAATTAAAGTGGCAACTAACGCTGCCTGCTAACGCATTAATACTCGTACTAACTAACAAGTTAACGTTAACGTTAACGCTAACGACTACGACATACAGTTATTCATAACGCTTATTATGACTGCCACTGAGACATCATTACATTAGATCTTATGACTAATTTACATGCTCCAGAAGAGGCTGCGCCACAATATTGATAGCTTCACATGCCTGCACATTGTTGTTTAGGTGTTTTTAAAGCTTTAGCTGACTGCACAGATTTATGGATGTGCGAAATGGCTTTGACTTGTTGCTTGCTGATTTTTGTAACGAATTTCTGATTGCGATTGAGGTAATCGCCGATGTCTCACATGAAAAACTCATTGGCTGAATGGGAGAGCGGAAGTCACGTTCGCCCCGGACGATCGAATATGGTTATTTCTATAACACGAAGACCACGAAATGTTGGATCAATCAATTGCAGTCCCTTTGGATTATAAATGCGCTCATTTTGGGAAGCAACAAATTTGGATATCTTACGCAGCGTCTAAAATACAAATAAATAAGTTAATTGTCGAAATATGATATATACAAAATATTGGCTACCTTTTCATAATGTGTCTCGGAGCACATGTATATCAAATACGCCGTAATACAACCTATACAGCCCTCACAATAGGTGCCGCATGATCCCTCCTCGGCCTCGGCATAAAATTCATTCAGCCTGTTAATGGTCGCCTCGAACACATGACGTTCAATCTGCCAGTAAAGAGAGTGATAGAGAGAATGTAAAGAGAGTGTCTTTGATTACTACATACCATGCCCTCCAATTCGGGAGGCAGTCTTGTGTGGAATTTAACCGAGGTGCCGTCGCTGTAATCGCGCTGTATGAAGACCTTGCCAGCGTGCAGGATGGTCGGGTTCCCAGCCGATGGAGTGCCACCGCCCTGTGACATGGTACTTCTGTAAATATTCCACAACCCATTAATAACCGCTATTTGCAGCGTGCGAAACATTTGATTAAGCGCAATCATATCGTTAATAAAATAAACACAATTTTCCACAGCCCACAAAAGAGGCCCAAATGAAAATGTTCAATGGGCGGGGTTGGAGTTCAGTTTTCTTTGTCACCTTGTGTCCAGGCGATTGCTGATGACTAATTATGGCCAAAAACAATAGCCCTGACTTGATGTTCGAGCAGTATGTCAGTGACAATTGATTGAATTACATTTTGAACAAAACAAAACAATAAAATATAGCAACAACAAAACTATTCAACAATTGTGTGTTTTATGCTTATTTTCACATTTCGAAATGTTAACCACACTCCGCACTAAGCCAAGGTATTGATGATTCTTAATAGCACACAATTTAAAGGGTTTTAGATAAGCAATTATTAAATTTATTGCAGAATTTCCACTTACAATTTGCAAAGCACGTAACGTGAACACAATGGCGTCTGACCATTCACAGGTTGCGAGCACACCAAATCAGCTGTGTGGAGAACAGGGTGACCAGCCACTAGCGTAATGAAGAGCATAACGTTGCCAGATGTGATTTTGAGTTGCCAGATCTTTTATATTAGATTGAACTCAAATTTAAATACATTCAGAATATAACGTATCTTAAATTAAATAAAATTCTAATATTAAATGCTTTTAGCTAACTTTCTTTTGAAATATAGTATGACATAGTATGAAATATAGTAATTTTGCTGACAACCCACCGTGGCGCAGAGTAGAGATTTCAAAACATTCTATCAATATTTGCACAGCTTGTTGCCTTGTGAGCGATTACGCTTATTTGTGTATTATTGTTATTTGAAAACTTCTTCTCCATTGGAAATGCTGACGATCGTATTTTAGTATCTTTTTCAAGTTCCAGCATGAAGACTGGATTTCATTTCAATCAAATATGTATCCAACTTTTCATATTTATTTTAATAAACATTCTTGATTTTCAAAAATGTTGTGCGGTTCCCATAGTTGGTGGTCGCATTGTTTCGAGTGAGGGCAGTATTTTCAAAACAAATAAACTGAATTTGAAAATTTTATAAAAAAAACAATTAATTTTTCAGGTACCTCCAAGTATCCCTATATGGTATCATTGCAAGATGTGTTTAACGGACATGGAAATCATGGGAAGATTTATCAGCACTTTTGTGGTGGAAGTTTGATAAGTGATCGTTGGATACTGAGTGCTGCGCATTGTGTATGGAGAAAGTAAGTGTATGCCTTTTAGGATATGGTCTTCAATTTGTATATTTTGTTTTTTTTTAATAGAAATATAAAACAGGTTGTGGCTTTTATTGGATATGAGAACATTGCGAATGTGAATTACCTTGAACCCTACGGTCTGGAAAGAGCTGAGTATATTTATTTTCAGCCGTAAGTTTGGAAAATCGCTATCCAATTTCCCTTGAGTATAACTTTTGTTCCCACAGTTCCAACTATCGCAATGATATTGCTTTACTTTATCTCAATCGCCGTTTCAAAAGTCAACTAAACACGAGTTTACAGTTCGCTCAACTTCCTCTGCAAGGCATGAAACCCAACAGCAATGGTAAGTATTTAATTTAACAACATTTTACCAATTTAAGTGATTTATATTACTTCAGAATCGTGTCACATTATTGGCTATGGAGCTACCAGGCATGCGGGTCCCTCCCAGAAGCAGCTCTTTGAGGCGGATGTGCGCGTCATAGGCAATCAACACTGTAGGGACATTATTGGACACATTTGGGCACCCAAAAGTGGTGCGAACACTGTTTGTGCCTTGGGCCACAATCAGGACTCATGCCAGGGGGATTCGGGTGGTCCCTTAATATGCCAGTATGGAAGTGAAGGTAGACAATATATTTATGGCCTCGTCTCTCACGGCTTGACGTGCGGCATCAAAGGAATGCCGAGCATATATACGGTAACAAGGCCCTACTACGATTGGGTCCAGCTGCTTCTGCAACAGAACTGACCGTGATGTGATGCGATGTATGTACATAAATGTATATTAATAGGCATCCAATATAGAAAATTCATTTGCATTAAAATTATTTTGTTTCTGAACATTAATTTCTAACTTTACTTTATTTATATTTCAAAATATAACATCTTTATAGTTGCTTTTCTTAGACTGCTCGTTCTCTTTTGAGTGCTGAGTTTTCATAATGTACGATTTGTTTATAAGACATTGCAAGCATAAGTTTCCTTCAGAATAGGTGATCATCTTGACTGAGATTCCAATATCAATTCCTGGATGTAATATGACAATTATCCGTTTATTCCGTTATTCCGATGATTGCTGATTGCTAATACCAATGAGAATTTTTATACTTTGTCAAAAACAAAGTGAATTTTGACATCCCACTTCTAAAATAATTTAGCTATAACTTGCACTAATGTTACACAATACGAATAATTATACGAATTGCATAAATATGTAGCTATGTATTTGCATACATACAAATATGTATAATTTATTGAATATATGATATCAAACAGAAAACATTTACGAGTATGCCACGACAATGCAAGGAATATTAAAAAAGAAAATAACAACAATTACGTATAGGGAGGAGAGCTTAGGCCTAGAGTACTGGTAGTATTGTAATTACAACTACGAAATACATAATATGGGAAGGTAATTAAGCTAACTAAACTTAACTTAGTGGAACCATATTGTGCTATGGCTCGATCTTAGTGCTTTTCAGCCTTCTCGTTCTGCTCGCTTGCGGCGACGGACGAATCCCCAACCTTGTCCACCAGCTTGCCCGTTCCCGTCTCGGGCAGGGTGAGGGTGAGGAGACCTGCTACTAGAACGCAGCAGCCACAGATGGTGGTTGGAATGTACCAGCCCAATGCGCCCAGCACATCGACTACATAGGGTGCTGAGATAGAGCCCACATGGGCCCATGTCGAGCACGTGCCCAGTGCAGAGTTCCGGATCTCTGTGGGATAGAGTTCCGCCGTGTAGAGAGTCAGCACCGAGTAGGTGGCACTGATGCCAAAGCGACCCAGCATGGCGAACGAAACGATCCACGTTGTGCTGCCAGAGGGCACTGCCAGCACCAGCAACAAGGAGATTCCCGTCCAGATGAAGAGGAACATTGTGGTGATCCGACGACCCGTGAAACGGAGCATTATTACGGGCACCAGATACGAGGGTATATCCACCAGTCCAGTGGCTATGATGTACAGATACCGACTCACAGACAAGTTATCCGCATTTAGGGCTGGAAAAAGTTAAAGATTAGAGTTGGCATTTATGTAGTCAAATGGATCCTACCCGTCACGTAGTAACTCAGCGAAGTTACACAGAACATAAAGTACGAGGTGAAGATTAGTTTGCGCACTTTCGGTCTGGTAAAGAGTTCAATGATTGACTTGAGTGGACCATTCTTTAACTTCTCGCAAAGTGAATCGTTTACAGGTTCCAACTGAAAAATCAAGAAACAATTTTGAGTTGAATTTGGTTCATTTTTAAAATATATTTAATTGTTTTTGAAACTTTGAACTTACTGTTTTCTTATCGCTGACAATTTCGGTGGCTGGCGCAATTGCGGATTGGACCTCATAGTGACTTGGCTGCTTGAAGAGAATCTGGTAGACGCGATCATATCGCTGCTTTGTGATTAGCCAACGTGGTGATTCATTCATCAAACTGCAAAAGGTATTAAGTGTTATTAAACGTACTAAACTTAATAATTTAATTGACCTACTAGCAGTTAAGGATCAATAGCAGCGAGGGTATGGTCAGTGCCAGTTGCAGATAGCGCCAGGGCTGTATCAGATACCCTGTAATGGCCAGCAGGATCATGCCAACGGGATACGAGGCAGAGAAAGCAATGGACATCCAAGAACGGTGCTTGAGGCAAATGTTTTCTACAACTAAGATGAAAGAGTGATTTTTAAAAAAACGATGATTACGATCACTACCAAGAAAATTAACTTTTTTCTTCCTTTCTAAATTTCTTTTCGTTGTTAAGAATTTTGAAGAAAAGAAAAAATTAGTTGTAGTGGAAAGTAGTTTCCTTACTCATTGTAAACGCTGGATAGAACAGACCCGATGAGGCGGCGCCCAGCGCAAAACGACCGATCAAAAAGAGACTGTACCAGGGCGAAAAACTGCACATGATGCTGCCCACAATGAAGAAGGCAGCGCCCAGAGTAAAGGATGTCTTGCGACCAAATCTGAAACGTTTAAAAAGAAAAGAAAATTTAAAAATCGAAATAAACTGATGTAGATATGTATATCTTTAAATAATACTGATTTATCAAGTTTTCTCAAAAATAAGTTACAAGATAACTTAGCTTTCTTCAAACAACTATTTGCCTCAAAATATCGAAAATTAAGCAAAATCCCATATTCAAAAATTCAAAATTTTAAATTTCCTCATGTCATAATTAACTGAGCAAATAAACTACGTTAAGCAAAAACTCTAGTGAGTTGGCGATTTGTCAAATAAATCGAATTAATAAACTGGATTAAAAATCAAAGAAATATTCAAGCTTAATTATTTGAAGTTCGCGTCCGCGAAAATCGCGCTTTTAATTTTTCAATGTATTTATACATCTCTAACTCAGAATAGACTTATACTCACTTGTCGGCTAGAATGCCAAATGAGAAGGATCCACAGAACTTGCCGAGAGATATGGAGACCTGTGCTGAGGTCCGTTGAATGCTGCGATCACAGGTCAGCTCCCAATCGGTCACAAAGGTGCTCTCCGGATTCAGATACTCGTAGTTGCCCTTCGCCTTGCAGGAGACGTTAGCAGGCTTATTGATCTGTGACATGCGAGTGGTGTAGTTGAGAGCCTCCTCGTAGGACATGCGACTCAGCTGCTTGTAATCCCAATCCCAGACCGTGCATCCTACCGGTTTCAGGTCCCGCTCTGTGATGCTGCGCTTCTGCTCCAGGGTCCAGTTCGTAGCCCTGAGATCATCGATGCCGCACCACTGATCGTCGGGCAGGTGACCGAGCAGTGTGTAGGAGGACACATGGAAACCGTTCAATATGTTGGGGGTGACGCACAGAAAGAAGACGGCCCTAAAAGCGGAAAAGCAAACAGTTTAAACTGAGGCTCAAATTGTTTAAATAAACCTACGTATGAATGTGAGTTTCACCTGATGCTAATTACAACGTTTTAGATATATTGGGGATATTTAATCAATAGTTTTGTCATTAGTTTTATTTTTTCGCACATTAGCACGAGATTTAATAACAGCAAATAGCACAATAATAATAATAACAATGACAATAACGAGAATAATGAAAGCAGCATTGTCAATAACAACGATGATGAGCGATCAAAATATTAATGTGCCAACTGATAATCGCGAAAACAAAAAAGTTGTGAAGGTTAGTGACACATTCCAAAGCTCAAACATGGAGTGGAGAGCTGAAACTGAAACTGAAACATTTTTGGGTATTGAGAATGCAGCACATGCTGTGAAATACATACATATATAAATATGTGATTATATATGCGAGCGATATACAATATTGAGAATGTTTTCAATGTAAACGGCACCGTCACCAAATCGTTAATCAAATCGGGCAACCGGAACGCAATGCGCAATATTTACATATTCGACAATTTTAACGACCGTCAGACCGTCAGTTCTGAGAGAAGATCGTCAAAATTCAATTCGAAAAAATTCAAGTTAGTTTCGTTTTTAAGTGCTAGCATATTTCAATCACGTAATTTAAACAATTTTAGTCAAGTTATTACTATAGTTGAATGACTTGACTTATCCAGTACGCGTCCTTCGAGCAAATACCCCCCACCAACACCCCTCCCCCTCACCCACCTCCTTGACGGCCCATTAAGATAAGATCTGGGTGCGAATTGCAAAATGTTGAAATGATTATATTGATACTAGCAATTAGAACCGCTTTCAAATGCGAATACGAGTACAAGTATGTAGATTAATAGCACGGTTTGTTTTTTTATATTTTATTAGCGATCGTGAGGTTAGACAGACATTATCATTAAAGAGCTCTGATTTGATTCTATAATTAATACGAGTACTATCCTCTCAGATTAGGCCAGACTTGGCACTTACTCACGTCGCGTGTTAATTATTCATGTGACCAATAATATTGTGCACATTGTGTACCATTTGAAATATTGATTACCCCATAGGTTACTCTCGGTACGTGGTGTTGATGATCTTTATATAATCGAAATTTGAGTTAATACCTGTTCGTGCTAGGGAATAAGTTTCCTTACTTAGTGTTGAGTCATAAAATGGGTTCTAACTAACTCAAACTGATTTACTGACCTTTAAAGTCAACACCTTTAATTTATAGAGTGTAGATGTCAAGTTATTGTGCACTTTTACTTTCTATAATTGGTTCTATATGTAGAGCACTTTCACATACCAGACAAATGCACCGCCACTGCCAACGATTTCCAGCTGCTTTGTCAGCAAATCCTTCATTCCCTGCTCGCTGATCAGCTCTCTCGTCTTCTCCAAATTCGAATCCTTTGATTTGGTCATTTTGTTGTTATATCACAGTTTTTACACAGACAAGTAGTTGCTTGGTTTTTATTATTATAATTATTGATAAGAGTCCAAAACTAACAATTTGTGCTAGTTCTAAATATAAATACGAATATACGGATTCACTCGAAAGTTTTGAATCGAATGGGGCAATCGAATACCAGTATTATGCTGTGCACATTTTGACACTGAACTTGGCTTTGAAAAAGCTGAGTCTGTATGCCAATCTATTTATAATCTACGTCAATTAATCGTTCAATTGAAATTGCAATCACAACAGTCGCGATTTGGATTTGCCATATA
The DNA here is from genome assembly GCA_037043405.1 of Drosophila subquinaria. Classification (NCBI taxonomy): domain Eukaryota; kingdom Metazoa; phylum Arthropoda; class Insecta; order Diptera; family Drosophilidae; genus Drosophila; species Drosophila subquinaria. The sequence goes on along the minus strand of JBAMBL010002557.1, from coordinate 696,941 downwards.
TAAAATATGAATATATATATACTATATAATATATATGTATATATTGTTGCAGTCAATTGTCGAACGATCACGAGTGCATTAGCACGACGTATACACTCTGACACTGGACCGACCGTGCTCGGCTCCTCCTTATCCAATCCAGTGGCACTGATAATACGGAATAGACGGATCTCAACAAAAAAAACACCGACGAAATGCAGTGGGAATTGCGTTGGGCGATAGCAGATAGAGGATAGACGATAGAATAGAGACAGGGCGACAGAAAAACGTTGTTTTTTCTGTGATTTCTGTCGTTTCTTTTTCACTTTCACTTTATTGTTAGTTCTTTGGTGCGCTTTTATCGTTCTGTTCTATTTTGTTCTATTTTCTAATTTTGCGTTTTTCCTTATGCTTTATTTGTGTTCCGTTTTATTTTTCTTCTACCATTCGCTTGTCAAAAATGTTCTTTAAATGTTAAAATAAACATGAAAACGAATTGAATTTCTTTTTGCCGAGTCGATTTTTTTGGGCAGCAAAAACAGCTGCGCGGCAAACGTTTCTAATTTTGAATGAACTCACGAGCCTCGAGCCACGAGAAATGCAACACAACAATGCAACAAATGCAAGGCGACTGCAATGCTACCAACTACTTGCCGCTTCGGAGGCGTCTCACAAACTAAGCCCACGGGAGGTCGATCGCAACATTTTGTACCGGCCAAACTGACTGCCAGACAGTCAGACAGACAAAAAAAAAACACTCACACACACACACTCACTCAGACTGACAGTACGCACACTCATTACGATTCCGAGTGCGAGTACGAGTACGAGTGTGCTTCACTTGCTCTGGCTCTGGGTCCGATTTGGAATCGGAATCGTCATCGGCATCGGCATCGTTTGACTTCGGCTCTTCCCGTTCCATTTACTTACTTATGCTTGGGATTTGAGGCATTTCTAAAAAAAATTCATTGTGCGTTTAGAGAGAGATTATTTTAAGTGACAAAGACACTCTACACTAAACTAAGCAAAGCATATGTATCTCACTTATGCTTAAGCCATGCTTATAAATTATTTTAAGTCGCATCCTTTTTTGGAAAAGGAAATCTTTCGTCACTTAAAAGTATTTACAAAGTATTTTGAATTATTAAATTTTTCTTTTTCCCAGTGTCAGCATCGTTATCATAACCCAACCCCATAAAAACATCCCTAAGAGAATAGGTAAATTGATACCAAGCCTACCTAACAAACCTATCCCAAATCCCAAAGAGTTTCATTAGAATGTACAGTACTATTGCAGATTTGTAGAAATGAAATATTTACAATAAAATTCTTCTTAATTCATCCAATATTTTTGAAATTTAAACAATAATAGCTATGATTAAAAACATTTTCATTTTAAGCAATTTATATTTTTTTTTTAATATATTAAAAATATATGCATATTTTTAGTCGTTGCATTCTCATTATCGACTGTCTACCGTACGCTAGACAATAAATAAATATGTGTTTCATTTAATATGCATGTACATAGCCGACTGAACATTAATTTCCTCTACTTCGCGCCATAATTCGTATTATTTACATATATTTATTTTTTCATTACAATAAAATTCGTAAGGGAGATAATTGAGCTCCAGCTCTGTTTACATTATTGTTTTCTTGAGAGTCGTTATTCTCTCTCTTTCCTCTCTCTTTCCTCTCTCAATTTCTTTCTCTCCATTTTTTACTTTACGACTCTTTAAAATTCAAAGAGCAAAAACCAAATCTCTGAATGAATATGTTGTTTGTATGCAATGTAAATGGAATGTGGAACCATCAAAGCGGAAGGCATTTGAAATTTACCCTTTGAACGTACTTCTCTTTGTTCTGGGCACTGTGAAAACAATGCAAGACATGATTTATTTTATTTCCCACAGATAGAAAATTCACCTACACTTGACTAACTTCTATCTATATTATCGACAAGATTTTTACATATTGTAATAAAAAACCTTCAATTGATTTGCTGTACGTTTTTCAACCTAAAACGTTTTGTTTGACTTATGTAACAAACTAGAACCAGATTTCAATGCATTGACCCCATCGAGGGATATCAATTGAGGTTAACTGTATTAACGATTAGATCACATACATATATGTATACGACTCTCAAGAGCTCTTCAACTCTGGCCAAGCTCAATTGATCCCCGCAAATTGTTTGTATGTTCACTGTGCATACGTCAATTAATCGATCGATATCGATGGTAATACGTAAGCAGTAACCATGGGGTTAACCCTCTCAACAGATTGCAGATTGTTTTGGGATAGGAGTGTAGGGTATTCAGCAATCATCATGTATTTTTTTTTATTTAATATACATTTTTTTTTAATTATTGTTTAGTTTTTCTCATGCATATAATCATCCTATGCATGTGTACGAGTATTCGTACGAGCATTCTATTCATCTGTGAAAATTGCATAGAATACAGCGCGCGACTTACGGCGCTTTAGCACCGCTAAAAAAAATAAAATAAATAAATCAACAAATAAAAACTATAATCAGATGGCCGACGATCCTATCCGATCCAATAATTAAAACCTCTATTTGTTTGTTTGGCATGTTTTAATTTGAATTGTGAATTGCAATGCAACATGGGCGTGTTCCGTTGACAATTCGATTGTACTCAGATCTCGATGGGTTGGTCTCTCAATTGTTTGTTGGCTAAGCACGTGTAGCTACTATACGATTTTGGTCACATCAAAAAGTGCATGTGACTTGATACCTCTCTCTCTCTCTCTCTCTTTCTCTCTCTCTCTCTTTATTTCTTACAGTAACACTTACAGTTACAGCGATCGTGCACCCAAAACACGTACCACGCTAACTGCTCCCACTGCCCCTGGCCACGCCCACTTACTTTCACTTTCAGGTCACAGCCCATTTATCATTGCCAATTTGCCGGTGGCACTAATCTAATAAAGGTGGCTTAATTCAATCAAATTCAAAATTGCCAAAAATTTGAAATTTATATGCAATTGTCATAAATATAACTTAATTTAAGTCAACGTAATATTAAATTGCTTTTAGAGATGAGCTCTACATTTAGAGAAAGACTGCAAAGTGATCTAAATCTTGCAAATATTCTATTACTAGTGATGTAAATCTAAACTGTAAGTCGGACTTTAAATTTGAATGTAAAAATCGAAAAGAAAAAAATTAAATTGTCTATCAGTTGTCAAATAATACCAATAAATCGAATTTTTTCATTTTTCTTTTTTTTTTAATTTGAAATCTTTAATTAAATTACGAAATATTTGCAACTTTTGTTGCAAAACAAAATTAAGATAGATGAAATAATGCTTAATGATGACTATGTTGAAAAAAATTATATTTTGGAAACAATGGAAATTAATAAAATTTTTAAACTAAACAATATTTTAAAAGTAGGCAATTGTTTTGTAGACTCCTGAAAGTCAATCGTTTTTTTTATTCCAAAATTAAATTCAAAATTTTGACTCTTGTGGTTAAATTAGTTATTTCGTTTATCTAAAATTTTTATTCAAAGAAATAGTAAAACCTTACATTATTCGTCACAGAATTGGATATCAAAAACTTTTGGGGAAGAAAATGTTTTCGTCACTAGACTTTTACCTCGTAAAAAGGTTTTTTTTATGGGATTTTAAATTATATCTAAGATACAGTTTATATGTACATTGAAAAAAGGCCTTTAATCATTTTAAGTAGTAAATACGTGACATAAAGTCCCTGTCATATTTATAAAATCACCTTATAAATTGCAATAAATCGAAAACTACTGTCTGCAGCGGAATACAATGTATAGAGAAAATGAGGAGGAAGAAGAAACGAAAGGAATGAATGTACAGTTAGTTCACAACAACTTTTGCATGAACTTTTTGCATGAAAATGAAGAAATAACCCACTTTTCATGCAAAAAGTGCCTTTTTTTGCAGTTTTCAAAAAATTATTAAAAATACTAGCAAAAATTTTTTTGAAAATTTTTTTTTGCAGTTACTCTTAGAATTGTTCCAAGAATTTTTCTGCATCAAAATATTTTTTGTGAAATTGTGAGTTTATAAAAATGCAAAACTTAGAGTTTAATAAGGTGCTCTTTGTTAAGTACCGTTAGATTGTTGTGAACTAACTGTACATTCATTCTTTTCGTTTCTTCTTCCTCTTCATTTTCTCTATACATTGTATTCCGCTGAAGACAGTAGTTTTCGATTTATTGCAATTTATAAGGTGATTTTATAAATATGACAGGGACTATATTATTATTTTTAAAAAGAAATTGTGGTTTAATAAATTTTTAAACACACATTTAAATTGATAAATAAAGGGTATATGAATTTATAAATATATTGGCATTTCCAGAAAAAGGTCTACCTCGCTCAAAAACGTAAAATTGATCAAAAACTCACATCTTGTGAAATTTTTTTTCCAAAAATGTATTAAAGTTTTTTTATTTAAGCAATATACGCTAGAAGAAATTTAATAGTCGCGTTCGCGAGCCTTTGTTTTCTATAAATAATTCGAAAACGACAAGCCTTCAAAGTTTGTCTTTTATAATAGAAATAAAATAAATACTTATGTTATATGTATTTTTGATTAAATTTTATTAACAAACATTTTTAAATTTTTAAATAAAAATGTATATTTATAATTTTTATATTTAAGTTTCAGTTATATTTATTTATAAGCTGTGTGATATTTTTCGGTCTACAGTTTGTGTTGCATTCTTAAAGATACCTCTTCTTTTTGGGGAGCTGGTCTTTGTCGTCTCAAAAAGGGAACTATGTACTTGGCACAACCTTCAGCATTGGACAGATGAACGTGATGAAGACCGGGCACTTCATAAAATTCAAACTCAGGATTTTGATCAGCTAAGATAGATAGAACTTCCTTGTCCTTGTAGTTTATAAAGGGTGAATCAGCGCCTTTGATAATGAGATAGGGTTTATTCCTAATGCGACGAGACATTTCTGTGCCGAGTTCCGTAGACATCATAGAGTCATTTAAATATTTGGTGCGACTGTCCCTCAAAAGGTAGAACTTATCCGGATACAACTGCGATCTGTACATGACTCGATTGAGCAAATGCTGAGCGCGATTTGCGGGCACAGATTCGACGGAAGCATCATTAACGTAATCGCAGAGTTTGTCCAGCGTGTAGGATTTTGGTTCGTAGATGCATCCCCTAGAAATGCGATCTTCCTCCTCCACAAACTTGTCAATATTGAATCCGTATACTGACGAATCCCAAATCGTTCCCACTGGATTCAGGACTGCCTCAATTGAGATGATAAAGTCCACTGTATGCGGTGCCAAACAGGTGTGAATAAAGCCAAGGACGCCACCCATGGAGTGACCCATCAGGGAGACCTTCTGCCACTTGAACTCCATCATTATCCTGCCAATGACATAGGCCCATTCAACATAGGTATACTGAATGCCCGAAGGCAATCCAGAGGAGTATCCGTGTCCAGGTAGATCGATGCAGAGCACTCCGAGATAGTCTGGCAACAGAGGAATCAACCTATCAAAGGTTCCCAGATTATCCTGCCAGCCGTGTAGGGCCAAAATAGGACGATCCTTTCGATTGCCATACCAGCGACTTGAAATGTGACCCCAGGGAACCGAGATATTCACATCCTCATACTGTTCAATGTCAAATTGATGAGTTAATCATACTAACTATTATTCAAAGTAATTGTTATTCTTACGTCGCTCAATGACAAAGTTGCCATGATGATCCTCTGAACTTTACCCGGCAAAAGTTTCACTCTATATTATAATCACGATGGTTGTAACGATCGATTAGAATGGGAATTTATGTGCTTATTGCTTAAAATATGATTAAGCAAAATGATTATATCCGTCTGGTTTAACAGTTGGCCGGCAACTAAGCAAATTATGGCTTAGCCAACAGCAGGAAAACTATTTGAAAAGCTTTCCAACCAACTAATCAGATTGTAAGCACTATCTTTAGAGCTTTCGCTATACGCCTAATCTAAAGTATTTTCGAAGTAAACAAAATATGTTATCAGACATTAACTCATTCTAATCAATAGAATACAGCCAAATTTGGCACACAGACTTCTATAAGCCCCTTTCCGCCTCCGCAAATCGCAAAAAGCCACCACACGCACATTTTTTTAAAACATTACGTATTTTTTCCAATTAAGGTTATAATTTTTTTATAATAAAGGTGGCCTAATTCAATCAAAATTAAAATTGCCAAAAATTTGAAACTTATATGCAATTGTCATAAAAATAGAACTTAATTAAAGTCAACAGAATATTAAATTGCTTTTAGAGATGAGCTTTACATTTAGAGAAAGACTGCAAAGTGATCTAAATCTTGAAAATATTCTATTACTAGTGGTGTAAATCCAAACTGTAAATCGATTCTTATATTTAAATGTAAAAATCGAAAAGAGAAAATTTAAATTGTATATCAATTGTCTAATAATACCAATAAGTCGAGTTTTCCCAATATATTTATTTTTTAATTTAAAAACTTAAATGTAATTACGAAATATTTGCAACTTTTGTTGCAGAACCAAGTTCAGATTGATAAAATGATGATTGATGATGACTATGTTGAAAAAATTGTAATTAAATTAAATTAAACGATATTTTAAAAGTAGGAAAATTGTTTTAAAGACTCCTGAGAGACAAGCGTTTTTTTAAATTCAAAAATCAAAAAAAAGTTTTAAATTATTTATTTTACTTATTTAAAATTTTTATTTAAAGAGATAGTAAGATGACAATAATAAAAAGAAGAAATATTAAAAATAATTACAGTATTTTCACCGGCTCTTGAGATTCCATCCAAACAAACGACAAGATTTAATTTTTGTAAGTTACTTGCGCATATATCGACAGGTAAGTAGTTATAGCTTATATATTGTGCTCATCCCTGTCGACTGGGGAAGTACTCTGCGAAATGATTGAAATTTATGAGCCCCAGTTTATTAGTTGTGGCGTGGGTGGCGTTGGCGCTGGCAGCGTGCCGCGACGCGTCTTTTAAGTGAATGATTACCCACGAAACGAGCTTAGAATTATGCTAAAAATATTTGTACTAAACTGCTTAGATGTGGACAAAACTGAGTAAATTAAGCGAGTGGATCTAGAGTAAACACTCGAGTGAGTCTCAGATTAAACTAGGTGAACTGTCCCCTGGCAATTGCAATGTCAAAAGAATTAAATCGCCGTCCCAGTAACAACAATAAAAAAATTAAGTATTAAGTATTATGTAGTTATATTTTATTTTAAGCAGATTGGCTGTAGCCAAAGTTGAGTAAGAACACGAGACCGATTACGAAAACACTGTAGAAGGTAAAGTTGTAGAGATTGACGCGGCTGAGGAGACCAGAGATGTTGCTAAGACTGATACCCTCGTAGAACTTCTTGTCCTGCACCTCCTGCAGATCCCGCCAGCTGACCACCTGAGGTCGCACCACATATAGTGCACTAACCGCCGCCCTAATGCCGCTCTCCACGGCACCACCCATGAGATTACGATTTCTGGTGGCCACGGATGCCGAACCTGCCCAAATTACCCGAAGCCATGGCCTTGTCTGTGGCTTGTGCAGTGTCGTGCTTAGCTCCATTGTCTGTTCCTTATATTCCAATGGACTTTGCATCTCCTCTCCAAAATGCTCGCCCAACAGATCGAATACAGTGTCCTTAACGCTAATCGATTCATCTCCGGTGTGCATCATATAGCCACAATACTCTGACGGTTGGTTTTCATAGCCAACCACAAACGGCTGGACATTCAGAAAGTTACCCGAATATCCTTGATATAGCCAGTGGGATTTGTTGTACCTCATATAAAATTGGGTTAGTAATTTCTTTGGTCCTTCCTTATGTACTGACTGCTTCAGATATTGTTTTGGCAACGGAGGCTCGAACTGAAGCTCCAAGATTCTCTCCCAAGGCATGGCCAAAATTACTGCCTGTGCTGTGTATGGTTTGCCAAGGGAAGTGGTGACTTCCACATAATCCTTGAAATGCTTAACCTTGACAACTTTCACATTTTTAAGAAACTCAACTACATGTAGTTTTTCCATCAAGGCATCCAGCATTTGTTTACAGGATACATCCATCATGGATTTTGGCATCTCAAAATAGCTGTAATGAGTAATGGAATTAGTTATTTTAAAATAACTACTGAACCACCTACATATCGATTATAACGCTAAGTCCCCCGCAGGAGCTGCATAGGCACATGAACTCATCAAAGTTGATTTGACTTGCGGGCAGTCCGGTGAATAATTCCACCAAATTGAACATGAATTGTCGTGACCGTTTGAAGAACAGATTAGAACATATGTGCCGTTCCATGGTTGGTATTCGCTTGTGAAATCTGAGTATATGGAAAGGTGAACAATTATAAAATGAACTTTATTTCTAAATTTTGCCAATATCAACTAACTTAAAACGCAGCGAGCTAAACTTCTTCATACGCAGATCTAGCATATTGATGTAACGTCTTAGTTCAAACTTAGCTGCAGCCGACATCAGACCACGATCGAGATCCCAACAGCGCTCCAGCTGACCTCCCTCAGTTTCTTCGCGTACTCGCAGTGTCACATTTAATTGATTCATTAAGTCTATCATCTCCGTCTGCTCCTTATTGACAAAGCGCAGACCCTGCGTACCCAGTTGACCACCGGGTGAACCGCACTCATCGATTATTTTCAAGTTCAGGGAATGCTCTTTAGCTAATATTTTGACACCAGACGTCAGGCCCGCTAGACCTGCGCCCACAATGAGTACGTCCAATTTTGGTAACTCGTTGCCAAAAGATAAGTCCATTAATATACATTCATGTAGTTTTCCCACATTGCACACTTGAAAATTTTGAAAGTAAAATCAAATGGGATTTTACAAATAATTCAAAGGTAGAAGAATTTATCATGCGCAAAAAATGAAGCATAGTTTGAGGCGGCATCAGAATTCACATTTATGGTGGAGGACAAACCACATTTGAGGAAAGCTCTCTCAGTAAATTATAGAATTATATAGTGTCAATATGAGTGTGCAATTACATGTCTCTATATAAAAATCTATTTATAAACATTCCAACTGCAGTTATCGGGGTGTGTCGTTCACCCAAAGGCATATCGTAATTACAAAAAGGTATTGCATACTTTGGGGCTGATGCAGTAAATGGGTTACAGTGAAAAGAGCGATGATAGCTTTCTAATTAATTAATTTTAATGCAATTATTTATGCTGCTCAGATAATAATAACTATTTATATAAAGATAAATAATGGAGCATTTATGATCTTACATCAAAATCAATTAGTTATACACTTCTTGCAAAAATACTTTTACTGAATGCAAACAAATATTGCATACTTTTAAGGGCCACAAGTCAATTGCTAACGCAAAATTCAAGTTCTTACATAAAACGCTGCGATAATTGTTTTCGTTTATTTATCACTTGACACAAGTGATAACAATTGTGTACACAAAAACGTGTTCATTCGAAAAACTTTTGATTACTTACTTGCTTACTTAATCTCTTCTCTTAGCATCGTATAGACTTTTACGACACGCTCTTAATTCAATTATAGAAATGAGCATCAGGTATGCCCTAGATTGACAATGCTCATTCTTATTTGTAAACAATGTGATTGAAGTTCAAGTACACGGCATAGCTCGTCGATTACGACCTTCAATCATTAATGATTGCGACAATATGTATTCTATTTAGCTATTAAAGTCAGTTCTAGTTTGGTAAATAAACAAATTAGGTATACTCAGTCATAATTAAAAAAATAAACTGAAATAAGAATTATTTAAAGGTTTAGAAATAGATAATTAATTATAATTTCGGGTAAAAACCCCTTTACGTTTGTCTACTTATCCATTTATTCAAGCGCCCTGCTAATTGTCTATTTATAAATTCATTAAATGCAATTTTTCAATTTTTTCATCATGAATGAAATAGTTTTTCAAAAATTATCACACAGTTGCGAATAGAGCAGATCACGCAATGCTTTGGGTAACATGCAGTTTATAATAAATATGATATGAATCATTGCCAAAACTGTTGCCAAGTGGCATATGAATTCACTTTCTGATATGGAATTCGACGACTTCCCTCATGGACTCAATTGATAGCAACACTAACCAGTTGATTAGCTATAATTATCAAATATTTAAATGAACTGATATGATCAGTCTGATGGTGTTCTTTTCTGTATAGTGAACTGCACTCATAGCTTAAACTGTTGCACCCGGCGTTGAGAGCGTCTGTTATCCTTATCAGTTCCTCCAGCCAAAGACCTAATTTATGATAGACTCTCCGCTTATCGCGTGTAGAAAGAGGCAAAAGTTATAAAAAGAAATTAAAGAAATAAAATAAACTAAAGTTCATTGCTTTCCAGACGGAACGAATAAACATACGAGTATATATTTTAAATTGTGCATTGTTTTAAATGGACAATAAATGTAAATAAAATTGAGGGAATTGCATCAATTTTGACATATGAGTTGATAAATGTTTTGTCATCGAATAAATAAATGCAAATTGACTAAATTCGCTGCCAGCTTGTTGTCCAGCCACTTCAACTGGTCGCCTTGCCATTGATCATGACCTTCAGCTCCTCCTCCTTCGATGGCCGTCTCACTTGTCGCTTGCCAAAGTTCTCGCCATCCTCGATGGTCTCTGGCATCGGTTTGTTGAGTGTCTCGGGCAGCAGCAGCGACAATAAACCGGCGGTCAACGAAAGTGCACCACAAATGACCAAGGGCAAGGGACGCCAGATCTCGCCAAGCAGATTCAAATAGGGCGCCAGAATGCCGCCCATTCGGGCCACCATCGAGGAGGCGCCCAGTCCCACATTCCGCACCACAGTGGGAAACTGTTCGGCCGTGAAGATGTAAATGGTGCCATACGAAGAAGTGATGGCCATCTTGCCAATCATCGCACAGGCAATTAAGAGCCAGTTCATGCTCTGTGGCACAATGATGGTCAGCAGGAGACTCACACCTGCCACGAGCATCGTGCTGCAGAGGATCGTGCGTCTGCCCCACCTGTTGAGGGTGAAGAGCAGCAAGACATAGGCGGGAATCTCCACAGCCCCGGAGATGACAAAGTTCACGAGCTGATTGCCACCCAAATTGTTAGTGTTCCACGACAAGCCATAGTAGACTCCACTGTTGACGAACCAGTCGAAGAAGATGAGCAGCGTTTTCCGCCGTAAGTTGGGAAATCTCAACAGATCAAAGACCGAAGCCGATGGCTGTGTGGCCGCCAGTTCATCTTTCTTTTTCTTCTCGACGGCCTCCTCAATCAGCTGCTCGTAGATCGCACTGGGAATCTCCACTCTGTTTTCTTTGGCCGCCTTCTCAATGATCACGAACGCCTCCTCGTTGCGTCCCTTGGACAGCAGCCATCTCGCGGACTCGGGCACAATCCAGTAGTAGCACATGAAGAGCAGTCCGGGCAGCGTCAGCGCGATCTGCAGCCAGCGCCAGTCGTGGATGAAGTAGGCGAATCCCGCTGTCAGCATGAATCCCACGGAGAAGAACATTTGGACGGCGACGCCGGCAAACAGACGATAAGAAGCACCCACCATCTCCATGGCAATCACATAGGCGACCAGGAACACGCCCGACGTGGTCGCACCCACAATCAGCCGGGAGATGGTGTAGGTGAAGTATTCCGGAGCCACACCAGCGATGACACCAAATATCAGTTGGGTCACCAGCGAGGCAAAGAAGGTTGGCTTCCGGCCCAGCTTGTCGGACATTTGGCCAAAGGCGATGCTGCCCAGGAGCACGCCCACCATGAACAGCGAGTCGCTGGTGGCACTCAACAGACTCCGGCTGCAGACCATGTCCCACTCGGTGACGGCGCTGTTCAGATACTTGGACTGATCGTAGACATAGCTGCTGCACTGCAGCGTGCCATTCTGGACGAAGGTCTGATTGCCTGCCAGATAGTCCCCACTGTAGTCCACATTGTAGTACAGACAGGTGTCGGACTTGCCGGTGACACTGTCATTGGGATAGGCACGCATCCATTGCTCGCGGGGCAGCGACTCGAAGCGAACTGAGGCCGCATCCTCGTGCGGCAGCAGACAACGGAACTCGGGACGGGCCAGGAGAAAGACGCCAGCCAGCTTGTGGAAGGCACAAACGATGGCCGGCAGACAGAGCAGCAAATAGATGCGTTTCTGATAGCGACCGAACTCGCCCAGGTGCGTAATAACGTCGTCGTAGCCCATGACTGATAACTGATAGCACTGATAACTGATAACTGATAACTGTTAAGTTTGAATGGATTGTGATTGCTAATCACGGCGTCGTACGATTTGGGACACGTCGTGTGCGAGGTTCAACGCACCATCCCACGCAACTCGTTCTCAATCTCGTATTCAATGTATGCAAGCTTGATTATTGCGCATACGCCGCGTGTCCCAGTTAAAGCTTGTTTTGGATTTTTTATGTTTGTTGTTTGGATAAATATAGTAAGCAAACAACAAGTAGACACTCGTATGCAACTTTGTGTTTTGGAAATTAATTTTTGTTTTTTTTTGTTTTTTTGGTTAACACTCGCGACGCGCTCAAAACCAAAATAACAACCGCTCGCGATCTCAGCCAGTTAGCGACTAAGAGAGAGCGCCATGCAGCGGCTTCTCAAGAACTGAACTGAACTGAACCGAAAACCAAATCGACAACGCCATTTACTATCTCAACTCGGACGCGCTGCCTCTGTTTCTGCTTCAGTCTCTGGCTCTCAGCATTTTCACCCTACGGAAAATGCGTTTAATTGTTTAAGCACAAATTGCAACTCAGGTAAATTGTCAAATGATCTCGAGGGAGGGAATGCGAAGGGAAGGGATGTTGCAACAAAGACTGATGCCAGGGGAATACAGGGAGGAAAATGCTCAATTGATTATAATTATCAAAATGCAACAACTGTGGCACGTTTTTGGCAATATTCCACATTACAGCTTGCAATTTATTTAGCAGAGAAACAAAATAAATACATAAATACTCTCCCTGTTTCTCTCACTTTTAATCTCTCACGGCATGGAAACTCTTATCGCTTGCTGTTGCTCTCTTTCGCCTCTCTGTTGGTTACTTTGTATGATTATTCAAACAATTTTAACAACACGCGACATTCTGATACTTAATACTTATGCAAATAGGCATTTTATTGGTTGATTTATTTATGCAAATAGATCAAGTCAGTGGAGGGAACTTAACATTGAAAGCTTAGATAATATAAATAAGCGTTAGATGACAATTTATTTCAACTATATACAACTGCATAAAATGTGTGTCAGCTGTCTGTGCCAATTTATTGGTTTACATTTCAATGATTTCTATAGTTGACTGCTTGTCTTTTTCAAGTGTAGCGAAATTGCAATGCAATTGCAATCATTTCAAAATCTAATTTACTTATTGTTTAATGTCAGTCTCGTGTTTCACTCGAGTGCACAAGTGATAACAAAACACACTTCATATTAATAAGAAATATTTGCTTTCTTTGGCAAGCCAAAGATTGAATGCCCTAACAAAAAAAATTTAAAAAATTTTTTTCTGAATGGAACTGCATTTTTAGAAGAATATTTATGGTAAAATTTATTTTCGGCTGATCGTTTCTAGGACAGATATATAAAAACAAGTGGGAAAGGCTATAGAAGGTCCCGACTATAGGATACCCGTTACTAATTTAATTAAATTTAAAATATTTTTTATTGCATGCTTTTAGGCACATACATTGCTTCAAAGCATTAAGCAGCCATTAACACCTTTTTATTTGTCCGATCCTGTTACGATTTAGAAGTATGATATGTAACAATAGTAATTAACGTTAATTAGTAAATAAAAATCGTAATATCTGAAAAATGGTGCGTGTGGTGGCTTTTCCCGATTTACGGAGGCGGAAAGAGGAGTGGCAAAAATTTGAAACAAACTTGATCTGCGTGGGGTTTATAAAAGACTGTGTGTCAAATTTGGTTATAGTCTCTGAGATGTCGATTCTCACACGGACGGACGGACAGACGGACATGACTATATCGACTCGGTTGTTGATGCTGATCAAGAAAATATATACTTTGTAGGGTTAGATATGCTTCCTTCTCCCTGTTACATTCATTGCAACCAATACAATATCCCCATTTACTTAATTTTTAAGTAACGGGTGTAACAAAGAATGTTAAAAAAATTTAATTAATGCAGATTTTAAGTAAATACAAATGAAAAATAGAAACAATATTTTAGCCAGGGAATAAAAGCGATACTGAAGCCGCTAGCCGATATTAACCGACTGAAATTGCTTAACTTAACCGTTACTAAAATTCAATTATGTATCTAGGTATACTTACTCAAACCAAATAACCGTTTCAGTCCGATTCATGTTAGACGGTTAGTTCAGGTTCAATCAAGCACTACAGTCAATGATATTGTAGCTAAAATTAGTTTAATTAGCATTTATTTGATTTTAACCTAGCCTGACTCACCTGTCTCATTTTATTTATTTCATTTCAAATACAATTTTTCAATATCTTTCTAATTTCAGTGTATAGGCTTTCGTCTATTGTTCAGTCTTTAATTATAGGAAATAGTAAACTATTTCTTGTATCATTTGCTACATCATATAAGCAACAGTCAACGGATACAAAAATTTATTCAAAACTGAGAAGCAGATGGTCCACATCAACTCGCTCTTATCACGAATATTTACTGAATACTCGTACTTTATCAGCATCTGGGAAGTCTCCCTCAATGCGTTACATTTATAATATCCGCTGCTAATGAATTAAAAAATGTTGTTTCGGTTCAATTTCAATTCGCAATTTAAATAAATCAAATAATTAAATATGATTTGTTTAATTATTTTATTTGGCTCAGACAAATACACAATTTGATTTAATAAATTTGAATAAAATGTTAAAAATAAGTCGAGTGCGTAGAGATAAGTACATTGAGCTGTATATTTATTTTATTTTATTTATTTGCTACAAAAATTCGTTAGAGTGTAGTAGTTAAATAAGTACAAGTATAAATGCATACATAATACAGTGTCATAGTTGGCAGGGGGTAAATTTGAGTGGGTATTTCTGGCCGGGATTAACCAAAGAGAGAGAGAGCACTGATTGGGATCACACTGTGTGCTGTCCTTGTAAAAATACGAGAGTACTTAATCCCCGCTTAAAAAGGGATAATACAGGTATTGTGAAAATGGCCAAAACAAAAAAACAAACCCAGCCCCGTTCTTGCCACTCTGTGTCACAGCTAAATGCTTCCACACAGCAGATTATTCTATGCTCTGCTTTCTTTTCATTTTTATTTTTTATTTTTATCTTTTTTTTTTTGGCATGCATATGAGATTTCTGAAATATAATACTTTGTCTTTTGTTGTTTTTTCGTTTGTCGTGGAACTAAATGTAGGAAAATGCGCCAAGCAGCAGTTAAATGTGAAGTTGGTTCTGTAGCTACCTAGAATCCCGCGCAGGGTATTCGCAAGTCGATGACAACCGAATGCCGAGAGTTGTTTGTTTACTTTTCCTAGCACTTGTGGCCATTGCCATTGGCCAGGATGCGATTAAGAGGCTGCTCCTCCATGGACTTGCCCGTCTCCACATAGAGCTCCTTGCTCTGCTTCCTGCCGAATCTCTCGCCGTCGGCAATCGTCTCCAGCGTCGGCTTGTTCAACGTCTCCGGCAGCAGCAGCGACACGAATCCGGCGGCCAAGGCCAGTGAGCCATAGACCAGGAATGGAAGAGCTGGCCAAATGATGGCCAAGTCGTTCAATTGGGGCGCCAAGATGCCCGTGAGACGGGAGACCATCGAGGCAGCTCCCATGCCCACGGTGCGCACCACAGTGGGGAACTGTTCGCTGGAGAAGAGGTAGACGGTGCCATAGGATCCGGTTATGGCCAGCTTGCCAATCATGGCGAATGTCACCGTCAGCCAGTGCAGACTGGAGGGCATCAGGGCGGATAGGATGAGGCCGACACCGGCGACCAGCATGCAACCACAGAGAATCGAGCGACGTCCCCACCTGTTGAGCGTGAGGAGGAGCAGGCAGTAAGCGGGAATCTCCACGGCGCCCGAGATCACGTAGTTGACCAGGACATTGCCGCCCAGGTTGCCGGTGCTCCAGGACAGACCATAGTAGACGCCGGTGCAGACCAACCAGTCGAAGAAGATGACGAGTGTCTTGCGGCGCAGATTCGGATAGCGCAGCAAATCCCACACCGAGGGTGCACTGACTGTCTCCGTCTCCGTGTCCAGCTCCAGTTTCTGCTTCTCCTCCTGCTTGCAACTCTCGCCCTCGTCCAGCAGCACCATCAACGCCTCCTTTGTGATCTCCACGCGATTGAATTTCGCCGCCTTCTGGATGATTTTAATGGCCCGCTCCTTGTGTCCATTGGACAGCAGCCAGCGCACAGACTCGGGAATGATCCAGTAGTAGCCCATGAAGATCAGGCCGGGCAGAGTCAGGGCGATCTGCAGCCAGCGCCAGTCGTGAATGAAGTAGGCGAAGACCGCCGTCAGCATGTAGCCCAGGGAGAAGAACATCATCACAAAGATGCCGGCATAGAGACGCTTGGCGGGACCGACCATCTCCATGGCAATGACATAGGCGACCAGGAACACACCCGACGTGGTGGCGCCCACCATGAGCCGGGCCAGCGTATAGCTGAAGTACTCGGGCGCCACGCCGGCGACCACTCCAAAGATCACCTGGATGACGAGCGAGGCAAAGAAGATGGGCTTCCTGCCATACTTGTCGCTCAGCTGGCCAAAGACAATGCTGCCGAGGAGCACGCCCACCATGAACATGGAATCACTCGAGGCAGCCAGAAATTGTCGCCCACAAATCAACTCGAATTCGGTGACGGCGCTGTTCTGAAACTTGGACTGGTCAAAGATGAATCTGCTGCATTTCTGGGTATCGTTGCTGCTTCTGTAGTAGCTGCCATTGCCGTCCACATCCAGTTGATAGTATTCACAGGTGTCCTTGGCAGGATACGCGAGATGCATCAACTGCGTAGGCAACTCGTAGCTGGCATTTAAGGGGTCAGAGGGCAGTGCGCAACGGAAATCCGGCTTGGCTAGCAAAAATACGCCAGCGAGCTTGTGGAAGGCCACGGGAATCGAGGTGAGTGCGATCAGCAGATAGATTATCTTCTGGTAGCGCCCGAAATCGCCCAGCTGCACAATCACTTCATCGTAGCCCATTTCGAACGGAGCGGAAAATCAAATCACGTCTTGTTCCGCCGGCGTAACGCTTCAAACTGTTCCGTCGAATGAAATGAATCACTAATGAATACTATTATGAGTGTGCAAAATTTTTAGGTTTTTTTTTTTTTTTGGTTTGTTTGTTGCTTTCTTTTTGAATGCGTATCTCGTGATGAGGCGACGACGACGCGGTTGCTATGACGGTGACGTGTACTTTGCTCCCTCGTACTCACACACAGAGACAGAGAGGGGTAGAGAGAACGAACGGAGACGCAGAGAGCGGGAGGGCGGTGTGCAAGCTTAGACGGTCAACCGGCAACTGAGCAGCAACAAAAGTTGCTTGGCCAATTTATGCTTGGCAACACGTGTTGCTCGCTATTACTCGTAAAATTCTCAACTTAGTCCGACCGTTCAGATCTGACGCAATCGTTAGAAATTTGTGTGTTCGCGAAAAGACCATTAAATAAATAAATGCTTTCTTTCTTTCTTTTGAACCCGCAGTTGGAAACCCGCATGTGCGTCACAATTGGCTAACTGAATGGAACTAAGTAAGCTGCGCGATTGAAGGCCGAACGAAGACTGAGACAATATGCTAGCGAATACCTTCCGATATGTCTGTATATATGTATGTATATCTGTGTATCTGTAGCGTACAATGCGAGTATCCATCATATACTCTGCAGATATGACACTGCCAGCTGTCTCTCCCTCTCTCTAACGTTCTACCTCTCTCATTCACACGCTCTGCCTCTCTCACTCCCTCTCTTACTCACTTTGGACTCTCTGTTTGTATCGGAGAAATGGTTTTTTGTACAATTAGGAGAGCATTTTTATGCTTTGCCGGCAAAATAAAACAAAACACAGTCTGTGCTGCAACCCCATGCCCAAGAGGGTTTTGGACTGGTTTTGTCGCTTTTGGCCAACTAGAAAGACACTAAAGAATACTGACGAAAACGTTCGCATATGTCATCATTATACCCACTCTGGGTATACATACTTGCATATCGCGTGTTCTTTTCTTACCTCTATTGCCCAAAGTGGCAACAACCTTTGGAACCGCTCTGGAAATTACATTCGGCAAATGTTTTTCAAAATTAAACAATCTGTTGGGAAAAAATATTATTAAAAAAAAAAAAAACCCAATCTTTAATATTATTTGGGAAAACAGTGCATACAATAATTATTCGGGGTTCAGTCTAAAAGGTCGCTTCAGTTGTTGACATTATTATCACGCTATTTAACGAACTGTGTAGTCTGATCCGTAATAAATTGTTTATTTACACTCTTTGATCACATTACTTTTTGAAATGCCTTGCAGATTAGAGGCACTTATGTAGGGCATATTGTATATAGATTTATACAGTCAAAAAAATAGACTATAAAGATAAAATGCAGAGTATCCAATTTACAATTCAGATCAATTTTAATTGTAAAAATTTTAAATTATTGAATTATATCAATAAAAATGAGTTGAGTATTTAAAATCACTGAATTTATTGTCTATTATTTATTTTTTAAATTAAATAAAAGTGAATATAGTAAATTTATAAATTAATAAATTTTAAAAGTATTTTTTTATTTATTTTAAACTTATTATAAATCAATGATTTCTTTGAAACTGGTAATAAAATTGTGGCAATTGATGTTATGATTTTGAAAATATGTTCGATAAATTTAAATCTGCGACATTTAAGAAACACCGACATTACGAACGATTTAAAAACTCTACAAATTTGTAGAATATGCCTGTACAGAAAATTGATTTTAAGTATCTATAAATTATTTATAGCCTACTTTTAGGAAGATTTAAAATTTAGACAAATTTCTCTGGAATAAATTTAAAAATTGCTCATTCATTTTATAAATTAATTTCCTATTCCGTTAGTATTTGTCTACGTGGTATTTTATAGCCGTTCACAATACCTCAATGTGTTTAACATTCTCAGACGTTCGATCGTATAAATAATGGCAAAAAGTTTACATTACAAGTTTCAGTTTTCGATTTACTGGAGCAGCTGAAATACGACAAAAGTTCATTTAACTTCAATTGGTATTTGTCAATGACAATTATCGCTTTATGGAAAATCAATTGAGAACAGAGCGAACGAACTGAGAACTCAGAACGGAGAATTGTGTTGAAAGTCAAGTCAGTGCCAGTCACAAACAATGAATCTAGAATCTAGATCCAAACAGGCTCAATTAGACTCAATTAGTCAGCGTAACTCAGTTCAATTTCGGAATCAGCGAATCTGAGACTCTAAGTCGAAATATGGTCCGATTCAGATTCAGGTTTCCGGACACCAAGAGAAATGCGGGAAAAACAATTAACCGCTTTATTGATTTCATTTGTTTATGAATGCTAATTAATATGTAAAGCATTTAAATATTTTGATCATATTAAAGCGGTTATCTGAACTTTTAACTGAAAATCAAGATCAAAACAAATTAAATCGTACAGTGACATATTTTTCAAAATTTATAATAATAATACATATTAAAACAACGCTAAATCGCTTAAATAAACTGTTTGTTGTTATTTTATTTCAAATCAATTTATTTTCTTATAACTAAAATGAAAAATTATATAAAAAAAAAGATAATTTAGATTTATGGTCATACATACTTACATCTTGAACACATATGTACATGTTTGTATGTATTAACTATCGTTCAATCTGTCTCTCTCACATAGACCTTTTCTCGAGGCGCCTTAATTGGTGATCACTGTGTGTACATTGTAATTACATACATACGTCCGACGCCAAATGGAGAGACATGTCTGGACATATCGGCTTGCCATGATGAAAAACTTGCTGAGCTTCGAGAGAGCTAAAAAAGCATTGCACAAAAAGCTGAAGTATTCAACAAGTGGTTGTGAGCCAAATGTCAAGTTTGCAGAAATGCAGCGAATGAAGTTTTCATTTGAATCTAACGGCCGCTAAATGATTATGTTGCTACAGCATGTTTACAGAGCATAACATTAACAGAGAAGAATAACATTGATCCATCAACTATTTATGTACATTCTAATACATTACTTGTTTATTATTATTATGACTTAAAAGTTAATAGCTGAAACAAATATTAAAAGTTCAAGCACTGCTCTCACTTCGACTCTTAAAAGACAGCAATGAATATTTGAAGTTTACCGCCAAAGAAATTTCAAAGTAATTCATATTTCAGTGCAAACTTTATTAGGTTAGCAACATTAGGAAATTTCACGCCACTGGGCGCAACATACAATGTTGAGCAGCAACTAAATAATAACATCTACATGTAGCTAAGCTTAGTGTGTTGCGCAACACTTGCACGATTGTACAACACAGTTAGCAAATGCAGTCGATATATCGATATACACGTTAGCCATTTTGAGTATTAAACATCGACTGGAAGATGTCGAATTGGACATCGAGGGCAGTCGAAATAAAAACATCGAACGCTGCGGTCGGTGCGCGCTCGGCGCAATTAATTATGAGATCAGATGAAATTTAGTTAAATAAACAACACACTTTATAGAAATACGTCAAGTGAAAATTTATGTTCGAGGACAGAATTCGCCTTCTGCAGCACATAAAACTGCACAGTGGGCAAACAGACAACAAAATTTTAAATTAACGGAAATTGGCGCGATTTTTAGTGCGCGTCGAAGTCAAAGTTTTGTAAACATTTATGGATTGTTGTGTGAACAAAAGAAAAGTACACGGAGTGACCCTGAAATCACAGCATAAGCACCGGCAAAAACGCTCCAAACGGAGCTACAACAACAGCAGCAACAACAATAGCAACAACAGCGGAAACAGCAACAGGTAAGCGCATACAACTTTTTAGTTGCCCTTTCTGCCAGGTTCAACCTGTAAACTGTGAGTTATTGTTTGCTACGTTCTGTTCTGTTCACTCTGCTGCTTTTTTTCTTTAGTTGTTTTCTCTGCTTTTTCTTTTTTTTTTTTTTGGATTTTGTTGATGTTGACGGTTATTTTGTTGTTGGCATTGGCGAAATGTTGTAGGCTTGGCTGCGATAGGCGAAAGCAATCGATAAACAAAGAACGGTCACAAAACGTGACCATGATTCGACTTATAGTGGTGTGGGTGAGAGAGAGGGAGGGAGGGAACGTGTGAGTGAGAGGGGTGCGCAGTCGCGGCGTCCTCATGTTCACCCCCAACCGACAAATGTCAACAGCGAAAGTCACCACCAGACGCAGCTGCTGTCTCACCCACACACATGCACTTCACACACACACATATATGCATTGTGCTATATATAGACGAAACAAAGTCAAAAGGCAGACAAGAAGAAGGAACGAAACTGGAAAGATAGATTTGTTGGGTCCGACGCAGGCGCAGAGCGTAAACATTAAACACTGCTCAGGGCCATTTTAATTGAGTGCGGAAATGAAGAAGCACTTCTGCGTGGCAGAAAGGAGCAAATGTCCATTTGCTGATGCCAGGCACATTTCGTTTAATTATGTTCCCTGGAAATACTAATGGAAATGAAAATGGAAATGGAAAGGAACGTTGCGACGTGACGAGCTCCTTGCGCATGTGTTGTTTCCGTGTTTCCGCCTGTGTGTGTAAGCAAGTAAACAAGTCTAAACATGCTCAGACCAAAGTACTTCGTAAAGCTTCTCATACACGACACACAGATATGCGGTGGTTTTCAAAACTTTAGACACAGCATGAAGTAGCATAGAACTCAAATATATTTTTTGGCTCGTTTATTTGCAAGCCAATTAACGGGTTTAGCTATGGGTGTGTGTGTGAGTAAAGTTCATTGTTTGCAATCACCCTCTGAGCACCCGTCCGCCCTCGTTTCGGCCCCGAAAAACGAGTCTCGCTGCACGCGCCACATCTGACGACTGACGACCGAACACGACTGGAACGATCGTTCTCTCGTTCTGCATGTGATCCTCAATCGTTTGACACGAACATCCTTTTGTCGCAACCCGACAGCTGTCCAACTACAACAACAATAAGTGTGTATGCGGATTTGCCCAACAAACATTTTTTTGGTCACAACACAACAATAGAGTTGAACGCGAGTTGCTCGTTAAGTAAATAACGCCCTATTCTGTTACTTTTTTTAATCAAACCCAAAAATCCAAAACTCAAGCCCATTTAAAGTGCAAATTTGCATATTTGCATGTAATAAAAAAGTGAAACAGCTGCTGACTGCAGTGAAAGTTCATAGATTAATTGCTGCTTTTGTTTTCTAAACCTCTAAGATTACCATAAGTTTTTTTTTAATTTGTTTGTTTTTGCATCTTTGTTTCCTACGTCGAGATGCTATCAAGTCAAACTTCCGAAATGGATTTAACTTATCTTTTATCTTCATTTTCATTTGAATATTTTGTTATATCACAGTTTATAACGGCAGCTTTTGCAATATGTTAATCCCATTTGAAATCACAAATCACGTTTATAAATGCATCAATTAATTCTGGACTAGTTTGTGTTTTTTTTGGAGGTTTTTCCTTTGACCCGTGTGAAGTTTGACAGAATTTGTTGGCCAAATATCAGTATCTTTATTCTGGGACACAACTGCATCATGATGATAACAAGATAAGATTAAAGAAATGATAACAAAACTGCACAGTTCGTTTGACAAGCGCAAATAAATAAGGTCGATACGCAGCTCACATAAAAGTAAGCAGAGTATAGTGACCATACTTTGTAGTATTTTTAAGGAAAATTAATCGCATAATTAACCACAACGCCGTCTGAAAAGTATAAACAATAAACGCTGCCCGTTCCCTAACTACCCTGTAAAATATAAACAATTAATGTTTTATTTATACCTTAAATGAAGCATTCTGCAGCTGCGTACTATCCTGCAAACAGTTAACAAGCGTTTTCTTGAGATGAAAACCATGGAAATAAATTGTTTATTTTCATACTTAGTGTGTCCAAAAGTGCACTTGGTGATTTCAGAGGCACCACGCTTAACACACACATGTGGCAAGTTGGAGTGTCAGACTGCAATAACTGTCAGCAAAACATATGGAAAATCTGTGAACATGTGTGTGGAACAACAAAAGACATGCTCATAAATTCTGAAACCCCTGTGAATTCATCAACATTTGAAGCGGGGACTCCCCGCTGGGAAAGTGTTGCCTGTGACTGGAAAATGGGGGGAAAATGGAGACTGTGTCCGTTAGCTGCTGTAGGAAATGGCGAGCGATAATTGTTGTGTTTTGGCTTTTTGTGTTTTTCAATTGTTTTTTTGCTGGCTGGCTTTTCCTGTTTTTCATTTTCATTTTTTTTTTTGTATTTTTATATGCTCAACGTCTGCATTAATTGGTTCCACTTGCGCGACGTTTAACGATCGACAGCAACGAAAACAAAAATCTTTGCTATTTTTTCTGCGAAACTAAATGCATCCGAGTGTCGTTGAACTCATTCCATGAATGCAGGATGCAATTGCCAATGTCATGTGCTGTTTCATCACAGCCAAGCGAACTGCATTTGTTAGCCAAAGTCAAATCTAAATTCAACTAAATTCAAAACTAAACCAAAAACTCGAAGTTTAAGCCAACTCGTTTTGGTCGCTGAGTTTTGCGCTTGCGCAGCGTTTTGTTAGCCTCTTTACGGTACAGTGAACCCAACCCCACTCCACTCCCTCCCTGTCAGCTTTTAGCCCTGAAGCCGAAGTCATGTTCCTGTGACGTTTGGGCCATAAATTTTACAGCTGCAGCGCAGCCAGCTTCTATTGTTGCAAATGTAATTGCTTTTTCAGTATTTCCTCTGGTCTTAGAGAGAGAGAGAGAGAGATCACTTTGTGAGATTCTTTTTTGAAGTCCAAACTTTTGGCTAGTTAGCCAGATGACTCATCAATGCTGACAGCGCGTATTTTCTTTTTTTTTTTTTAACTTTTTTTTGTAGTAACTTTAGTTTGGCATCAGCCCCCAAGCTGGCATTATTATCCATGTCCAGAACGGGCCTTGGGCAGCTGCAAATCTCTTCTGTTGCAAAACAAGTTGAACTGGTTGTTCGTTCACTTGCCACAATTGGAAATCCATGCAACTGACATTAGCAGATGCATCTGGATTGTTACTGTTGCTGCTGCTGCTCCTGTTGCTGCAGTTGCTGTTGTTTCTTGTTGTGGCCCCCGCGTTGCAATCGCGAACCTGTCGCTGCCCCAACCACATGGACACTGACACCGTTAGCGTCCCTGAGCCTGAGCCTGAGCTCCGCTTGACTGGTTGAACTTGATATTGAAAGGCATGGCCAAAGAACTGACCACCAAGACTTGACCATACGCGAAACGGGTTTTTATCAGCATCATTTCTATGGCATTACCATATAAAGAAGACTTTTCTCTGCTTCTCTTTTCTGTCGTTTCTATCGCCTTTTGCAAACAATTTAATAAAATTCCAATGAAATTCTTTTATTTGCTAACCAAGTTCTTTTGTTGCTGTAATCTGCCAACGTCTCCAACTTCTCTTCATGGCTTTTAACTGCTGAAAATGTCGCAATTATTACACAATTTCGCGTCTTCTCTCTACGTCTCTTCTTGTCTGTATTTTTTTTGTTTTTTGCGCCACAAGCAATTTGAATTGTTTTTCCACCGTAAAAGAATGGCAAACAAGCTTGGCTAGCTTTGGGTTATGAAATTATGGCAATTGTTTGGCTTTTTTAATGCATGCAATCTTTTTACCTTTACTTTTGCACGGGGAAGTGTCACGAATGCGGGTCTATTAAGTAGGCTAACAAATGAAATGGGTCAACAGCGAAGAAGTGAAATGAGGAAAACGTCAGTACGTACGTTTTGCAACAGTTGTCACGTGTTTTTTTGTAAGGGAAAATCAATTTACCCATAAGCTAAACACACAAATAAAATTAAATGACTGAAGATTTTGAATTGATTGCTCAGCTTTTAAATTGTTTTTTAATTTATCTAGCATAATTTATGCCCATAACGAATTGATTTCAATTCATTGCAGATTGCATCACGCATCCATAGATCATCAGTCAAAGTATCAAGTTGAATGCCACATTCAAATTCAAAATGCTCACAAGATTTGCGTTTGACAAATTGATTTTCTCATTCATTCATTTATTTCCATAGACTAGCCCAACTTTTAAACAGCTATGGATCTTTCTATCCATGTTTAGTTTGTTTTGTTACGAACGTTGCGCAATGCAACAGAATGCATAACAAAGCACACAACAAGAGAGACAATAGACACATAACGAACAACACGATTATTAATTATTCAGAGTCAACGGCACTTGCTGGCCCTTTGTTGTGCCTCTTTATTTGGTTTCGGTTTTGGTCAACCGGAAGGTGTGTGTCACTCGCAATGGTAGAACAACTACCATTAAACAGCCCGTTTTAGGCGGAAAACAGTTAGAGCTGCAACTGCAACAACAATTGCAGTCAAGCAATAAATTATTAATAATGACTCACCATTCAAGTAATTATACCAAATGCATTTAAGCCGAGGCCTAGTAATTATGTATTTCTATTTTTCAATTCAAAAAGAATTATTCCTTGATTTTTAATTGAAGCAAATTGTTACTTATTGCTTGCATATATATGAATATGTAGATTTAATGATACAGTCGAACTTCCCTAACTCGAACTTCCCTAACTCGAAGTTTCTCTAACTCGAACAAAACCGAGTGGCAATAGCGTTTACTGAGCAAATTTCATACAATTCTACTTCCCTAACTCGAACTTCCCTAACTCGAATTTCTCCCTAACTCGAACAAAAATATTGGCCCGTACTTCTGTAAGTCGAATTTTTCGGGAAAATTCCCAATAAAGTATGAATTTTTTTTCATTTCTATTTTATGCTTTTGTTACCAGCTCGTTTTTATACTTAATATTGATGTACGTTAACATATTTTGATGGAATATGATAGAATATTACATCAAAAATTACTTAAGCTTGTGAAATTGCTTAAGGAAAGATGTTTGTAATGTACTTCTTTGTCAGCGCATCAGCTCAAGAATATTTACCATGGCACCAGCACGTGTATTAAAAGTTTATCTTTTTAAGAAATCCTTAAACTTATTTGTTAAGAAATTTAAAAGTTAACGAAAAAAGTTAAAGTGGCTGAAAAATATAGTGCCTCATCGAAAACAGTTTTTATTATAATATTAAAAAATGGAAAATTAATTGTCATTTGAATCGGGAACTGAAAAGAACGATAAAACCTATTTTTGAGAATACTGAAAGGTCTAGAACAAACTGGAATTTTTTGTTGTTGAAAATAACAAGAAAAGTTTTCTATTTGATATGTATTTGTGAATGAATGAAATTGTAGTTTCATTTAAAAAAGTAAAAACAAAAAATTCCCTAACTCGAAGTCTCCCTAACTCGAACTTTTTTCTTGGATAATGGTGATTCGAGTTAGGGAAGTTCGACTGTATATAGTCTGATTTGTTTATTATTATTGCATTGTTTATTTCTTATTATTTTAATATTTATTATAGCATTTTACTATTTACTGTTTTTATTTATTATCTACGATAGCAATAATAAAAGTCTGTGTGACGTCACATTTTCATCCAACAGATTTATTTAAATTTAAATAAAATAATATAATATACGCGTCGTTCCGCGGGCAATAAAATATTATTTGTTTCAGAACATTTTAAAAAGTTGTTCTTGTTTTAAAAAAAATTAAAAAAAGTAATTTTCCGAATTGTCAGGTGTGGGGTTCGAACCCACGCTCTCTCTCGAGAACCAGAGCTTAAATCTGGCGCCTTAGACCGCTCGGCCAACCTGACTTGTTGAACGAGTCGGGCCAAACGTGCTACATAAGCAGCACAGATGTCATTGTCAGACAGTTTTCAGGTATAGTGTAGCTCGCCTGCCTACATATTTATAGGGGTGTGTGTTTGTTTGTATGTACTCCCCATATGTGAGAACATAAATTTAAATTGCTTTTGCTATGGGAAATATATATGTATTTTTATATGTATGCATGTATAAGTGAATTCTACTCTAACTTTAATTGATGCTTTTTAATTTTAGCAATTGCATTTAGTAATTGAAATGAAAACATTTGTTTGCCTCTCTTTACAATTAGCAATTGGTTTATTTTTAAATTATCACGCTCGCACATCGAAAGCGCTTTTTTGCAAATTATTCGTGTTATTTAGAAGAGAAATAAAAAGCACACAATGCCAGGCAGACAGCTGATTGGCATACAATGCTTATTTTCATCATCTCTTTCGCTCTCTCTCTCTCTTTTACTGAACAGCAGTCAACCCTCGCATTGCAAACATGCATACATACATGCATACGTTTGCTTTGTTTTGCTCTCCCTCTCACCTTCTCTGTTTCCCGTTCGTTCTATCTTTGGTTTCACATAAAAAGCTTAGCGGAAGCTTTGCTAATGCTTATACTTAAATCATAGTCTTTGTATGCTTTAAGATTTGAATTCTTAACTTTATGCTTTTGAAAGCTCAAGTGGCAAAGTTCACTAGTTCACCCACATATTGACGCCATTTGATTGTAAACAAATGTGAAGACAATCCATGGTGCATGCCCCTCGCTAAGAGCAACACTCAACACTCAAGCAGCTGTTGCTCCAATGGAATAACTCAATTTTAGCAGTTAAAATGAAAGAAATACCCAGCGGGATTGTGTTGTGGGGGAGACGCGTAAATTATACCGGAAGTTGTTATGTCATGCCAAGTTGCACTGTCATTGCATTGTTGTTGTTGATGTTGTTGTTGTTGTTGATGTTGTTGATGATGCGTTCGGCCATTGTGCGTCTCTCGCTGGAGTTGCAGTTGCCTTTGCTTCCTGGAGCACTTCAACAGAGTGTTACAAGTTTTTTGCCATTGTTTGGGCTTGAATTGGAGCATAAACAGAACGCGAGGCGTCTCAATGGAATTATTACTGTGCCACCCACACACACACACACATGCATGAGTGTTCATTCGATGAGTGTCATTCGGATTCGGCGCGGTTGAACGTTGCTGAATCTCGTTTACGATATGCGATGCAACAATAGTAATAACAACCCCGAAACGAACATCCTGTGCTCCGATTGAGCACAGAATCCGGAATCGGCAAAAACGCATCAGTGCAATTCGTGAGGTCGTAGATTGCAGTCGCATCGCATCGCACGTGGTTTCGTTCCTCGTCGGGTCGTTTTAGGGGCGGGGTGCCAAAATAACTCGGTTACTGGGTGAAAACAGCACAAAAACAACAACAACAACGAACATAAAATCAAATATAGAGATATCTGTGCAACGAATGCAGTCAACAACAACAACAACAGCAACACGTACATCAATGCTAATTTTCCAGCCACATTTTGGCCTGGACAAGACGCATATGGCATAGAAAGTCTCCGTTTCTCAATCTTCAACTCATCTGTTTGTTTGGTTGTTTGGTGCTGGTTGTTGATTTGTTACCGCGTAATGTAGGTCATCAAATTGCAACTGCAGCAAATTGTGCAATTGTAAATTTTCTCACTTTTCAATAAGAAGCAGAAAATCTAATTAATGCACTGCAATTGAATTGCGAAAATCCAGAGCGGAAAGCGAAAAGCGAAACCGAATTAAATAGTGGCAGTTGGAAATTATCCAACATCAGGCTAAACGTGCGAAAGTGTAATGAGAAACAGAAACAAGAATAAAAGTGTTTAATCGATAGTGAAAATCAAACAAGTTTCCCAGTCGTTGTCAAGTTGCCAAGCCCTGTTTAAAATCATAATATCAACAACAACAACAAGAATAATTTATGCGCATATACTGAACGGTTTCAGACCCAGGTCAACCCCCTCAAATATTTGCTAAGTTCAAAGTGCAGTCAACTGCATCAGCACCCCTTCTTCGCCTGTAAGTCAGTCAGCCCCTTTCGATCAACCCTCGACCTCATCATGGATTTCTATACCAATAACAAAGAGCAGCATGATCCAAACTCTGGTGAGCTTAACTAATTTTAGTATGTTTTAATTGACAAAATTTTCATAAAACCTAATCTAATCTGCAATCAGTTGGTCATAATCTATGTTTGTTGCAATTAATTTACTACTAATAATAGATAATCACACATAAAGGGCGTTATCACAAGAAAAAAATGACAGGTTCCCAAGAAATTTTTAATAATAAGTGTTTCATATTAAAAGTCTAGATTTTGTTATAAATAGTTATTGATTTGAAATAATCGCTGTTTGCTGCAACTAGCTCTTATAGAACTGAATGTGTTTGCAGTTCATAACTCTTTTATGTTTGTACATTTTTAAACTTTCTTTATTATTTTACTAGACGGAAACAATTGTCTTGTCTGTTTTGGAACTGAAATGATAAATCTTAACTCTCTCGAGTATTTGACATGTTTTAAACTTATTTTTATTAATTTTTATACCCAGGTGCATTTTACAATCATTTCATTTTCAAATTTGTCTGATTACATATCTTTCTTATTGCAATTTCTTAACTTTCCACAGACTTTCTGTCGAGACAATCTTTATTTGGAATTCATAATTTATCGGCCACAAATGTGAACAAAGCATTCAGATAACAAGTGTATTGGCCCAAAATTGAATTTCCAAAAACCCAAGGTTCAACTTCTCATTGTTTGTTTAAATAAATGTTAAAAATGTTCGACTTAAGATCGCACGAATAGCTTAAACGTCTACGCAGCACTTTGGCTAATGCATAAGCAAATGTCCGTGCCTTCAATTACAGTAATAAGTGACTAGCACGGCAAACTAAATAGTTAGGCACGCAACCTGGGCTGAATCACTCTGGCCTGGCCATATGGTGGGCGGAAAAGGGCGGGACGATAAACACTGCTGATGATATCACCACACAACCGCAACATATGTACATAGACAAGTGTGTGTGTGTGTGTGGGTGTGTGAGTTTGTGATAGTAAATCAGGGAGACGTGTCTGCTTTTTCGACTATGTGTGTGCTTACTGCTAATTGGACCTTTGGCTGACTCTTTGGTCAAAAAGTGTCAGGTGCACGTGCTCAGGTTACGTATACGACCTGGTCAAACAACCCAGAGCCAGACCCAGAGCAGGCGTGCCTAAATAAGCCCGTTAAGGCTTTCGAGTATTGTTGTCTCAGGTTCAGGTTCAGGTTGAGGTGCCATCCATTACCACGGCATCACATTTCATAAGCCTTTGGCCGTCTACCGTTTTGCAAATGACTTTGCTTTTTTATTCTGTCTAGAATCTAGATGTGTAGAATGTAGAAGAAGCCGCAATCTCAATGTTTTCTTAGACTTGGTCTTGGTCTTGGACACCTTTTGCCGTTTGCTTTTGCTTTGTGCTCATTGTCAATGTCGCCCTCAAGCACTTCCTGCGTCATCAAGTCGTTTATGCCTTTTTTTACTTTTTGTTTCTGCAGTTGCAGTTGCCGTTGCCGTTGCTGCTTCTTGCCACACTTGGCTGCTTGGCCTGAGAGACTCGGAAACTTGCATTTCCATTTCTAGAATGCAGCTTGGCAGCTTCGTCTCTACATAAACGGCCATCAAATGTGGCATTCATCTCACACACACATAGACCCCTGTCTCTGTCTTATAATGCTCTCCCTGGAGTTGCATAGGCAACTTCACTTACTTTTTTTTATATATATTTTTTGTTTCTTTGCGCAATTTGTAATTTATGCCGACGTCTCATGCTGAGGAGCGCAGAGATTCAAGTGCCAGACAAATTGTAGGCACAGAGGCAACTCTTCCGAGGCGTCGACATCAACGTTGCTGACATGCATGCAAAAACATCTCAGAACATTTATACCATATGATGTTCGACTAATGGAATGCCCTATGTTTATATAAAGACCATAACGAGAAATAATAACACACCAAAGTAAATGGAAATTAAATTTCGTACTTTTTCTGAATTTTACACATTTTTGCCCATTATTAAAATTTCAAGACTATTGAAGAACTCTTTATTCCATCATATTCAAATCACACTTTAAAATGATGTGCTAAACAAATGTAATATGCTCCGTTTCGTTATAGCTACAGGGTATATCAACTGCAAATTGCAATTGTGTTTTTTATTACATTTCTCTCCCGCTCTCAGCATTATCAAGATTATGTTAAATTGTCGGAAAAATTGTTGTTAATTTGCGTTGTACATTATAAAGCGATTTCAGCCATATGCATAGGCCAAGTTCCACTTTCTTTTCACAAACTGGGCTAATTGTGATGGATACATTGCAGTTAATGGGCTGGCTCAATTAATTCGACGATATCAGCAGCCTGAGAGCATTTCTCAATTATGCTCGCAAACGAGTGAAAAACGAATGTTAACAATGTGCGATGATATCTTAATGCTAATGCTGAAGAATTCAAAATATGTCATGACGAAAAGTCGTGACACGTTCATGCTGATATGAAAAGCATTTGAAATATTTAAATATTCATTTCTATTGATAAGGGGCCTTATAGAATTTGAGTTCAAAAAGTGTGTGTGTTTTAAGAAAAGGGAACCCGATGTGTCATCAATTAAAATGATTTTTGTTAACCATAACTGTTAGAAAAGTACTCAAATCACATAGAAATCGAAGAAACTGTATCCATAAATGTCAAGCAGTTAAACGGTGCGTCAATTACGCCCACAGTCTGACTGTCTATACAATATTCATTTTGTTCATCGTCATCAGTTCTCTCGCCCAAACGAATTGAGAGAAAACGACAAAACGCCAAAACAAAACAAAAAAAACTTGTTTAACAATCATTTAATAATTTAGCACTTTTGCAAATTTCTACTTAATTTATGCGGGAACGGGAAAATGTCATTGTGTCTCCCAAAATCAAATCGGTTTAAAGCCCCGCAACAAACAACAACAAATTGAGTGTCGACCCGAACAATGCCGAACCTAAAACGAGGCATGCCCCATTAACCCAGCGAACTAAATAAATGAATTTCACCTTGACGCTTAAAACAATACTCGACGTCATTGTCTTGGTTACCCCACACTGGGAATAGAGCCTACGATTATAGAGATAAAGAGATATATGTGTATATAATGGGAGGCAGAGGGCGAAACTGTAAACGAGAACTTTGCGGTTTCAAATGTTAAAGCGAGTAACAAGTACTTTGTATACTCGTATGTACAAATGTTTATTTGCGAATTGCAACAATCAACAAGGTCGAAATTGTTATGAGTCTCCCTCTCGCTCGCTCTCTCAGTCTGCCTCTCTTTCTATGTTAGTTTGTCAACACCTACACGGATGGCGGAGTCGTGCTTATCAACGGCCCGACGCCCATGAGTCAACGCATGACCAAGAAAGGTAACCAACAAATAGACAAAAAATAAAAATTAAAACTGAAACGAATAGCAAAAGTAACAGAAATTGCCACAACGCGACAACGTCAGCGAAAGAAAGAACAATAGCCGACAGTGACAAAAAGAAGGAAAGAGAGACAAACAGACAAATAGTAGAGTGAGAGGGAGGAAGAAGGTGAAAGAAGCGTAGCGATCGAGGGACAGGTAAAGGTTTAATAACTGAGAAATGCTCACCAAGAACTTGGCATAAAACACCGGTAACAGAGCGTCAAAACGGCCTTAATGACTGTCTAAAGATAAAGCCAGAAAGAGAACCAGACAGAGAGAGAGAGTGTGAGAGAGAGAGAGCGCAAGAGAGCACAGCAATCTACGCTTATTAGTGATGGGGAAAATAGCAAATCTTCAGTTATTAATAATAGTTAAAAATGTATCGTAAAAATACTACTATCTACGCTTTGTTTAAAAAGATATTATGAAGCAATTTAAATTATTTACTAAAAATTTAAAACTTTATTTAAAGATTCGATCTAAGATTTTAAAATAAAGTTTTTCTTATATAAGCATCTATATATAAATATTTATATAGTCTGGCCAAAACTAAAAAATATTAGACCGATTTAAAAAATGCTTTTTCAGAAAATCCTAATAAAACACCTGTAAAATTTACAGAATTTTTATGATGATGGTTTTTTTATTTGAAATAATTTTAAGTTGAAAATCTCCTGTGATTACTACCCTTAAGAAATATTATTTTTAAGTAATATTTATTTCCTCGTATTAGCCTATCTTTTTTATTAAAATAATTTCTCTTAAAATCGTGCTTTACCTTATCGTGACACGACAATCGATTTAAATACTGTGTCAGCACTAACTATCGAGAGAGCTCACCTGGCTGACTGGGATCGACGGTGTTCGTTAGTTGCCTCAGTTGCTTTTGTGAACTCTGACGACGCGGCTCATACGCAGAACGCTGTTACCAATCGTGTTACCAGTTGTCTAGTGGTGTTAGTGACGTTGATAAGATTTTTCATTTTGATTACTATAGAAAATCCCCATTTACTTGCGTTTATATTGCACATATGTACATACATATATTTAACGAATTAATGCTAAAATCGTGATTCTCATAATCGTTTTTTGGTTGCTTGCAGTGCGAAAAATGTTGGAGGATACCCAGCTAGTTTGGGTAAGGGATCCCGCGGATGGTTATATACAAGGTCGCATTACGGAGATCGGCAGCAAGGAGCTGGAAGTAACGCCCATAGATCGTAAGTTCCCAAAACGCACTTGTCAGTACGATGATGTACACTCCTCATGCGATGGACCACAGGATCATGATGATAACTGTAAGTACATAAATAAATTATAAGAATATGACTTAATATAAGGGTGAATATGTGAGTGTGCAGGTGATTGTCTACTTTTTCTATTTATTTCGGGGCTTTATCTTTGGTATTTATGTGTTTTTTGTGGGTCGAATGTGATTACATAAAAAATATAGAACAGTTTGGATATTCAGTATGAATAAATAGATCTGTTTATCTACTCTACATTGAGTAAAGACAAGTCTTATCTTAAATCAAGAGACAGCTGCAACAGAAAGACAAGATAATGTACAATTTGGACTACTTTAATGGAACTCTCTTTCCTGAGAAATCTAAAACCTTGCCGATCTGTTGATATCGTTAACATGGTAATAGCTGCAACTCAAACTTTCAAACTCAACGAATCTCACGTGTTTTATGCTCTACTTTTTTTTGGGCAAGATCATAAACCTTTATTGTGGTTGAGCATTAAAAAAACCCTTTGACGTTGATCGTTAGCCACGCTTGCGTGAAACAGTTAAGCGGTAAAGCACTTAAACATAACCCCCGACCTCGACTCGACTCCGGGTGAAAGTTAACTTGCACTATAAAATAACGAGAATAATGTGGACATTTTACTTTAATTTCCAGGTGAACTTATGCTGCTCAATGAGGCCACATTTCTCGACAATCTGAAAACGCGTTATTACAAAGACAAGATCTATGTGAGTTGATTTATATATTTGAAAGATATTAAGAGAACTTTACTGATCGCCAGTTTTATTCTGATTGCAGACCTATGTGGCCAACATACTCATTGCCGTGAATCCGTATCGTGAGATTAGAGAGCTCTATGCGCCGGATACCATTAAGAAATACAATGGACGCTCTTTGGGTGAATTGCCACCGCATGTGTTTGCCATTGGTATGTGTTGATTGAGGACTGATTGATGAGACATTGTCCATCTAAAACTATTTAAATCTTTCCCTTTTAGCGGACAAGGCTATACGTGATATGCGCGTCTATAAATTGTCGCAGTCGATCATTGTCTCTGGTGAATCGGGAGCTGGCAAAACGGAGTCCACCAAATATTTGCTCAAATATCTGTGCTACTCACACGACAGTGCTGGTCCCATAGAGACCAAGATATTGGATGGTAAGAAGTTAACTCTATTAATATAGATCAGCGGTGGGCACGAAATCTGAATTCGGGAGCATTACAACAAAAACTACAACAACATCACCAACATCAACCCTATTAGTTGTTGTTATTTTGCTCGCGAGCCTTTTTTTGCGACTTCACGGCACCGAATAGGCAAAAAAAAAGTTGGGAGCAGCCGCTAGCTCCCGGAGCCACTGCGTGCCCACCGCTGTATAATATCTATATTATAGATATTTGTAATAAAGAATTTATTCCTTTTCCTAGCCAATCCCGTGCTGGAGGCATTTGGCAATGCCAAGACCACACGCAACAACAACTCTTCGCGTTTTGGCAAATTCATTGAGGTGCACTACGATGGCAAGTGTCAGGTTGTGGGTGGCTACATCTCCCACTATCTGCTGGAGAAGAGTCGCATTTGCACACAGAGTGCCGAGGAGCGTAACTACCATGTGTTCTACATGCTGCTTGCCGGTGCCCCGCAGCAATTGCGGGACAAGCTGAACCTGGGCAAGCCGGATGACTATCGAGTAAGTTCTTTAACACTAAAATAAGTGTTCCTTTCTCATAGATTGTGCCTACTTCTCCCTTGCAGTACCTCTCCGGCTGCACGCAGTACTTTTCCAATGCCAAGACCGAGCAGCTTATACCCGGCACACAAAAGTCCACGAGTCATCAGAAGAAGGGTCCACTCAAGGATCCCATTATCGATGACTATCAGCACTTTCACAATCTGGACAAGGCATTGGGTCGCCTGGGACTGTCGGAAACGGATAAAATGGGCATTTATACGCTGGTTGCAGCCGTGCTGCATTTGGGCAACATCACGTTCGAGGAGATACCCGACGATGTCCGAGGCGGTTGTCAGGTGTCCGAGGCATCGGAGCAATCGATGACCATTACGAGCAACTTGCTCGGCGTCGATGAGACCGAACTGCGCACGGCTCTCGTGTCCCGCGTCATGCAGAGCAAGGGCGGTGGCTTCAAGGGCACGGTTATCATGTAAGAAATGATTATTTGATCAAGTTTATCACTTAATTTAATGACCAATTACTTGTAGGGTTCCTCTGAAGATCTACGAGGCGAACAATGCACGCGATGCCTTGGCCAAGGCCATTTACAGTCGCCTCTTCGATCGCATTGTGGCTCTGATCAATCAGAGCATCCCCTTCCAGGCATCCAACTTCTATATTGGCGTGCTGGACATTGCTGGCTTTGAGTACTTCACGGTCAACTCGTTCGAACAGTTCTGCATCAACTACTGCAACGAGAAGCTGCAAAAGTTCTTCAACGACAACATTTTGAAGAACGAACAGGAGCTGTATAAGCGCGAAGGACTCAATGTGCCGGAGATTACGTTTACGGACAATCAGGATATCATTGAGCTGATTGAGGCCAAGTCGAATGGCATCTTTACGCTGCTGGACGAGGAGTCCAAGCTGCCGAAACCATCGCCATGTCATTTCACCGCCGAGGTGCACAAGTCCTGGGCCAATCATTATCGCCTCGGACTGCCGCGCTCCTCGCGCCTTAAGGCCCAATCGCACGCTGCGCGATGAGGAGGGATTCCTGGTGCGTCACTTTGCTGGCGCCGTTTGCTACAACACGGAACAGTTTATCGAGAAGAACAACGATGCACTGCATGCTTCCTTGGAGGGATTGGTGCAGGAGTGCGAAAATCCACTGCTTAAGCAGCTCTTCCCATCGGGCAGCAACACTTCGGTGCGTGGCAAGCTCAACTTCATCTCTGTGGGCTCCAAGTTCAAGACACAGCTGGGCGAGCTCATGGAAAAACTGGAACAGAATGTGGGTATTGAAATACTTTGAGTGGAACTGCCATTTGATTTGTTGTTGTTTATCCACAGGGCACCAATTTCATACGCTGCATTAAGCCCAACAGCAAGATGGTGGATCGTCAGTTCGAGGGCAGCCTGGCGCTGGCGCAGCTCAAGTGCTCCGGCACCATATCGGTGCTGGAGCTGATGGAGCACGGCTTCCCATCGCGTGTGCTCTTTGCGGATCTCTACAGCATGTACAAGTCGGTGCTGCCACCGGAGCTGGTTTCACTGCCGGCCCGCACCTTCTGCGAGGCCATGTTCCAATCGCTCAATCTGAGCGCCAAGGACTTTAAGTTCGGCATCACCAAGGTCTTCTTCCGGCCTGGTAAATTCGTGGAGTTTGATCGCATCATGCGCTCCGATCCGGAGAACATGCTGGCCATTGTGGCCAAGGTGAAGAAGTGGCTCATACGCTCGCGCTGGGTCAAGTCGGCGTTGGGTGCACTTTGTGTCATTAAATGTAAGTTGTAAAGGATGTAATATATTCCTTTTATTTATATTGTTATTCACTTGCAGTGCGCAATCGCATCATCTATCGCAACAAGTGTGTGCTGACGGCACAGCGCATTGCTCGCGGCTTTCTGGCCCGGAAGCATCATCGTCCACGCTATCAGGGCATTGCCAAGATCAACAAGATACGCACCAATACACTGAAGACCATCGAGATTGCCAACGGGCTGAAGCTGGGTCGTGATGAGATTGTCGGCGGCGTGAATGATATTTACAGGCAGATAGATGATGCCATCAACAAGATCAAGGTGCGTCTATTGAACTATCTTTTCTTTCAATTCTGTATAAATTTTATGCATTCCACAGCAAAATCCACGCATCACGCAACGCGAAATCGACTCCATGTACACGGTTGTCATGGCCAACATGAATAAGCTGACCGTCGATCTGAATACCAAGCTGAAGGAGCAACAGCAGGCCGAGGAGCAGGAACGTTTGCGTAAAATTCAAGAAGCCCTGGAGGCGGAACGTCGTGCCAAGGAGGCCGATGAGCAGCGTCTGCGTGACGACGCCGAAAACAAGCGACTGTTAGTATGAAAACATCGTATCCACTTACAATCTATTCACTTGGAATCTCTTTTCACAGCAAAGCGGAAATGGAAACCAGACGCAAGGCAGCCGAGGCACAACGTCTGCGACAGGAGGAAGAGGATCGACGTGCTGCGTTATCACTGCAGGCACAGTTGGAAAAGGAGGCCAAGGACGATGCCAAATATCGTCAGCAGCTGGAACAGGAGCGACGGGATCATGAATTGGCGCTACGTTTGGCCAGCGAATCCAATGGCCAGGTGGAAGATAGTCCACCAGTTATACGCAAGTATGTTTCCTATAATAATATATAGAATATTACAGGAGAGTGTAGGAATATAGGAATTTATGGTGTAGGTCAACAAAGCAATAATTTTATCAAAATTTAATCAAATATAATTATTTTTCAGAATTTATATATGTGCATAAATATAGGATATCTTTGAACAGACTTTATAACTATAATTCAGAACTTATTTTGTATATATTTATCAGTTAAAGTTATAATGTTGGAATATTTATACATATACTATATATTTTTAATGAACGAACCGAAACTCACCAACTTTTTCCCATCCCTTTCACGCAATCTCTTCAACACAATCCACACACACACACACCCACACACACACTCAAATATACACACAACAAACAAAATTTCAACCAACAAACAAACACAGTGGTGGTCTCAATGACGCGTCTCCCATGGGTTCCAACAAACTGATCAGGTATAGCACGCTTTACAATTTATAAATATCTTTGTTATTGTTATTATTGTACAAAAATTTAAAACAAATTCGTTCTTTTGCTTTCTAAAAATGCTTTTCCCACTTACACTAATTGGACTCTATTACACAAAAAAACAACTAATTGGACTATGTATATTCAAAATATCTTTACTTCTACTTTATTTCTACTTTTCTTTAAACTTTTTTAAAAACAAGTTTTTCACAAGTTGTGTCAAACATTGCTTCGCGATATTTAAATAAGTGAGTTGGTGCTGGTTTTGAAAACTTTTTAATACTACTAATAACTAAATTACTAATACCCCTGTACTAAAAAAAAAGTATACAATTATTCACACTAATTAAAGCATCCGTTTTATTGTATTAACGTACTCGTATATTGGCCATTAGTTGTAGAGCTATTTTAAAGCTGTTTTTTCAACTTTTCTTCTAAATAATAAGCATTAAATCCCATCAATAACTCACTTTTGCGTACGCTTATCTTGCATGATTTATCCATTATATCCTTGCTAATCTTATCATATATGTATATGGAACTTAGATCGGAGAACGTGCGCGCCCAGCAACAGGCATTGGGTAAACAGAAGTTCGACTTGTCCAAATGGAAGTATTCCGAACTGCGTGATGCTATCAACACGTCCTGTGATATTGAACTGCTTGAGGTGAGTGCGATTAATTGGAGTTACTTAACTAGACTGTCCACTTATATGTGATACTTTTGCAGGCCTGTCGTCAAGAGTTCCATCGCCGCTTGAAGGTGTACCACGCCTGGAAGGCAAAGAACCGCAAGCGCACCACCATGGATGAGAACGAGCGTGCACCACGCAGCGTCATGGAAGCTGGTAAGTAATCAACTGAACTAAATTATCAAACATTTAACAATTTGTCAATTAACAGCCTTCAAGCAGCCGCCAATTGTGCAGCCCATACAGGAAATTGTCGCGGCTCAGCATCGCTACTTCCGCATACCCTTCATGCGAGCCAATGCGCCTGATAACAGTAAGTCCATCAAATAATATACATATTTCATAATTGAAATTTCATTTAATTTTAATTCCCAATCTTCAGCTAAGCGCGGCTTGTGGTATGCCCACTTTGATGGCCAGTGGATTGCCCGGCAAATGGAGCTGCATGCCGATAAGCCGCCAATTTTGTTGGTCGCCGGCACCGACGACATGCAAATGTGTGAGCTGAGCCTGGAGGAGACGGGCCTGACACGCAAGCGTGGTGCCGAGATCCTTGACCATGAGTTCAATCGCGAGTGGGAACGCAATGGGGGCAAGCCCTACAAGACCCTGGGCGCTAAGCCCAATGGAGCCGGCATCTAAACACAATTATCCAGCCAACAAAATTGTGCACGTAACGAAAAACTTGAGGAACAAATGCAAAAACAAAACAAACAAAAAATAATAATCAAATTGACAGGTCAAAATTAAGCAGTCATAACAAAATTCAATAATATTTTTGCAACACTTTTGATAAAGACCACGTCCAAAATCTTATGGTTATAAACAAACAAATATGAATATATTATTATACATGTCGACCGTTCTTTTATAAACATTTTAATTGCATATGGATTTCGTTTTAATCGCCCATTTATTCGGCTATATGTGAAGCCTACGCGTACATATACATACGTACACATTGCATGCATACAAATATGTATTACATACAGTACATACATATGTATAATTTTTTCAGTTAATTAAGCGAGAATGTGTAATACGATATAAATGGAAACGGCAAGTTGTATTTAGTGTCTAATGAAATTCTATTTAAATGTGTATTTACATAACTGCATATATATTTTACAGTATTTTAAATTAAACATTAAAAGCTCGAAGTGTAAATTGTGTTTTTGTTTGGGTTTGGTAATTTACTTAAGCGGTTTTAATAAAGAACAAATATTTTTAAATTTCATATTTATTGTAACGGAAAGAGTTGGCAACATCAGCTGTTTGGCAACGAACAGTATCGAAGTATCGATAACAGTGGCAGCTGCTGTGCGCTGTTGTCGATATCAACTCACTGCGTCAGGTGGCAACTTCGTTGCACGTGGATTTGTTTACAACAAAAAGATGTCACGCAAAACATGGAATTCACTGGACAAACCGCCGCTTTCCGAGCCCGTGTTAGAAGTCCTGCAGAGCTTTGGCTTCCAGTTGATGACACCAGTGCAAACAGCGGCGATTCCTCTGCTGCTCGCACGTAAAGATGTCTCTGCCGAGGCTGTGACGGGCAGCGGCAAAACGTTGGCGTTTCTCGTGCCTCTGCTGGAGATTCTGCAGCGCAGGCACAAGGAGACGCCCTGGTGTGCCAAGGAGATTGGGGCACTCATCATTTCCCCCACACGCGAGCTGGCACGCCAAATCTCCGAGGTGCTCGCACAATTTCTGGAGCACGAGGAACTGGAGCACTTGAATCAGCAGCTGATTGTGGGCGGCAACAGCATCGAGGAGGACATTGCAACGATGCGACAGCAGACGCCCTGCATTCTGGTGTGCACGCCAGGTCGACTGGAGGATCTGTTTCAACGCAAAGGCGATGACTTGAACCTGGCGGCCAGGGTCAAGAGTCTCGAGTTCCTCGTGCTGGACGAGGCTGATCGTCTGCTGGATTTGGGCTTCAAGACCAGCGTGAATAACATCCTGGGCTACCTGCCACGCCAGCGGCGCACGGGTCTGTTCTCGGCCACACAGACAACAGAAGTCACGGATCTGATACGTGCCGGCCTGCGTAATCCTGTCCTGGTTTCGGTCAAGGAAAAGGCTTCTGTCAACACGCCAGCACGTCTCCAGAACTTTTACAAAATCGTCGAGCCCGAGCAAAAGTTTCTGTCGCTGCTGCGGTTCCTTCGTTCGCCCACGTCCAATTCCGGCAAGGTGATGGTCTTCTTTCCCACCTGCGCCTGCGTGGAGTACTGGGCGGAGGTGCTGCCTCCCTTGTTGTCCGAGCGCTGTGTCCTCGGCATCCACGGCAAGATGAAGAGCAAGCGTGCCAGTGTCGTGGAACGTTTCCGCACCGAGGCGCAGTCTGTGTTGCTGTGTACGGATGTGTTGGCCCGTGGTCTGGATGTGCCCGAGATCGACTGGGTGGTGCAGTGGGATCCGCCATCGAATGCTTCCAGTTTTGTGCATCGCGTTGGGCGCACTGCTCGACAGGGCAACGATGGAAACGCCCTGGTATTCCTGCTGCCCAGCGAGGATGCCTATGTCAAGTTCCTGAAGCTGAATCAAAAGGTCGAACTCAACGAACTGCAGGAAGAGTGCGAAGCACCATCATCATCATCAGATATGACATTGCAGTCCACGGTGGAGGCACTGCATCGACTGCAGGCCGCCGACAAGGGTGTCTACGACAAGGGCATGCGGGCATTTGTGTCCCATGTGCGTGCCTACACCAAGCACGAGTGCAGCGCCATTCTGCGCCTCAAGGATCTGGATCTGGGCAAGATGGCCACCGCCTACGGGCTGCTGCAGCTGCCACGCATGCCGGAGCTGAAGAACTACCAAGGCGACGGCTTCATTGCGCCCAGCTTCGAAGTGGATCTTACCAAGATGACCTACAAGAATGCCCAGAAGGAACAAGTGCGCAAGCAAAAGCTGCAGACATATGAACAGACCGGATCTTGGCCAGGTCGCCAGAAGCAGCACATGAAGCGCACCGAGTCGTGGGATCACACAAAGAAGGCCAAGCTGGACGCCAAGTCGAAGAAGGAGCTGCGCAAGGCCAAAAAGGAGCGCAAGCGCAAAGCGGAGGCGGGAGAGGGCGCGCAGCGGAAGCGGAAGCAGCAGTTCACACAGGAGGAACTGGACGAACTGGCCAGCGACATTCGAACCTTTAAGCGACTCAAGAAGAAGAAGATCACCGAGGAGGACTACGACAAGGCCATGGGCATTGATGGCGACGACTAAGCTAATTAATTGTCTATTTAATTAAAGAAAGATTTCATTTAATTTGAACTAAATTGAAATTATTTATTGACCAAAAAATAATTGTGAATTGTGAAGACTACAATTTAAATAGAATTGATTTATTTGGCTGCATCTTGATTGGTGGCTCCAGAGATGAAGACCAGCAGCACAACGGGCACAATGTACATCCAGTACTTGGCGAAGAATCCGCGATTGTCGCGCACCTCGCCGCGTTCCCTCGCCTCCCGCTCGCGCTCGAACTTCTGGATGAAGCTGCCGGTGTCGGGCACGGGCGCCAGTTCAGCGTGTCTGATGATGACATCGGTGCTGAAGCGTTTCTCCTGAATCTGTTGTATTTCCTCAGCCGAGCAGCCCGAGCTGTTGGGAGTGGCATCCTGGGAAGCTGTGATGCCAGTGACGAATCCATTGGCATCCAGAGAAATCCACAGCACATCATTGAACTGGGCCATCAACAGACTGCAGGCTTTGCTGGAGGTCAGGAATCGTTGGCTGTTGCCATTTGGATATGTGACCGTGGCCTTGAGGCGATAGAATCCATTCTGCTTGGTCAGGATCTTGATTTCCTCCAGTTCGTTGTCGCTCAATTCGCTTTGGACGACAGTCGACAGGCCGGAATTGAGACTTGGTATGGAGATATTGCCGCGATGGGTAAACTGATCGGGCCTCGAAGCCGACACCGAGTGGTGCAGCTCAATGGTGATCCAACTGTCGTGCTCCATGAAGCTCCATCCACTGGCGAATAAGCTCAGCAGCACAATTGCCATGTAACTCATCTTTGGAATCATTTTCGTCTCGGTTTTCTGCTTCACGTCTAAAAGAGCGATGCAAACAAGTCATTGAATATCATATTTGAGTCAATTTAACACATAATTACCTACTATCTATTTAACTTTAACAAGTCATTTAATATTTTCTCATATGATTTTTAATAGTTATAAACCTATCGATATTTCGATATGCCGATTGTGTGTCTCAGTGATGGGCGATATATGGAATTAAAAAGCAGTGACCAGTGTTGCCAATTAAGCTGTTTTCCCGCTAGAATAGCAGGTTGCAATTGGCAAATGCGGGATAAATTGTCAAATAGCGGCTAGCGGGATTTTTGAAGAGATTCTGTTTCAATACTCGAATGGCCACCTTATTAAGGGGTCTAATTAAAAGGATACCACAAGCTCTTGAGCCAAAGTGTCCAACTACCTAAATGCAACAGAAAATAAAAGATTTTCGGCACTAGCATCATTTGCGCTAAGCCTTTTATCGCTGCCATGGTTGAACGCAGAGGCGGAAAGAGTCTTTAGTCAAATGAACAATGTCCAAACTAAATTTCGAAAAAGAATGACCGCTCAAAAATTAAACTCAATTTTACACATGAGGTAATTTATCTGTTCAACTCATATTTTAAAATATTAATAACATTTAATTTTAACTTGAGAAGTTTTCAAAAATACTGGAATAAATCAATAAAAATATCGATTCACTACTCTAGCGTTTTTTTAGCTACCAACATCATTTTCAGGCTATTTCTAGCTTTTTTCAAAGGCTAGTTAACCTATTTTATGACCCGAAGAGTTGGCAACACTGGGAGTGACAGAAATCTCACTGTTGTTATCGAGCTATCGATTAACTGACACATGTACGGAGCATGTGCTTATCGATAACATCTAATTGCGGCGTTCAGAAAACAAATATCTTTATATTTTATAAGT
Source organism: Drosophila subquinaria (assembly GCA_037043405.1). Lineage (NCBI taxonomy): Eukaryota > Metazoa > Arthropoda > Insecta > Diptera > Drosophilidae > Drosophila > Drosophila subquinaria. Next base: position 652,800 of record JBAMBL010002557.1, on the reverse strand, counting down.
TGATCAATTACTACGACAATTGTTGGACCCGAAAGGTCTGACAATGGGAAAAACGTCAAAGGACAAGCGCGATATATACTATCGCCAGGCCAAGGAGGAGGGCTGGCGAGCGCGCAGTGCGTTCAAATTGATGCACATCGACGAGGCCTATGACATTTTCAAAGGTAATTCCTTTAAATTTAAAGTTGTGGCATCAATAATTAACACCACATGTTTGAGCAGGTGTGCATCGGGCTGTCGACTTGTGTGCAGCACCTGGCAGCTGGTCGCAGGTGTTGTCCCGCAAGCTGTTCCACAGCAGCCTCACGGACGACGAGAAGATGGCGGTGAAAATCATTGCGGTTGATCTGCAGGCGATGGCGCCGATCCGCGGAGTTGTGCAGCTGCAGGGCGACATCACCAAGGAGAGCACAGCCGAGGCGATCATAGCACACTTTGCCAGCGACGAGGACCAGAAGGCCCAGCTGGTCGTCTGCGATGGCGCGCCGGATGTGACCGGCGTCCATGAGATGGATGAATATATGCAAAACCAGTTGATTGTCTCCGCCCTGAGCATTGCCAGCTTTGTGTTGGAGCCAGGTGGCAACTTTGTGGCCAAGATATTCAAGGGCAATGCCAACTGTCTGCTCGAATCACAGATGCTCACGTTCTTCGAGCGCTTCGACATCTACAAGCCGCCGAGTTCCCGTCCCTCGAGCATTGAGGCTTTCGTCGTGTGTCGCGGCTTTCGCCTGCCAGAGGGTTACATTCCGCAGATTATTAATCCTGCCAGGGATGACATTAGAGCCATGGCGCGTAAAACTGGATCCATGGTCAATCGACGAATTGTGCCATTCATTGCCTGCGGCGATTTGAATGGAGAATTTGATGAACCGACTCAGGAAATTGGACAGTTCAGCGTAAGGGAACTGGAAACGGCCTACGATGATATGATGGATGATCCCGAATTCGACGAGGAGTATAAGGACGAACTAAACGACTTGTTTCTGGAAGAGATTGCACTTAAAAAATTAGAAATAATCAACTCGTATTGACAAAACCACAAATAAATGAACAACATAAATATAATTGCAACAACTTGAGTTACTTTCAACTTAGTAGACAATTATAAATATAAGCCAGGCAGGATTGCTCTAGGGTCTAGTCAAGAGTATTCCGAAACCAGGTCGAATAAATTTAAACTATCTCTTTTAAACAGGATATTAAAACCCTAACCGAAACCGTAACCTTTAATCGGTAAAAACCGATTGAAATTTTAAACCGTAACTAAAACCGTAATCGCAAAAAATTTTTTTTTTATTGGACCAAAACCCTAAAACCGATACTCTGTAAACCGAAATAACCGTTTTGTAACCGTTTCATTTATAAGGGATAGTTTCGGCTTATCATACATCCAAAAACAAATTTTTATTTCCAATTTTTATAATAAAAATGGAAAAAAAGTTTTATTTATAATTGTTATTTCAAAAATTGCAAAAAGAGGCATGGTATAACTTTCAAATACAGTTTTAAAAGCTAGTTTTATTTTAAATTTTTATTATAAAAATTTAAAAAACAAGTTAAAAATAATTTATAATTAAACATTTTGAACTGTTTCCAACTTTTCCGACTCATAAGTCTTGTTTGCGATCTCTGATATTTTGTTATTAGTTTTGTATTTTATTTTTTATTTTTAATTTAGATTTATATGTGAAATAAATGTGTGAATGAAACTTTAAGAAAGTAATGACTTTTTAATTATTTTGATGTTATTAATATTATTTTATATTATTATTATTATTAACACACAAAAACCGGTTCACCGTTACCGAAACCGCAACTAAAACCGATATTCGTATCGGTTTTAGTCCCTGCCTTTAAATTTGGATATTCTCATTAATTATTCAAAAAGTGTAACCATAATCTTTATTGGACATATAAATACATGTAAAATGGGAAACATAATGTATATGGCGAGACTTAATTTAATTGAGATAAAATTAGTGAATGATACTAAGTGAATAGTTCAAACGGCGCCATCGACGACAATCTGCAGAATGGTGCGTCGCTTGGGATCGTACGAGAATCCGTTGCTGCGGAACAGCTCCGACTCGTAGAAGGGCTTCAGGTTGACAATGTCCAGCTGCTTGGCGCGCTCGATCAGGTCGCGTTCCATGATCTCCACGTTGGTGGCGCTGGGTCCGTCCTTGCAGCGGATGTAGGCCAACTGGTCGAGGGTCAGCTGGCGCAGGATGAAGAAGAGCAGCTCGGAGTGATCCTTCTGGAAGGCCAGGTACTTCTGGAATGTGCTGCGCATCTTCTTCATCACGCTGAACTTTTGCGCCTCAATGAAGCTCTCCAGCATCATGCGGATGGCCATGCTCACGTCCGCCTCCATGACACTCTCGCGCAGATGGAGTCGCGCATGCGCCTCGGACATCCGGATGACGCTCTCGATGTGGCGCACAGTGATGGGCAGGGAACCAGTGGCGAAGGATTCCTGACGCAGCTGCGAGTACATCTTGGCAATCTTGTCCTCATCAATGTTCTGCAAAAAGATTTAAGATTAATTATAAATTATAATGGAGATTAAATGAACCTACCGTCAACTTGGGTCGTATGTTCTCCTTGGCGTAGACTATGTATTGGCGCAACAAGTCCTGCGGTATCTCCTCGACCGTCTTCAGCTGCGGCTCCTCCATCTCCGGCTGTTCCTCCTCGCTGGGATGATGCTTCATGTGCGAATGCACCACGAACTTGGCCAGCTGCTGATCCTGCATGGGATCGAACTCGTCCTTGACCACGCACAGTATGTCGAAACGAGACAGAATTGGCTCCGAGAGATTCACGTTCTCCGAGAAGGTCATTGAGGGATCGTAGCGACCTCCAATGGGATTCGAGGCGGCGATGACTGTGCAGCGTGCCTGCAGAGAAGTGACAATGCCCGCCTTGGATATGGAAATGGACTGCTGCTCCATGGCCTCGTGAATGGAGGTCCGATCCTGGTCGTTCATCTTATCGAACTCGTCGATCAGGCAGACGCCCTGATCGGCCAGCACCAAAGCGCCCGCCTCCAGCGTCCACTCCTTGGACACGGGATTGCGTCGGACATAGGCGGTCAAGCCCACGGCGCTGGCGCCCTGACCCGTGGTAAAGACTGCGCGTGGGGCAATCTTCTCTGTGTACTTGAGGAACTGCGACTTGGCCGTGCCCGGATCGCCGCAGATGAGCATGTTGATGTCACCACGCACCTTGTGCTTCTCGCCGGGATTCTTGGACTCGCCCCCGAAGAGAGCCAGCGCCAAGGCGCGCTTGATATAGTCATGGCCGTAGATGGACGGCGCCATGGAGGCCACGATGCGCTCGGCAATGCGCGGATCCTTGCTCAGCTTCTGGATGGTGGCAATGTCCTCGTCCGTCAGCGACTGGACAACCTGCTTGGAGTCCTTGACCACCACATGGTTGGCTATAATGACAGTCGCAAACACGGGAAATCCCTGATCTGTATTTAAAGAGCCGTCATAGTTGTTGGTATAGATGCCAGTGACCTCCAATTCATCGCCGGGCTTGCACTGATCGCAGAGATCGGACAGCAGGATGACGTCCTTGCTGCGGGGAATGCGACCGGCGGGAATGCGTCCGGGCGACTCCTGCAATGTGATCTTCTGGTAGTTGCGATACAGCGTCTGCTCCATGTTGATGGAGAAGGGTCCAAAGCTCTGGCACTCCGGGCAGGAGCCGGGCTTGACCTCCGTGTTCTGGGACTGCACGAAGGGACCCAGGACATAGCCGCACTTGACGCAATCGTACTTGATCACCGACAGCTGGGGCAGCACACCCGTGGTGGCCGTGACCACGCCCAGGGTGCGCACCAGCTGGTTGAGATGCAGCTTCCGGAACGTGCGCAGCTCCTCGATCAGCGGCAGCTCCGAGATGCGCACATGAATCTCGGTCGTCACCCGCTCGTAGGTGGGGAAAATGGACAGCACCATCTCCTTGGCCACTTTGTCGAAGATCTCGAGCATCTGGAAGGGCGCCTCGGGCAAGAAGTAGGCCAGCACATGCTCCTTGTTGGCCAGATCCGTGTAGGCCACCACAAACGAGGATTTGTTCTGCTCGCACATGCGACGGATGCGATCCCTATACGTGTAGGCGCCACGATCGTCCACAAAGGTGCGCAGGAAGGACTGAAACCGATTGGCGATCTCGGTGCGTGGTCCCAGCATGCTCACCCACTCCTTGGTGGAGTGTCCCTTGGTGTCCTCCAGATTCTCAATGGACTCGATCATTTCGGTGTCTTCCACTTCACCCACGGCTGCCTTCTCACCGGCCCGCCGCTTGGCACGCGGCCCAACATCGTCATCCTCGTCGTCGGACTGTCCAAAACCAAGATCACGATCATCACGATGAATGCCAGCGGCGCGATCCCGACGCCGCATCTCCGACTCGGCGGCAATGCGCTCGCCCTGCGACATCTCCGAGAAGTCCTCATCGTCCAGCATGGCGGGATCGTAATGATCCAGCTCGGGCATGGCGCGATAATCTAATTATGAATGTGAATTGTTTATTCAACAATAACAGCAACAATATGTATTTGATTCTATACCGTTCTCCATGTTGTCGCCAAACAGCTCCTCGCCATCTTCGTCCTCCTCATCGCGCACTGTTTGGTCGCCCAGAATCTCGTCCTCGTTCTCGAAGGGCTCAAAGTCGCCAACTGGCGACGTCATCGCCGCCCGCAGGTCGCGACGCTCCGCGGCATCGCTGGGCGTATTTGGCGGCGGTGAGCTGGGATTATCCTATGCAAGAAGGTGTTAACAGCGTGCTAGCATTTATGCAAGCAAGGCAAACTTACCATTTTATCTGTTTTGTACAATTACACTTTATTTATACTGTATTCTTTTTATTTGGCGCTCTGAGTTTGTTGTCTGTTGCAGTTGCGGCAGCTGAACAAAACTGGCGTGCAATTTTGGCGGGAATTGCAACATTCGATTTGTCTATCGGGCAACATAATGCGATATTAACTAATCGATAGTAGGAATCGAATAATTACTTTTGCCATTTTAAATGCTTCTTTTGCATGAGATATTGTCCAAAAGCATATAATAAAAATGCACAAAAATTTATAAAATTAACAGCAGCTCGCATCTTGAGTAAATAGATTGTAGCCAAAATTAAGCGAATAATCCAGTCCAGTCGATTGTTTTCTGTGCGCAGATGTTAAAAAGCTGACTGCTATGTGTATAAGCTTGAAGGCAGTAATCGTTTTATGTATGCCATTTGTTGCCATCTCGACAGACGGCTCAATGGTCTAGGGGTATGATTCTCGCTTTGGGTGCGAGAGGTCCCGGGTTCAAATCCCGGTTGAGCCCGCTTAATTTTTTTCTATTTATTATTTTTAAATTATTTGCAAGTTTTGTATTTTAAATTAAAACAAATAACTCAATTAAATTTATGGAAGCTATGAAAAAAAATGTACCAAATTTTTATAATATGTAAGTTTTCACATGTACTGAAATTCAAATTTATACGCTCTAACTTTCACGTCACCGCGAGCAACTGCCCAACGTTAATGTGATGCTCTATTTATAGTAGTACCGGCTCCTTTTGTGCAAATTGCGTAGACTCACATACTTAGAAACCACTTTAACCAATCACTGTGCAAGGCGCTCTTTTAATTGAAAGCAGCGACCATTGCAATGGCGATCGCAAGGAGAGCATGCGTTGGTAAATAACTTGTGAATTGGAATTGCGTTGCTGAGCGTAAAATTGCCTTTCCCATTTTTGCTCTCTTTTTGCTATTATCGCAAGAGATGCATGCACATACATACATACATTTGCGCACACATACATACACATAGAGAGAAGTCCGCATGTGCATTCTGAGCGGCGCTCTTTCTCCCACCCACTGACATTGAATCACGTGTGAAAGCAGTCATGCATTTACACAAACAGACACCGTTTGTATGTATGTATGTATGTATGTGTATTTGTCTATGCAAATGTTTCAGGTGAGCCTAACTTGTTACATATTAAACAACTTTTAGACAAAAGCAGTTAAGTTACAGTTGTTAATAGTTGTCGATAGACGTGATGACATTTAACTAATGTTCTGCAAAATTCTAAAATATTTAAGTCGTAAATTTGTTGTGGCAAATGTTAAGCATAGAGAGAATTCTCAATATTGTCAAGCAATATCTTCACACTCCCCGCTCTTCTCTCTTATTTAGCTAGTTGTACTAACATGGCCATTTGGAGATTTTGTCATAGATTATTACATATATTGCAGTATGAAAGAGCCGTGGAAACGTGATCCCGTTGCACGTCGGCACGTGTTTGGACACATTCTATAATGCCCTGTGCCTTTTACATACTTAATTATAGAATATAAGGCTCGCAAGGGGCGGGAAATTTATTGCGCCGGAAGGAGTCGCCTTGGCAGTATTAGTTGGCCTGAACTAGTACTCGCACTCGTATTTGCATAGGAATCGCATGCAGCGACAATGGGCCGGTCACATGCAGAATAATTGTGGCCATACAATGACATTAAAGCGAAGCCACAGGCTAAGTGAAATTGGGAGTGGGCTTCTTCTCTCTCTCTCTCTCTCTCTCGCTCTCTGACAATGACTGGGACTGAAGGAATGATTCTATGGGCAATGGGCTCGTTCCGTGTCGGTGCCGCAGACACAACTAGAGAGCGTGCTGAGTAATTGCAGCTTTAAATGACATTAAACGCGCATCGTGCAGTTTTGCCCCCTCGTTTTATTTATTTATGTATTTGCCGCTGTTGTTATTTTCCTTTTTTTATACCCTGAGCCCATTGAAAGTGAGCTATGAAAGGGTATAACGGTTTTGTGAAATGCGTGTAACAGGCAGAAGTGGGCGTGGCAGATGCCATTAAATATATATTCTTGATCAGTATCAACAGTTTGTATGTTTGTCCGTCCCTTAGTCTGATTGTCCGTCTGTATGAATGAGCTGATTTTAGAGACTATAAGAGCTAGAAGCCTTGAACTTGGTATGTAGATTCCTGAAAACGATACGCAGTACACGTTTACTTTCAGTTTTGGGTAGGGCCATCATATTATATAACTGTCATAAGAACGATCAAGCTTTTGTATATAAGACTTTTTCATTTTTTTGAGATATCTCAACCAATCTTTTAATGTGCTTTCAGGGTAGTAATGTACACTCTGGTCAAATATGATTATAAAATAGGACCACTCTTTAATATAGCAGTCATAGGAACATTCAGTATCTATGTAAGTGCCAGGGTATGCTACTGTCGATTACGCTCGACTGTAGACTTTGCCGCTTGTTTTTTTTTCAAAGGCGTCGTTGGAAAGCGTATTTTTCAATGGTGCTGCCGTGTCGCCTCCTATTCTTGTGGCCGGCACTGTTGTTGCCACCGTACGTGCCATGAAGCCAGAAGTCATTTGTCGATGCGGAATTGCAAGACATTTTATAAGCACAGTCACTTCCACTAACTATCCAAGGGAGGGAATTATTCCTTATTAAAATTTTAAGGCCAGACGTTGGCAAGAGGGGCAGGACGAAGGAGAGTACGGTGTAACCAGCTTGAAGCTCTAGCGATTGCAAATTGAGTCATTTTTCATTTCAAGCTGAAATTAATGGACATTGGCAATGCCACATAACCGAAAGAAAGGTGTTGTTCTAACCTCAATATGTCACATTTTCGTTGCTTACCTGAACAATTTACAAATTGAAGTGTTTTTCACAGGACCAAAAAGCTGGAAACTCTTTCTATGCTTTTGCAATAACATAGAACCTTTATTTTATGTAAAAAAAGTGCAAAAATGTAAAATAAATATGTAAGCATGTGGCCATATTTTTATGGCCATGCACGTACTGTATACATTTTTTCTATCTATGATGTAAACAAAAGAAATGTTTGTGTAGGAGAATAGAGTTGTTATGTGTCAAGGCATTATTTTCTGGGGCATTGGAACAAATATATAAGCTTATGTTTACATATATAGTACATACCTTATATATTTAGTAAAAACGTAATTAGGTCAAGTGAAGGCAGAAAAAAAAACTTGCAATTCACGTGTGTACTTTCATTTTTGATTATCACGTTAACACACTTTTCAAATACATTTAATATTGCCGGATCGCTGAAGTTACAAGCTCGCATATAAATTTAAATTGTAAATTCAATGGGCGTGACATCAGGTTTTTCTTAACTAAGCATATATATGTACGCAAGTTTATGCCCTTATCCCTTTTTTATAAATTAATAAACACACACACATACGCACACACAACCATAAATACATGTATATGTAGTGCTTATAAAGATGGTGCACTAACAACGTTAAAGGAGTTGCCACTGTCATAAAAAGCATATAATTTCATGATGGCCAACGCAAGGTAACTCAGCTACAGTCGAACCTCAAAATATGGGCATGACATTTCTTTACATTATTTCGCACATCCTTTGGTTGAGCAGTGGCAGGAGAGAGTGGACGAAGAGGAAGGCGTTAATAAGCACAAAATGCCACATGCACCACACACAAATACAAATACAAATACACACGTAAAGTTTTTGGCAAATTACGAGGTATAAAAATGGCGTCTCATTATGGTAAATTTAATATTTCATGGGCAATTTGCCAGGATTGAAACCGACACACTTCAAAAATTGCGTACCACCTCCCACAGATTCACACACACACTCACGCACACACATATTGACATTTAGGCACTCAAATTCATTCATTCTTCATTCCTTGACGCCGCATAAATGTGGTCGCTGTGTTGCCGGTTGGGTTGGCAGGAGTGGCAGGGGGGGGGGGGGGGGCGAGTCGTCACTTCCCCTTTCTTCATATGCTTCACTCATACAATTTTAAACTCAATTAAAAGTTTGCGTATTAGACAAACTTGTGCCATGCCGAGACGCGCTGTTGACGCGGCCACGCCCCCTACGCCCTGCTCCGCCTATAAGTATGCAATTTAGCATTGCCAATGGACGTGCGTTGGGTTCGCTGCGTTGCCATTTGCAAACCCAAATGACATTCGTATTTAGTTGTCATTAAAAATGTGCGAGATATATCTAAATGACTTTGCCATGACACACCTCTGTGTTTGTGTGTGTATATATGTGTGTGTGTGTGAGTGAGACATGTGTTGAGGCTCGCTAGCAGGCAGAAGCTTCTTCAATTGAAACCAACAACACATTGACATACATACTATATATGTGTGTACTTATTATGTATGTGCATTGATACGCTCTTTTAGTTACATCTTAGCTAGATTTATCCAGACGGTTTTTCAAATTCCAAGTGACAAGTGAAGTGAGAAGCAATTTCTCTTCTAGACATAGAGCACATTTTCAATCAATGTCTCATTCCGAGCTCGATTTATGAACCCTTAAGCCTAAATCTCTCACATTCTGATGAAAACTTTAAAAAAGCATAAAATATCGTACATATTTTCAAAATAAATTAAATTACCATTGTAGATCAACTCTGTTTAGAACTCACAGAACTTTACTAAAACTCAATCCATTTTAAAGCAAAATAATAATTGAATTCTGCATTTAAAATGCCTGTATTCGGAAAATTTAAATTGTTTTTGTACATTTTTTTAATCAAAAAATCATTCACTTATAATAACTTTGAGACAGCGAGAAATATACCAATATTCATCTTTTTGGCTCATTTATGCATTTTCACCATTAGAAAATAATAATTAATTTAAAGGTTTTATTTTTCAGCTCAAAAATAATGATTATTAGTTCAGTAGTAGAGTATAACTCAAAATTAATCATTATTTTGTGAGCAAATCTATAAAGCTTGAAATGAATCATTATTTCATCATTTTTTTAATAAAACTTATAATGATTACAGTACCTGGTTTATTCAGAATTACACTTATTTAATCATAATTTTAAACTCTTATAACTTCATCAAAATTTGATTTAATCTCTAAATTGATTTCAATTTACATATTGTGCATTTAAAAATATAAAAATGATGTCGAGCGAATCTAAGTTTTTTTTTTTTAATTTTTAAAAAGATATATATGCATGCAGGAGTTGTATAGTAAGTTAAATAGAAAATAGTACAGTTCTCTATACTAAGCTGTGGTCAGTAAGCTAACCAGCGCGTCCGGACCACACATAATACCAATGACCAAGTTTTGCATTCGATGGCAGCAGAAATATTTACTCACCCCATGGCCAATTTTTTTGTTCTGGTCAATTTGCTGGGCGGCCACAAATTGCGAATGGCAGCCACATGAATAATGGAAGCAAATCGGCAAAAAGCAAAAAGTTAAATGCTTCTAATGACAGAAAATGAAGCAAATGACGAAAAATTGCGCAAAACAAAAGAGACAAATAATAATATAGCAAAATGGCCGACCAGTTGGATACGACAATGGGCCTGGACTGGACTGAAGTGGACTGGACGGGACTGGACAACCAAACAATCTGACACGCACTCTTTTTCTTGTTGTGTGGGTGTTAAGAGAGAAAGAGAAAGAGAGAGAGAGAGCGAGAGAGTGAAACTCTCAGAGGAGCTGGCGAAGTGAATTACCAACAGCCAACAGCGGGCAAATCGAGAAAAGCATGTGCGCGGCATAATTACGAAGCAATTAGACGAAATTATTATTGAGGTCACCCAGCCCTGCATTGGGTTGTTGCGGGCGCTCGGTCGGTCCATAGAACATATGGCCAGTTCCAGACCCAGTCCCAGTTCCATTCCCAGTTCCATTGCCAATGGCAGTTGTGGTGTTTGTGCTAACACTCATCCAACTATTTGCAGGCGTGCCAAAAGGATGCGTACGTCATTATCATTCATGGTACAGTGACTAAGGCGGACAGCGCAATAGCCACCGAAAGGAAGAACAAAGCGCAGACTGAAACAAGTACGAGTATGGCAGGCACTCGATATGGGCCTAAACGAATATCTAATGCACTTCCTTATGTTTTGGTTACAAAACTGAAAAGTAATTTTTCTGCAAGAAATTTTAGAGCTCAAATCATCAGAAATTTACGACAGCTACAATTATTTAAGAAAAATGTAACTAAAATTTAAATAAAACTTAAAATAAATAATTGTCGTTTAACAAAAGTTTGCCCATTAAAAATTATGTAATGCACATTTTTCAATTTAGAGTTTTGAAAGGCAAATTTGTGGAAGTGCTTGGGAGCATTAAAAAAAACCATAATTAACTGAATTTCTAAAATTTTGATTGGGGTAAGCCCAATTAAGCCAAAATCTATTTAATTTATTAATAATTTTTCAAAATTTGTAGCTATATTTTAGCCTTAAAAGATAATATTTTTTTTTTTTTTTTTTTTTTTTTGGTAAAAAATTAGTAGTTTTATTAAACAAGCTTGCTGTTACCTAAGGGGCAACTTAGTCTAGTCTTAAATTTGTGAAACAGTTTAGGTCCCATGGACAGATAATAATTAAAATAAAAAAGATTCTTTGTTATATTGCAGTGTTACATAGTCTATGTCATATAGATCATACTCTCTCTTTGAGTAATATGCTCGTAAACAAAAAATAATGCTGGTGTTGGGCTCTAACTAATGAGCATGCAATCTGCAGGCGCCAAATGGCCAATGGATATTTGAGCAGCTGCCATTGGGATTGTGACAGGGACTGGGAACTTGGGAATGGGACTGGGAACTTGGGAATGGGAACTGGGAACTGGGAGTGGGCTGCAGAGAGAGCATGGGACAGTCTACTTAAATCTCGTGAAACACTTCAATTAAGGCAAATTGATTATAAAGTTGACACGTGAGTTTGCATTTAGTTGAAAATCAGATGCATTAAATGGGAGCTGGTCAGTTCAATTAGAGTCCCAAATATCCAGATAGAAAATCGCGTGCATAAAATTGAATAAAGTAGTCAAAACATGAAAGAACAATGACAACGGCAGCAACAACAATAGCAACAAAAACATCAACAGGAACGCCTTAAAGTGGTGGCAACCCTAGAGGCAGAAGCTATGTAGTTCGGGACAGGTCGGAATGACCTTAATTGTCGCTAGGCAGCCAGCTAAAGACCTTGCTTGCATGTTGGTTGATTGGCCTGACTTTGCTTCATTTTGTTTTAGCTCATGTTGTTGTTTTGTTACCCTTTTTGTTGGGTTGGCAGGTGCACTCAAACAGTGTTCGCAGTGTTCGTTGCATAGTTTCAGGCGTTCAACTTTTGTAGGTCGTCGAAAATCGAATGTCATATAGCAAAGCCCAAATACATTTGAAAAGCTTGACGAAGGTTACAAGGTCTTAACATTGATTTTGATTTTTGACAATACTTGTATATACTTTGCTATGCGTATGTACCTGTGTGTGTGTGCGTGTAAAACACACACATATGTGGCACTGGCATTTCAACTTTGAAGGACTTTCAAAGTATGTGGGGCTTTTTTTTTTGGCCAAATTGACACTAGAGACGGTTGCTAAGAGCAATTTTACACACCTCAGCATAGTCATAAATTTTCCGGAATTTTCCTATAGGTGTGATTGCTCTTACTGTTGTTGTGATTTTAATTTTGTATACATTTTTTTTGTATTGTAATAATTATGAATATTTTTTAAATAAAAATTAGAAAGTAAGCAGAAAGTAGTGCCTAAAATTGCCAATGTTTAGATACTGCTTGTTTTGAAACACTGTTTTTTAAATATATTTTCCAAAATCTAAATCAACTGGGAAAATAAACACAACTAAATTTCAGAATTGAGTTGACGAGGCGACGTTAAATTTAAAGCTGCGCATTTGCACAACTTTAAATCTGATTATGGAAATTCCATTAAAACTTTTATGGGCTTGGAAAATGTTAGAAAAACACGCACCCTGACTAAAGTGGGACGGAAATCGAGTTAGTTGAAGGCGGGTCCGGCTGGTGCGAAGTGCAGCGGCAGTTGCAGCCAAAACGGAAGCGGAAATGTGACGTAAATAAATACCGCAGTAGCACGCACATTCCTCAACAGCAACAACGACAAGGAAAACAACAAAATGCAGATGTTGCAAACTGCAGCGACAACAAATTTAAAAATAAACATTTTGATGCATGCTGGCAAATTTACACACACACATACACACACACCAATTTTTGTGCACAAAGTTTGGCTCAATTGCGGTTGTGTTTTCTATTTTTGTTTGTTGTTTTTGTTGCTCCTGTAATTATTATTATTATTTTTGGTATGCGTCACGCAATATGTTCCGATTAATTTATGCAAACTGTATATTAGTTTAGCGCACAAACAACTTTAATTAAAACATGGTATGTCATTTTTAGTCAGGCGAATTTCAGACAAACTCATTTAATTACCTCATATTTGGCCAGAGTTATTGATTATTACTATTAAAATTGTGTGCTAAATATATACAATTAAGATATCAAGAGTCCATATTGAAGCACATGTCGTTTTGTATCAACTGCGTTTCGGTTTTCATTTCAATTTTGCAGCTTTTCGCGAATTTCATCCATGTCAATCAATCATTTTTAGATGTTCCCGATTTCACAAACTGTTTGTTATTGCTCATATTTCATATGTAATGCACACAAAAGCAGCAGGCGTTTATTTCACTGACCATTTCGTCAAAACGCATAAAACATTTCGCACATTGTTGTTGATGAACGGGAAATTTAAAATTGACTAGAGATGGATTTTGAAAAATGAAGCTTCCATATCTTTGCCAAATCTGATCCGGAATGTCATTTTAATCATGATTTGGTCCCGAACTTCTGCATTTAAATTTAATTAATTCAAAAAATCATAGTTTAGAACAGCGTTGGGCACGCAGTGGCTCCGGGAGCAGCGGCTGCTTCCAACTTGGGTAGACTCTAATAGGTTTGTTGCTATTGATGTTGTTGTAGTGCTCCCAAATTCAGATTTCGTGCCCACCGCTGGCTTAGACAAAGGAGGACTGTTAACTTACTCAATTGATGGTCACAAAATCATCGAATTATAATACTTAAATAACATTTTAAAGCTAGTTTTATTTAAAATATTGTAATGCACATTGGCTTTGTATACATATAAATATAAATGCACCTATAAAAATTCAACAATTCAATTGTCCGATGCTGTTGCACTGACTGCAATATATTTGCGTCCATTGATTGTAACAATCTGCATTATGGGCGGTGTTTGCAAGGCAGGGACTGTAGCAACAACAGGGGCAGGGCTAGGGGAAGGTGCAGCTGCAGGTGCTGCAAGTGGCAGACATTGTGGCGTTAATAATTCAGCTTGTTCCTTGGAATTATTCAGGTGAGCTGTTACCGTCTCGTTCTGCAATTCCTTGCCTTCTCCTTGCCTCAGACGCTCGTCCCTTGCCTTGGTGCATTTCTAAAAATAGAAATCTCAATAGCTTACAAATTCAATTGTTCAAATTGGTTAGCTTACTGGACATAGATATATATCCTTGAGTGTTATAAGATCTTTGACAATCTTACGGGTTCTTTTATTGCACTGGGAGCAGACCGAAAACGGAGCCATAACCTCTTTACAATCACGCTAATTGAAACAAAAATAATGGTGTTTAGAGTTGGTAAACGCACTAAAAGGATGTTTAGGGTTGTCAAATAATCGATGTAAAGTTGGTAGTTTTTCAAATTTAATTGTCAATGGAGTTGATAAATCTAATCGATTGTTATGCGATTGTTTTTGGTGATTTTGAACGCATTTTGATTTGTGCACCTTTGCCAAATTGCCCAACTTTCTGAGTGCATGCATTTGCATTTATCAAACGAGTTGCATGTGAGTATTTTCGTTGTCCAAAATTTCTTAAAAATTGGCTTGGCAACTGCATCCGCTGATGGCCTGTGTAATGACCTTTGATGTCAGCTGCCGTTGATGTTGCTGGTTTAGTCAGGGCTCGTATTCGCATTAACGCCATTAGGCCAATTTGGCAGTTTGCCCTGACAAAATGCACACAAAAAACTTTTACACAAAGGTAACAAGAGGCGCGGCGCAAATGGAAGTCAAACTGCAGTCAGTGAGTTTGCGATCCATACACCTCTCTATCACCCAGTTAGCCCCCTTGTAGAGTTGCCTTCTGTTACACATATCAATGCAAGTTCAAATAAAAGTCAAGTGAGCAAAACAAGTAACAAAAAAAAAAAAAATGTCTGCTGCTGCCACAGTCGCATTTGTTTCTTGTTTGTTTCCATGGCTGCAACATTTCTCTTCGTTAACCCAAGTTGGCTTTAATTACGATCCCAACAAGCTAGCTCGCAACTGTGTCCTGGCATTTAACGGGCATTTTTGCATTGTTCCCCCTCGCTGCATGCCTCAATTTATGTTCATTTGAAAGCCCTTTTACTACTCGAATCAACCCACTTTTGCCAGAGACACATCCCAATGACCAACAGCAACGGTAGCAGCTTTAAAGATGCACTGGGTCCCATCTGTATTTGGTTATTTATTACCTGCCAAATGGTATGAATTGACACTGACTCACGGTTGAACTTTAACGTTTTTACCTGTTTTTGTTTAGTTTTTTTATCTTGTTTTAGCTTCAGCAGCTGAAAACGAGCTTAAAAGTATTTGCAATTCCCACTCAGATTAAAATAAACTATGTGGCTCTGGCTTAGATTGTTCGATTTAGTGGAGATATTCTTTACATAGATTGCGAAACAACTGCTGTTCTTATTGGATTGGATTTTTTGTAATAGAGCATCGACAAACAAGACTTTATCTTATAGAATTCTAGTTAAGTTAACAATTATGTTTTGTATTCATATCAAAATTATCTTGTAGCTGCTAATAAATTTGTTATTTTCTTAACTTTATTGTACACTACTTACGACAAATAAAATAAAACTAATCCTAGCTTTTGCTTCACGGAATTTACTTTGTTGCTTTCTGTTTATAATAACTTGATATTTTTGTATAATTGCATTTGAGTTTAGTTTTTCTTTCAGCGACTTTTTATTACATTCATACTCTATGTTACATTGCAAATCTTTACTGATGCTTGGATCAGTGTCAATCGATCTTGAAATCGATCTATCGATCGCAGTGGCGCCATCAACGCAGACTTATTCACTTATCGTTTCAATCCCATTATGGTCATTTTGAATCTTTGACGTCAGCTTTGACCAAATTGAATGTAATGGACGGACGAGGCATTTGATTTATTAGTTTTGTCATTAAACAAATTGTCAAACAATGACATGTAGTGTATACTATAAACAAGAATATGTAGTTACCAGCACTTATTTATGTAGATTGATATTTATTTGTGATAAACACAGCCATTGACGCAAGTTTGAATATACATTTTCATTACCAAAATGTGCACAAGTCCCCAAGGACATCAACAGGCTGTAGTTCCGTCCGCTTTCCCATGGTTGTACTATTGTAAATGCAATCACTTTGCTTCAATTGGTTTTCGAACCGTTATCCTCCGATGATTCAACCTCATGCACTGTAATTTATTGCCCAGAACCAAAAGTGGTCAATATAAACTATAGATGATTATAATTTTTTAAGTAGACGGCTAAAATTTAATATAATAACGATATGTGTTGATATTTGTAATGAGTTGAGTTATGAATAAAATTAAACTATATTTCGGTGACGAATTGCAGTCTTGTGTCCTCGAGTACATCTCTTAAAGTCATCCTATGTAAGTCTATATCGAAGTAGTTCTCCTCCGTTTGGTATGGTAATAAATAGGCGTACGTCAACTTCTCTTGAATGAGAATTTCGGACTGAAATTTCTCTCTGATCTTCTGAAAAAGTTCAACCTTATTTCTGCGTCGTCTTTGCTCCTCCTCGATAACCCGACGGAATGTGTCCTCCATGCTCAGATAATACGTATTGTTGTGGCTCATACTAACAATGGCGGCCTTCACGTGCTCAATTGTTATGTTCATGTTCTCCATTCCCCTCTTGTTCGTCCAAATGATAACGCATCGTTCACAGAGACCGACGACGTAGTTGGTCACATTCTTGGGGCACATCTCGCATTTGATTGTCGACAACAGATGATCTCGTCGATACGAATTCATTTTCTTAAGAAAGAAAACTTTTGATGTTGTGTCAAGAAAAGTTGAGGAGAAATGCAGCAGGCATGTGTGTGTGTGAGTGTGTGAGTTTGATTATTTGACAAGAGCTTGCACGTGGCAGTAAGGGTTGCGTTCAGCACATAAATATAATATTCTAATTCTTACAGGGCATCCTGATATTATGTAGAACCAGCTAATCATACAATTTTCTCATTTTAGAAAGTATAAATAAATATTTAAATATAAACAAAAACATATAATCTCATAATTTTTATTTCTTATTCTCTTTCTTGAAGATATTTTTTAAAATATACAATAAATTGTGTTTTTATTTAATTCAACATTAGTGATTATACATAAAGCCCCATTTAGACGAGCACTTTTTCACCGACACTTTTTGTCACATTTTGTCAAAAAGCTGTCCGTGTGGCGTAACCACACAAAATTTCAAAGCGTCGGTAGAAAACTAACGCTCACCGAAGGAAGTAGAACACGTTATATTCCATCGGTGAGCGA
This sequence comes from Drosophila subquinaria, assembly GCA_037043405.1. NCBI lineage: Eukaryota > Metazoa > Arthropoda > Insecta > Diptera > Drosophilidae > Drosophila > Drosophila subquinaria. Next base: position 635,307 of record JBAMBL010002557.1, on the reverse strand, counting down.
TGGTGAGCGACAGGGACGGTTTTTTGTCAAAAAACCGACTACTTTTTGTCAAAAAACCGTCCCTGTCGCTCACCATCGCTCACCGATGGAATATAACGTGTTCTACATCCTTCGGTGAGCGTTAGTTTTCTACCGACGCTTTGAAATTTTGTGTGGTTACGCCACACGGACAGCTTTTTGACAAAATGTGACAAAAAGTGTCGGTGAAAAAGTGCTCGTCTAAATGGGGCTTAACTAAATTTTCTTCCCAGCACAGTTTAAATCACTGATAAGATAACACATATTCTATTGCTGAACGTATCCTCTACAGTTATCAAAGTCATCAGTGTTGAAAAAGTCCTTCAGTTGCAGGCAGTTGCATTTAAATTTTAAATTAATGGAAGATAATTTGATTAAGTAAATTACTTAAGAAACTTTTTTTTTGTTTTTTAAGCACAGAGTTTGAATATGTTTTGAATTTGGCAGCATCGAGTTTATGCAAAATTTTAAAGTCTGCATATAGAATCGATAACTCTTCCAAAAAGGAGAGTTGCATGGTTGCCATTCATTTTATATGTAACTCTTAAACAACTGAAAGACAATTGCATTTTCGATTATTTTTCCAATCCTTACAGCTCTCATTAACATGTAAATAAAATAACTAGAAATATCAAATCATTTGACAACTATTTATTTGTGTATGCCAATGTTTACGCAGCTGCATGAAGTAATTAGCTTGCTCAAATATTTGCACACATAACTATTGATATTATCTTTTCATCTATTGGTTAATTTATAAGTTAATTACATATTGACAGCTCTAGGCATAATTCATATCGAACGCTTTAAAGGTTGTATTAAACTCTAACTTTGCCTAAAGTCTACGCTACAAAACTCTAGTGAAATGTGCTTTTCCAGGAATAAAAGGAACCGACTTTAAATATAAGCCAATTGGTCTTGAGAATCGAATTTATTATTAAGACCTTGGTTACTTGTGGGGCTCTTTACATGCCATACAAGCCGAAGCCGAAGCCAAGCTGGGACCCAGCTTTGGGGCTCTTTTCGTTTCCAACAAAATTCGTTTAATTTCTTAAATTGAAATTATGGTAATTTCCTGTAGTCATGCAAACCTTTAGCACCGCATTTCGTGTCTGATCCAAGGGGCAGGAGGGCGAAGGGAATTGACGGGTGCTGTAACATAGCTGGCCAAAAGTCAAGTTCATAAATTTAAAGCGAAATAAACGAAAAGTGTTGATGAGAAGTGGTCGCTTTTTTGGGGTTATAGTTTCTTGGCTCCTTTACTTGAGTTTGACAGCCGATGAACAGTTGTGGGGGGAACGGTAGATTCCGGGACACTGGGGGCCTCGTCATTGAAGTGCCGTTTTCAAGGCTGGCAAAGTTAATCGATAATGACTGGCTACCAATTCATTGCCCAGTGGGTGGCATCAGTTGCGAGACATTATTTACAATGGGAATCATTCAACTGTTGATTTATGATTTACGATTTACATGCGCAATTAAAGCCACACCCTAAGCCGACAAAAGTGACACATTATTGTACTCAATTGACGTGTATCTGCATCCCAATGTCAGGCGCCCACACAATTTTCCAAATAATCGTGGGAAATGCCACACAGCAGAGAGGGAAACAAAGAAGATTTTCCACCGATTCCGATTTCGATGCCAACACCAACACAAAACGCCGATGGCAATGGCAACTTGTTAAGCTTGTTGTTCTCTCAATTGCGCTCTTTAGTAACGTTTCACTCGAATCTCACCTCGACTCGTCTCTGTCCTCAATTCTCCCTCAATCTCCATTTCGAAATCCCCGACTCCAATAACCAGGAACCCCAGCAAACCGTTTGCCATTTGCATGGTCTGTCGTAAGCCTGGCCGGTAAGCGATTGTGATTGTGAGGGGGCGGCTTTTGGATACCTGTTGAGAAGTGTGTAGCACCTCACCTGGGGGGCATTTTTCGATTTGTTAGAGCAGCAGGTAGCTTCGCAGTCATGTTGAGCATGATTTGCACGATTACTGGGCGTCAGTTTTGGAAGCTGAAAAGGGGCCTAACTTCTATACTTCGTACTCCAAATTAACCGGCGTAACAAGCGGGAACAAAAAGACGAGTGCTTGCAACCACGCAAAAATGCTCATCAAACCGCAAAATTGCAGTTGAAATGCTTTCTTTTGAAATGCAAAACAAAGCAACCAATGGACTGAATATTTTTGGGAATCTTAACAGAAGTGCCTTTGGTTTTAAGTAGCTTAACTGTTGCCTGTTTGTGGCTTCGAGGGAATGCAAAGTAAGCATATTACTTGTACTTAACAAATGATTATAAATCTTGTTTGAAATTAAGGTTTATTATATAATTATTATTATATATACCTGACTAATTCAATTCAAACGATTCCTCCAGCATTATAATCGATCATTCTTCACTTCAACTTCATCCTAATTTTGTACGAATCGCACAAAAACTATAAATATTAAATTACAGCTTATATCTCTTTTTTTATCTACACTCTTCGGTTTTTTTTAAAAAATGTGCAAAATACAGGAAGTTGTAAAAAAAATATAAATTTGATTTTAAGTTTTAAAAACTCATCCCTTTTAGGCTCAAATTTTGTAATGTGCTGAAAGTTGTTTGCACAAAATGTTCAAATTTGCGGTCTTGCCTAATCGAAGTAGCTAAAATTTTGTTTATAGTTATGGCATATTTGTGCCAAATTCGGAACTTCCTCGGCTTCCTCAACTACCGCACTTACCATAACCGCACTATCTAGTCATGCAAACTCACTTTTCGATTTGAATGGAGACCCCGAGCAAACAACTTTGACGTTTTGAAGCACAAAAACCAAGGCAATGGCGTTTCATACATACATACATATCTGTGTGATAGAGGGACAGGAGAAAAGGTGAAAGAGTGTGCACACACATGAACGCATGGCCCATAAACTAGTTAGTTTGGGGAGGTGGGGGCAGGTGGAATGGCTGCGATTGCTGTGAAGGCGCCTCGCATTGCAGCTCGAATCTACACAGAGAAAAAAATCCGAGACTGTGGATTAAAATTAATCCGAGCGGGTTCAAATGCTCGGTAATTTAGGAATTTTATAATTTTATAAATTTCATTTCATTTATCAAATTCTTCTCGTCAATTTTTTTTGACTATCGATGCACAATAAGAAATTTTTCAGTTAAATTATATGTTTTTGGTTTTAATTTAAAACTATTTTTGCCCTTTTTCCGCATATTATGTTAATTTAACAATAATATCCTGAATACATACACTCCCCGAAATTTAATTAAAGGCACCTAATTTTTGAATGAAAAATTATAATTGGCGATAACGGTACCTTAAATTTGTCATCAAATGTGGTCATTCTTATTAGTTGTCAATTATAAGTTTCGAAAAAATCATTTACCGTTAGATTTCAGGTTGCTTTTTCTGAACTTTCGTTTTGGAGCAACTTTTGGTGCGAAATTCAATTAAAGGCAAAGCCTTTGTATTTGTTTCCAAGAAATGTCCTGATGACAAATAAATTATGTCAGTATTTATTTTAAATGCTGAGTCTATTGATAAGTAGAAAATAACTGAAAAACGCAGATATCAATTCCGAATTAAATACAGGAAAGGGTACGGCGCTATCATCTGAAGAAGTTGCTAAGGTCCTTGCTTACAAGGATACTGGGAGCTCCAACCAGAAAATTGCATTTGATATTTACTCGTTCAGTCTCAGCAAAGTACAATATTATCAAATTAAAGGAAAACTATACAAAAATCGGTCTTAAAACAAAAATCAAAAAATTTCCCTAAAGGCCAAATCGGGAATTTTTCGCTCCAGTAAAAAAAAAAAACTCTACTGTATCCAATTTTAAAACTGATTTACAGTTGCCAATAACAACACTTCGAGTACACCAAATTTTGCCGAACAGCGACCGCTCAATGTAGATTAAATTGAAGTTGAAGACAGCTCTTACTGAGACCCATAGATAAGCAATACTAGATGTTGCAAAAAACCATACTTCTGTCTTCAACTTCAATTTAATCTACATTGAGCGGTCGCTGTTCGGCAAAATTTGGTGTACTCGAAGTGTTGTTATTGGCAACTGTAAATCAGTTTTAAAATTGGATACAGTAGAGTTTTTTTTTTTTACTGGAGCGAAAAATTCCCGATTTGGCCTTTAGGGAAATTTTTTGATTTTTGTTTTAAGACCGATTTTTGTATAGTTTTCCTTTAATTTGATAATATTGTACTTTGCTGAGACTGAACGAGTAAATATCAAATGCAATTTTCTGGTTGGAGCTCCCAGTATCCTTGTAAGCAAGGACCTTAGCAACTTCTTCAGATGATAGTGCCGTACCCTTTCCTGTATTTAATTCGGAATTGATATCTGCGTTTTTCAGTTATTTTCTACTTATCAATAGACTCAGCATTTAAAATAAATACTGACATAATTTATTTGTCATCAGGACATTTCTTGGAAACAAATACAAAGGCTTTGCCTTTAATTGAATTTCGCACCAAAAGTTGCTCCAAAACGAAAGTTCAGAAAAAGCAACCTGAAATCTAACGGTAAATGATTTTTTCGAAACTTATAATTGACAACTAATAAGAATGACCACATTTGATGACAAATTTAAGGTACCGTTATCGCCAATCATAATTTTTCATTCAAAAATTAGGTGCCTTTAATTAAATTTCGGGGAGTGTACTTGAAACATAAATACGTGCTAAAATCAAGAATTTAAAATTTGAATTTTGGAATGATATTTTTTTGTCAGTGTAAGCATCATCATTGGCAGGAGGCTGGTAGGTGTGGGAACCGGAACTGACTGGGATGACTGCCTACTTTATCTCTTCTCTGTGTGCTTGTGTGTGTGTGTGTTGTGTGTGTTTGTGTGTTGTGTGTGTTTGTGTGTGTGTTAGCCAGCGACTGTGTCTATTTCCATGCGTTGCTCTCTGACGCCAACATCGCCGTTGGATGCCTTTGATTTCATTTCACTTCATTTCATTTTGTTGTCGAGGGAGCAAAACCCGCGACTCTGTCGCTCCTTTGTGGCAACTCATATGGGTTGCCATCCCACATCTAACGGAATCAACGGCCCGGAATTGCGGACGACGATGCTTTTTGATATGCTATCGTTGATGCTCTTGTTGTTGCTGTTTCTGGTGTTACTTAAGTGTACGCCATTTTGTTACATAGAAAATTCATAGGATTTCTGTAATTCACTTCGTGGCAGTTGCTAATGCTATTGTTGTTACTATCTGCTCACGCTTGATTTTATTTGTTTTCATACACGACAAATGACACTGGCTGAAAGTATGAAAATAGTTCCATTTAAAATTAAACGGAAGGAAAGAAGAATTGTACACACTGCCACTTAAAGTACTTACTTCTGTTGCTATACAACACTGTTTTCTGATGCTGTTTCACTTACACTCACAGGCAACTCTTTTTCTTCTTTCTGCCATAATTAATCTTCTTTTCGTGTCAATTTTGTCCCATTGTATTGGGTTTACTTTACGGTCAAAAAAGGGTTTCCTTTGATATCATCCCAAATTCATTGATGTGCTTCGCGAACTGTGAAATGTTTCCATTCAATTGAAAAGAAAAGACAACAACTCGTTGAATGCATTTTTCTGTCAATAATATTTCTCGTTTATTTTTCAATATGCGCCTAGTTCTATTATTATTATGTATTTCGATTATTTCTCTCTTCATTATATATAAATAAATTTTTATTGTTCATTGTGTGTGTTGTGTCATTTCAATGCTTACCATTTTTATTATTCATTTTCTTGTTTTTTGGAATTGTTTATTGTTTACCGTTTATACTTTTTATGCGTTTTTATTTTGTTCTTTCAATGTATTCTTAGTTGTATTTTCGATTTTTGTATTCAAATTGCTTGTAAACTAAATTCCTATCAAATTTGTTATTAAACCATAGTCTCATCAAAGCCAATTTGTAAAAAAGTGTGCAAGTGTTCAATTTATTTTTTTTTTGTATTATTTTTTTTAGTTATTCATACTTCGATTGCATGTGTATGTACTTATGTATGTTTGTATGCATCTTTATGTATTTATGTAACAACGAAATAATTAACGAGCATGTTCAACATGAAGCGTGTGTATAAAATGGATATTATGCTATGTAGTATGTATTTAATTTAATTTCATATCATTTTTCTTTTATTCAACTGATGCTCCTTTGAGGCATATTCATTTTCTATGCGCTGCTTTCTTGCTTTCTTAGTTTTAGTACACAATGTTTAGCTTGTTGTAAGTATTTGCCTTTTATTGAATTCATCTCACTTTATTTACAGTTTATATTTGCTGTTATTATTTTTGTCTCTTAACTATGAACATTTTGATATAATCATTATCATATAGCTTTTACTCTTATTTCCCCAGCTTAACCAACATTCACATTTATCTACATTAATATAAAAACTATGCAATTGCCAAATTCCAACCTTGTCTGCGCCAATCTAAACACTAAATGTTAACATTCAATATTCCATCAATCCATCATTATCGTTATCATTATAATCATAATCACCATCATCATTTAGTATAGGGCGCAGTGGTTCTATGAGCGGTAGTATGAAATGCCTAATGAACATATCGAAACATATTGCTAAATCAATGGATGCTCTGAGTATTTTATAGAAATTATATTGTCAAGCACAATTGGGTATCCAATTCTTTCCGTTTTGCCTTTGCATAAATATTTGATTTGCATCTGAAACAATTGAGAAATCATTTAAATGGTGGTTGAGTCCCAATGACAACTGCTGAAAGAGGAATCTTATTTGTCAACTTGAATAAAAGCACATTGAAGCCTTAAGTGAGATTAAGTTTATTGTGTGAATCATATTAATCTCACTTAATCAAATAATCATTTAAGACTGTAACACTAGACTCCCTGAAATAAACTCAATGAATGCATTTAAATTGATCTGCTCAAACAATTAATCTTTTATAATTAATATTGAAGCGAGACTGTGAATGAAATTGCTTTTGTTTGATTGATTTAATTCAAATATGTATGTTAAAATTTTATGTTTAACAATGCAACAATATATTCATTATACATAAGTATTATTAATGTGATCACAGTCGAAAACAATAATTAACTATGTCTGAAAACATTATACTATACATATGTATGTTTTTATATACAAAAGAGTTTACGATTAAAGACTGCTTTCGATTGAACAAAATTGGTATGGAGCATAAACAATATGTTTTTAGGCCTATAGTTAAATTTCATGTCATCATCATCATCATGGGGGCACTTTGTGAGGGCGCATTAGCTCTGTCTACCACTTAAGTTGAGACTATGGCTATTATACGAGTCTATAATCAGCTCAAAATCCTGAAATGATTCCTTTAGTGTTGTACAAATTATAACAATTGAAAAAAATTTAAATAATTATGGACAGTGCCAGTGCATTTTAATGTATGCAGACCAATAACCGAAGCGTGAAAATTTGATTTAAAGTAAAATGTTAAATTTTCAAATGAAATGTTTAATTTTGGTTTTGGAGATTTTGTTGCTATTTTTCGGTTTTCTAAATATTAGCTGAACTTTCGCATCATTCGTTTTGTGTTTTATTACGACCGCATTACAAACTTATTTATAAACTATGCAAAAATTGTACATCTAATATTAAATTTTTGGTTTTTGTTTGTTTTTTGTTTATTCTTTTCAGCAGTACAAAAATTATTCATTGCATTTATTTTTTACTCACAAATATTGTTGTTTCTGTTTTCGTTTTTTTTGTTTTTATTATATTTGTCGTTTAAATTTACATAACTAAATTTACATATTCGATACACATTGCAAACATTTCTCTCATTATATAATATACACATACTACATATTAAATTTGTTGCAGATACAAACACAATTCTTATGCTCTTCCACATCGCGGTTATATGAAAATATGCGATGTTGCATTGCCGTAAATATATATTTTTATATATACCCTAAGCTTATTACTAGATTTCATTTGTTTTTGCTTTCGTTGAAGCAATTTGGATGCCGCCAATCGGCCAGGTTTAAAAATCATTTACGCTAAAAAGTAACTAAATGTAATCAATCTTAGGAATTATTCAGTTGGATCAATTATTATTATTATAATTATTATTTTCTGTGTGCTCTTCTTCATTTTGTTGCTTTTCCTCTGTATATGTGTATAGGTGTATGTGTTCACTGTGTTAGAGTGAATGTGTCTCTTGGTAGTTTCTGTTAAAACTCTTCAGCGTTGCGTCCAGTGTGTAGTTATCGACGATCTTGGCCTTGGCCCTGGCTTTTGGGCGCCCGAGGAGTTGTTTAGCCTCCATTTAGCCATTTGTTGCTTGGTTAAGAATTCAGTTTGCTAGACTTGATTGACACTATGATGGAAGAACAAATAGATTATCCGTAGTTAGTTCCGCAGTGGTGATTAGCTTCTGCTAGAAATCGCTACTCGTCGATGGATTCCCTAAATTGCTCTCCACAGTGTCATCTTTGTGTCAGAGCGGCGGCTTATAGACTTCAATAGCAGGCGTAAGCATGTCCACGCGCGTTGATATCGAAGTGTCACTGTAATTGGAAAAATAGAAAGAAAGAAATGGAGAAATTAATCAATAAACTTCACGAACTAAAAATAATAGCATACTTTTTGGAGCGGGATTGACTTTGAAGGCTCCCAAATGTATGATTCACTTATTTCTATAGTATTGATTCAAACATCGTAAATATTTTTACGTTAAGCTTTCTTTTGCCGTGTTCAATTAAAATATCTGAACATTGAGCTGTTCGATATCTATTGAAATACCGAAATATTCTTTCTCTCCTATTTTGGATTCCTTTCAAAAGCCGTTGCCTGTCGTTTTGTTGTTGCAGCAATTCATGAAAGCACTCGGCAAATGTTCCCGGAAATCTCATTGAGTTCGTGAATCGGCCACAGAGTGTAGAGCGGAAATGATTGAATTATGCTAAAAGTTTGTCGAAACAAAATTTCAATAACTTTGTTTTCAATCGCCAAGTTGGGCGCGTGTGGAAAGTTGTGAAACACATCAAAGACGTCGACTGTTTAATATTATGCCATTGACTGTGGCAGCTAAAAGTGCATAAAAAAGAATGCCAAACAGTTGGAAGAAAATAAAAAAACTTTATCATGGCAGCTGCAGTCAAGCCGAAAGATGCGAAAAAAAAAGAGAAACACAAATGGCACAAGGAAATGGTTTGGGTCAAAGGGATTTCGGTAGAGCATTGACTTAAATAAACTTTGACTGGCTGGAAAATCGGTGCGCTTTCCCAGACATGTGCTACAAATTCATAGCATACAAAATTGGGAGCAGCATGGGAAAAGCGAAGAACAAGAAAACGAATGTTGTGAATGAAAAATGAGCAGTCCGGGCGGTAAACCCAAAAGAAGACTCGACAAATCGACAAATGTTGAGCATGCAATGTGAAAACATGTGGAACAGCCACAGTCTGTCCTCCTAAACTACGCTGCAATGCGCCAAGGATGCCTCCCAATCCCAATCCCAATTCCAATCCCTATTCCAAACCGAATCCCAGTTCCCAGTAACCGACAGCAGCTCATGAGCTTCATTTCATTTCGTCTTATTCATTTCAGCTCAATTGTTATATTTATTTATTATATTTTCTTTGCTCTTGTTGTACAGCTATTCAGCTCCCCGTCCTCTCGCCCTTTCACTTTCTTCCATCTCTTTGTCTCCTCTTCTTCTTCAACTCCAGCTGGCGGCCATTTTGTCAGCACCCACAATGTCGGGCTCTTTGTTTGCTTGGATTTGGTTTCGCTTTGTAAATGAAATGGAATTAAATGAAATGTACAATTTATTGTATTTAGGGGATTTCGAATCGCAATACGCCATACGAAAAAAACGAAACAAAACAAAACTAAAACCCAAAATCGCATTTCCGTTTCCTATTTCAATGTAATATATACTTTTGTGTGTATGTGTATACATAAGTAAGTCGCTGTTGCAGAGCGCACAAGTTGTTCGCTTTATTGGCATTTTATTTTAGTTTTATTTATATTTATTCCATCTGTATCTACTTTTGTACGAGCAACTATTCGATGGCAATTCGCTGCATTAGCAGCACATATTGAATTAAGTAGACATCTCTCGTTTTATTTGCCAATAGTTATTGTCTGCTCTCTATCCATAAAATACATAAAAAGGATATAATAAACATGTTCGAAACAGGCACAAGCTGAGCTCTGGGCTAATATTAAAAGATAAAATGGCCAAATACTCGTATATAAGTAGTTGGTGCTCATAAATTCCAGTTGTAGTTCATTTTAATATCTAAAACTCTTCACAAATTAAACAAAAATATATGCACTTTATAACGAATGATTCAAAGAGCGCAGCAATTGACACTTCAGTTCCCCGTTTGGACACGAAAAAGGTGTGTTCATACTGGTAGCAGCCACTGTTCAGTCAGTCTATTAGAGTGTTGAAGTGTTGCAGTCGACAGTAGAAACCATAAAATACATAAAAACGCAATTGAAAAATGTACAATTGTTCTTCAAAACTAAGCGCAAATTGAAAGTGTTGCAACAACATTTAATGAAAAGAATGAAAATGAATTGCAATTAATACAAAGTTTCGCTTTGGGCGGCAACTTAATGGACGTTAAATTGCTGTTCGCAATTTTAATAAAAATATATATTAAAAAAGAATCTCAAACCAACCATTCAAAGGCTAACAAATTGTTTGCAGCTCTTTCATTCCTCAATTTCATAGCTTAAACGAATGTGAAAAATGCATTCCACAAGCGAGAAATGGATAGAAAACTGCAAAATAATTAAAATTCACTCACTAGTGAAAAATGTGAGGTCACGTTGAAATTTTGTTTTTCGACAGATTAATTTCCAACTTTTCTTTTTTAAGAATTAAACAATAACAATAACAGAAATTTAAGCAAAGCACAAGTTGGCAGCTTTAATGAAAATTATTCTATTGTCATATTCTCTTAAACTTTAAAGCCAAACAAAGGCAAATTTGTGTGTGTCAGAATTTGTGTTTACTATCACCAGCATGATTTGGATTAAATTTGAAACGTGTTTTTTTTGGGCAACACTTTGCTGACCCTAATGTAGTAATGTTTGTTGGTACATCTCTTTGGATTCACGCGCCTGGGATTTGGTTTTGGAGGCAAACGGTTGTGGTATTTGGTGCTGCAGCTTGCTTTCAACTTTGGGGACTTTTGGTTAAATGAAAATTTAATGTGCCAGTTCCGGCCAAACGGACCGACAACCAACCACCAACAACCGCTAAACTGGCAACGGCAACAGCTTTTGGCCAGTTACAGTCGACACTCAGCCTTGTCGCGATTTGTAGTTTAATTTACACTCAGTGTAACATTCAGTGCCGCAGTATAACTGTCGCAGTTTTCAAATTAAATACATAGAGAAGTTTCTTCTTCACTCTTTGCACCCTAAATATGCCCGTTTACCTGTTTAGTCTTGGCTATTGCGACATTCTGCCCATGGCAATTTCATGGTTATAGTTGACAGTTCTTGTTGCTGTTGCTCTCATTTGTAATCAGGCAAATTAAGTTTATAAGCTTGCGAATTTAGCAGAGAATTCATTTGCATGTTTATAAAGCAATAGCAATGCTAGAATCACTTGGTAGGCTCGATTAAAGTCGGATAAAGTTCTGAACATGCCCTTAAGATGCTTAAAAACTTTCAACAGGCAACAGGAACGTGCAACGTTCAAAGTTTCCTTAATCATTCATTCCATTGCAGATAAATTTTGTAAATTAGTTAATGAACTTTTTGCATAATCCCAGGCCACTTAAAGCCCAGAGGTCGTATGCTGAACCCAAGGTCAGATAGCTTTAAAATTTTCTCAAGCGTTTAAACAGCGAATTCAGTATTTGAAATATGACTTTGACAATGTTTTTTTTGTGTGTTTATAATATGAATATTGGATACGTGTGTTTGTTGGTAGTGTGAGTGAGTGGATGGGCAGGTGCTGTATGCCACGCCCTGGGGCAATAGCACATAACATTGTTGGCCATATGGCAGCACTTTAAATGCAAATGAAAGTTGTCCTCTCTCTCATTCTCACACTGGTGACGGTGCGTCGAGGTCGCTTACATTTTCCAAAGTGTTTTCTGTTGTCGTTGTCGTGCACTGTATCTGTATGTGTGTGTGTGTGTAGGTGTGTATTGGTGTGTGTGTGCCTGGGGATCGCTGATGTTGACTGAATTTGCATAAAGCTCGAATCTAGCATGCATATTCGGTTAGGCTTTTTGGCCGCACATTGTCTCTTGGTTGGTCTCTCAGCGGTTGGGCTTTTGTGTGTCAAGGCGTTGCGTCGCAGCAGCTGCAGCAGATACTTGTTGAGCACACAACCTTGCAACTTAAGAAACCCACACACACACACACACACACACACACATAGACGCAGCGATGAGCTGCCTTGAAAGTTTCAATGACAGCTTCTCAAAAAGGTCGCCCTGTGCTGACATTTCACACTGTCACTGTCACTGTCACCATCACAGTGACTGTGAATGTGACTGTGACTGCAACTGTAACTGTGGCTCAAATCAACGCTTAAACAAATTTAAAATTTTCAACATTTGCACAGGCAAACGAGTTGGGCGTTAACTTTTCCGTGTTGTTGTCCTTGTTGTTGCTCTTGTTGTTGTTGCTGTACGTGGTCGTGGTCGTGTGAGGGCGTTGCCAATCCAATTGCCAACTTGAATGCAAGTCAAACAAAGCGGGCCAAACGCTCGGCCAAGTTAACGTCAACAAACGCCGGTCGATACTAAGTAGCACTGGCCAAGCACAAACAATTCATCATCCATCTCTCTTCCCTCTCTCTCTCGCTCTCTCTCCCCTCACTCATTTTCTTTCTTCAGTATTGTTGTGCTTTTCTGTGGAAATACTTTTTTTTATTGAAATTTTGGCAAATGTAGTGAAAAGTTCTTTGGTATTTGTTTTGGCCACTCTTTGTAGCAGCTGAACGAGGGGAACTGAGGGGAAGAGCCAACAACAAATCGAAGACGCGGTTGCCTGGCGGCCATTAATCAAAGGAAGCCCAGATACGTGATTGTTGGTCCCAGTGCAACGGGCCTCATAAATAACTCTAACCATTTTCTCCAAAAAAGATTTGTGTGCAAACAAATACAAGTAAAAAAAAATAAAAGTATAAAAGTGTCGATCAACCAACACTCAGATATTTAGTTTCCGTTCATTAATTTCCTCTCAAAACTCAATCAACACGTTTATTTAAGTTTTCCTTATATTTTTATTCTTATTTTTTATGTTACGCCTTTTGCTGGCGACAATTTTGCGCATATTTCATGTTCTTTTTTTGCCCTTTCCCCCGTTGAATATCAGATGTCGAAGTAGCCGGAAGTTTCGTGGAGTCAGCTCATGTCCAATTCGATTTCCATTTGCCGACCGTGTTTGCGGTTCATGGCAAATTTCATTTTGGCCGTGTTTGTTAAAAGGTCTCACGGTCGCATGATTTATTTGCCGCTACATTGATTTCGGGCTTTTCGGGTGTTGGCATTCGAGTTTTGGGTTTCAATACTTGTGTGTGTGTAATGAAATCACGCTGTGGCACTTTGTCCCACTGTCCGTTTGTCCGTTTGTCCGCCAGTCTGTTTTCTGTTCCCTGCTCTCTGCTGTCTGCTGTTTTAATTGCCAGTCTTGGTTGCGTGTGTGTGTCAGTGTGTGTGCGGCAACGTGACGTATACGCAATGTGATTATAAATGTGTTGATTACAATAGGATTAACAATTTTAATTGGATTTCCATTCTTGCAAGGACAACGACTATTATTAAACGGAAATGTCCTTGGAAAATAGAGCAGAGCATACTTAACATTTTATGTCAATCATTGGGAAATTGCAAATGATTTCCGTTTTTGAAATAAATGCTAAAAGACTTTTTTAATTTTTTTTATAGTGCAACTAAATGCTGTTGTCAAAAATTAATTTAAATATAGACAGTTAAACAACAAACTAGATTATAAATTAGTTATTAAATGAATATGAGCTTTAAGTTATAGACTAAAAGGAAATTAAATGTTGGAAAATTATATTTATTTAATTTTAATCAGCATTCTATCTCGAGTTTAACTTGTAAATAAAAACAAATAACGATTGATGGAGAAAAAACTCATATATTTCTTAGAACCGATGTCATTTTGTTCACCCAAAAATTCCGTATTTTGCCATTCAATGCAATATTTGCTTGTTTACACATGTTTGGTTTGAGCAACTGCGTTTGAGATTTTCGCAAGCGGCAAAAAAATTAATAACAAGCACTTCACAAAATCGTTTACACTTCAGGACCCGAATGAGCTACCCCACTCAACTTTAGGTTGGGTTAGAAAATCCAATCCAGAGCCAGAGTGTTTGGTTTCGTTATTTCGCTCCCATTGGGTGCGTGCTGGGGGTTTAAGCAACATTTTTACGATTTGCTGCACTGCAGTTTAAGAAATAAAACAAAAACAAAAGCAAAAAAAATATAGAAAATAAGTGAAGCCATTTCCAGACTGTTTTCCGCTGCTGTTGTTGTTGCTGTTGTTGCTTTTGTTATTGTTTTGCTTACTGAGCTGCTGTTGCTCTCTAGTAGAAAATTGCACGTGTTTGGCTCGGCGTTTAAGCCAAAAACATCCTTGGCTCGCACTTTTGACGAGAGGAAACTGCAGTGGCAGCAGCATAGCCATAACAATGGCTAACTTAAAGGGGCTGCCAGAAAGCCAAACAATTTCCCTTCTATTCTTTTACGCCCGCTTTCGACCCACATTTCTTCTGCTTCTCTAATTCCCATTTGTGGGATTGCTTTCCACGTAAATTGCATGTAATCCACGCAACAGCAAACACCAAAGCGACGGCGACCGCAAAGTCACTAATTGCACATTTTTATCTCAATTATTGCAGCTTACTCCTTTGAGTCCTTTCGGTATAAACTCTCTATTTTATGGTAACTATTGTGGTCACTTGAATGATTAAAATCTCTAAATACGTTTAATATGACTTTGATTAAGATATTTGGTCAATTGACACATTTGAAACAACATAAATTCAGTTGAATTCTTCTAAGTTAAATTAAAATTATGAATTTAAAAAAAATTAGCTTTAAAGCTTGCTTATTTTGCATTCCCATCTTGCTCGTAAAATGAAGTGAAATTGAGAAATTTAAAAGAACACTTTAAAGCTAATAAAACACAACGTTTTTCTCCATTTATTTCAACCGATTAATTTGGAAGAACATACAAACTTTTAAGCACACTCAATATTCTGTTCTTGTTTAAACAATTAAATTGCAATGCTAAAGTTGTACTCTGGAGTAAACAGTGCCATTGAAACTTCAACAATAGCTGGCAATCGTTAATTAACTTTTAGTTGTATGTACAACAAGTACAACTTTCATCTGCTGAGGAAACTTGAAATTTGAAAGTCATTATCGTTAATCCAGAGTGCTTGTTGTTGCATTATCTGGCAACGCTGAAATTAGAGCAAACAGTGTTGGAAAAGCTCAGATCGATGGCATAAAACGCTGCCAAAGCGAAGTGTTGCCAATTACCCAAAAAGTAGAGTCAACAAACTGCGTCAGCAGATTGCTTGCGCCAAAAAGTATGCAAAGCTGAGCACGCACACGCACACAAATACAAGTACCAACACCAACGCACACACACACTCAGATACAGAGACAGACATAATCACACTTATGCACTGGCAGAGGCAGAGACAGAGTTTTAGTGGCAGAGGAATGCTGTCAATGAACTGGAGTGAGTTACTTGTAATTACCACAAAATTCAATATATACATACCCTGCCCTGGTTGTGGCATCCACAGACTGTGGCAGCTGCCACTGTTGCCTTTTGCCGTAGACAAACATCATTTGGCAGACTCGTCTGTCGTTGTTCCTAACGACCGACAGTCGAGTGCCGACTGCGTCATACGGCAATCTTGCAAGAGATGCAAACACACACACACACACACACACAAACACACAAGCGCACAGACCTCACGCACAATTGGCAACAAAACCACTGGCACCACCTACACAGAAACAAAAATATTCGGGGCTCCTGAATAATATGAATTCAATGCGGTGTCAGTATATCGGTTATCCTGGATTTTCTTTAAATTAGTACGAAATACTTGATTCAAGTAGAAGTTTTTAGTTCTATCTCGGCAAATATTTAGATTATCGGTAGTTCCGGATTTTCTTAAAACAAGTACGAAATACTGATTCAAGTAAAATTTTTAAGTTCCATCTCCGCAAATATTTAGATTATCGGGGCTCTTATAGAATTTCCTCAGTAATATCAAATGTTTTAGGCCTTATTGATTATTTTAACTTATTTTAACAATAATATCCTGAATACAATCATATCCCCTATCCTGTCGGTCGTGCTATTAGACTTAACTTGAACTTTTGCTTATGCTTTATTTTCTTTTAAGGTTCTTATAATATTGCCATATTAAATGTAATTAATAATATTTATATCTATTGTATACATTGTATTTGTGATCTAATTAAAGGCAGCAATGTTTGCTTTTTGATTAAATAAAATAAAAATTGTGAATTCATTCTTAAATCATGAATTTTAAACATATTTTAGAACGATTTTTGTTTTCTGTGTACCCATTTTTATATACACTTCCCCCACACTCTGACTCAAACACCCTCATCGAAATGGCAGCTGTAAAAAATCACAGCATCAGCATAAAAGTGCTTAAAAGCAGCCGCCGTGTCCTGGCATTCCTTTTGCCTTTCCTTTTACGCTTCACTTTGTTCCGAAATATGTATATTCCAGGATCTTCCATCTAAACATACTATGAAAATGGTGCTCAGCATCTTTCGTCTGATTTCTATCTGTCGGAATTTGCGTTTCTTTGAACGGAGAATTGAATTTCAGTTTCAAGTTTCAAATTTTTAATCCAATTTTTAGTAAGAACAAATAATTAAGAACAGTGATTTCCACAAAACTGATGCCGATTACAAGCACACCCACAATTTTAGCCTCAGTTCTCGTTCTCGTTCTCGTTCGGTGGCATTTCTAATCTGATTCCGAGGTCTGTGGAGCAGCTGCGTCAATATTGCTTGGTGTTTTGGCCGTGGCAAGGCAAAAGTTGCCGCTAATGCGGTAACTTAATTCAATTTTGCCATTTAATCCAATCAGCAAATTGAAGAATAATTGGCAGAGGCAGGCAAAAAGCATCCAGCATTATGTGCAGATAATATAACCGTTTGCATTTGAATTGCGATTTACTAATTAAAAACTTTGAAACTTTTTTTTAATACAAAAAAACAAAAAGGGAAAAAAATTCGCGAATACCCAAATATGCGACCCTCATCAGACTGGACCTGAAAGTGTTACAAAGGGAACTTTGCAAGTATTCGAGCTCAAATAATAATATTTAACATTGACATTCAGGCGACCTTAACGATTTAATCATAATGATACGTTTATTCGAATTGGAGCTACTTTGTAATGATTTATGAATGCATTCATGTATGCAATTTACGAGCTGGACTGAAACTATCCACTTAATCCATTTAACAATCGAGTGTGCGTGACACAATAAAAGTAGCGCGACGACATAAATCGACAATATTGCGCATAAATGTGTTTAAAATTACGCATTGCTCATACGCAGCGTATGACAATATTTCCGCTTGATGGCGTTTTATATGCATGCAACGGCAAAGAATAGAATAGTATAGAATAGAATAAAATGGAATGAAATAAAACAGAAAGAAGCTGCCTCGAATACTCACTTAGTATTCAGCGCATAGACACAGAATAAACTGAACTGAACTGAACTGAAGGCTAATGGCAACAATGGCCAAAAGGGATACAGGACCAAGCCATTGGGTGGGTGTTGCGGGTGATAGGGGAGATAGATGGAGGGCCAACAAAATGGGGCTGGCCAAATGCAATGCTATTGATTTTTCATTTTCAGTTTTATTGCCTGCCAAAGTCACAACAACAATGGCAACGGCAACGGCAACGACCCAGCTAAATGCCAAATGAAAATTAGCCAAAGCACGCATTGGATTTTGCTTCTATTTCTCTTCTTTTTTATTTCGTAGTTTTTCTCTGTTTTTATTATTATTCGCTTTAATGCCTATTTTGGTCGATTGTCGTCGACTGGTCAACGCACAGTTGCCTTTGTCTTGGCCGTGGCCATGCCGTGCTAACGTGAACGATGAGCCAATACTCTACCAACACACACATACTCCCACACACACAATCACACACACACACATGGTGTCTGTGGGCTAGCCATAATATTCAAAGAACAACGGCGACTCTCTTGCAAACATAAAATTTCAAGTCAAGTAATAAAAACGCCTGCCAGTTTTGCCGTGTGTGTGTGTATGTGGATGTGTATGTGTGTCTGTGTGTCGCGACTTTTTGTGAGTGGGTTGCCAAACAAAAGCAGTGGCAACAACAACAACAACAAAAACAACAGCAACAGCCAAAAGTAAAAGCAAAAGCAAAGCCAAGCAAAACAAAATTAGTTTCATAAGTTTTTTATGAGTTCATCGCTTTTTGTGTCTGTGTGTGTGTGTTGCCTTTTGGCTGAGTGTGTGCATAGTTGTGTGCGTGTGTGTGTTGGTATTTGAGGGTGTTCTTAAACAGCCAACAGTTGCCCAGCCCTGGTTGACTAACCAGCTTTTGTGCCAAGGGTCGAACATCAAGGCAGTCGCGTGGGCGACGCCTCTTCGCCCCCCTCCACTCCTTCACTCCACACAAGCTGCTCCGCTTCTCCTCTCTCTTACACACACACATACAGCTGCACTATGGGCCAAGCAAATAATTCACAAATAAAATGTATATACATGTAGCAGGAAGTCAAGTAAAATACATATACTGCAACTAAATTTCTTTTGTTGCCTGGCTAGACGTTTAGTTCTGTAATGTGCGTGTGTTTCTGCGAGTGTGCGTGTGTGTGTGCTTTTGTAAGGGGAAGCATCAAAGGCACCGACAAAGCAAAAGTCAAAGGGAGAGCGAGAGAGAGAGAGAGCGAGAGAGAGAGTGCGAGCGAGAGAGTACGAGCGGTGGCGACAATTTGTTAAATTGTTATTGTTATTTCTATGTTAAATGCTCCACTGCCCACACAATGAGCACCTCTCTCTACCCCGCCTCCTGTCATCCACATCAACCCCTCCCACCCCCTTTGAGTAGCCACCCACTCATACTGGAAAGTTTTTGTTATTTCGCTTCTCAGCGCTGGCTGCACGTAGCGTCAATCTGCATAAATTATGTGAATTTTATAAGGACAACAAAAGGGACAAAGGCAGCTAGAAAAACTTATTACGCAAAGCAAATATTGTTTGTACAACATTTTTTGTTTGAATTTTAAGCAATTTATTTTATATTTGAAGCAACTAAAGCAACAGCAAAACAAAGCAATGATATTTTATTAACAAAAAAAAGACAGCAGACGTTTTAAAAACTTAACTCATATTAAATACTTTAAGATCTGGAATCAAGTGAAGGAAATGTGTTTGTAATTAAACGGATATCAATTGAGAGAAAGACAGATAGCGCCTTAGAGAAGGAAGGAAAAAATTCCGATGATTAATAGTCTCTAAAAAGGGTCTCAACAATTGTTTTTACGGGATTCCCGAAGCTTATTAATGTATGGAATCTAAAAGAAATAAATACAAAGAAAGATAAAGATAGTGCTCAAAAGGGTCAAAAGAATACTAATCACAAGTTTAAGAAACATAAAAGAAATTCCTAATAAAATGAAACTATAGTTGAACAAGATTTAAAGGCTTTAAAGAAATATCCGGCAGAACAAAGAAGCTGATTATTTAAAGAGCGAAAAACAATAAATGATGCACTGAGTTCAAAAGATAGCAATTAGCTAGAATATAATCAGAAAAGAAGAAAAGAAACCCAATTAAATGACATCGTATAGAGCAGAGGAAAATAATATGAAAGCAGGACAAGAAGCGGTAATGAATGATATATAAATCAATATAAATCAACTGCATATGTGACAAATGAATGCACTTTAAATCGTAGGAAAACTACTGCAGTAATAACTTAGTCAGCAACATACTACTTATTTGAAAAGTATTTCAAAATAAAAAAAGGTTTAAAGGCGCTTATAGTAATAAAATATTATTATATTCATTAAATTTAAATTTTCAATTATTTAAAGCCTGAAATCTTTATTTAATAGTATATTTATAACAGTGTTTATAGACTGCCTTTACTAGTGCGCGGAACGTTAAATAAATAAATAAATAAATCTCTGACAGTTTGAGGCGTGGTCAGAGTTGTGAGTGCACAGAAATGAAAAATTCAAGTCATATTCTATGAGGACATGTGAGGGTGTCGCACAATTGCGAGGTCCTTGCATGCGACCATAACGAATTCAGTTCAGGTTAAGTGAGAGTGGTCAGCCATGACGGTTGTTACCTGCGTCCAACGATTCATTAGGCCAACAATGTGGGCTGACAAAGTGGGCGGACCAAGGGGAGGCACTAATACTAATACTAGAACTCAGAACAATGCGAGTAAACGAGGCAAACCAAATCGTGTGAAGCTTTTCGATTTACTGGCCTAAGTAGCTACCAAACGAAGTCAGAGCTAAGTGACCGGGGCTAAACAACTGCCCACATTGTTCCTGAAATTGGCGTCGAGGCTTTCTCTGTGCTGTCGATGTGCCTAACAAATTGATTTTCTCACACCTTCACCTCCACCTCCACACACACACATACACACAGAGCTAGGCGACAAGTTGATTTTCGATGTTTAAGCACATTACATTCGCTCTCAGTTGATTTCGCTTCAGCCAAAGGCAAAGGGAATGACAAGCCAAGTACTACAAGTAATAATATGATCAGAAAGCAAAGTTTCAATATTGATATTGTATTTAGTTTTTATTTTGGGCCCAAATACTTGATGCTTGAAAGCAGGTGTCAATTATCTAAGCTGAAAATGCTCTCAGCGTTGATTGCTTGACATGGGAAAGCAACAAATTAATCCACGAGTGATTGAAGCATGACATCAAAGGGGATGGAGAAGACAGGAGCAGACATCGGTTGCTGCTTGATTTGTCTTCAAGTTAATTTTCTTTATAGAGAAGTGTTTGTGTTTATTCAACTACAAGTTAAATCTGGCTTTAGGTAAGTATTTCTTTGACGAATATATATCTTAATTTTATTTAATTTTTACTAAGCCTAAAATCATTTTGTTGAAAATGGTATTAAATCAATCGATGAGAAGACAATAGTTTAACTTATTAGTTCATAAAATGCAAAAAAACAGAATTCGACACTTTGTCTTCAGCATTTTATTAATTCATACTTCATACTGTCACATCATTCATGCTTTCACTGTACATCATTTTGGGTTACTTTTCACCACCTACCTCTAGTTTCGTTTTGGGCTGGCTCATAAATTATGAACTATTTGTTTAGGAAAAAGGAACTGGGAGCAGAAAAACTGACCAAATGCATTGTCAAAGCTACTTAGCGGCTTAATAATGAATGTGGCGGGACGAAGATGGATAAACATCCACTGAATGCGGAGTGCTGACAAATGTGAATTGTTAATACATGTGGCTTTGACACGTGTCAGGCTGATGGACACGACAGATTCTAGCTGAGAGTAGCGAAGAAATTGAAAAAAGGAGCTCTTAAACAACTTGGCTATTCATAGGCAGACAAACAAAGAGAGAAAGATTGTTCCCTGTTCAGATTGCAGTGGATTTAAAATCTGTTTGTATTTCGTGCTGTTGCCTAATGGAGGCGTAATCCATTTTAATTGTCCTTCCACTGCTGATGCTGAACTATATTTAATCACATCGTCAACGAACTCACTCTCAACTCGGCTGCAGCCGTATTATTATTTTGTATTCACATCAATTAATTGTGTGCATAAAGAGATTAAAAGTTCAACATGATGCGTTGGTTTCATTCTGTTGTCCCTTGTCCCTGTCCTTGCCCCTGTCTCGTTTTCAGTCTGAATTGCTTCATTTGATTACGCTCAATTTGTATTGACTGTTTTTTCCACAGTGTTGTGTCCTTGTCAGGGGAAACTCGATGGCGCTTCAATTATAATTCAATGAGAAGACAACATAATCGATGTGTGGTTTTCGCATTCATGAATTCATCAAATGTGAAGGTTGCCAGCTAACTGAACTGTGATCATCAATATTGTCTGCTGAGTTATATTTAAACTTATCCTTATTAAGTTTTCAATTTACATAATTTATAATTATTACGTTATCTTGATTACGCGTATACAATGGCCATCAATTGAGTTATTAATTGAAGCACATAACTAAATTTGAATTAGATTTTGTAATTAAGCTTGTTTAGCAAATGCAAATGATTTAGTTATAGCTCTGACACGACACGACACAGAAATATTCAAAAACAGTGATGACTTATTCGATATCTTTGCTTATTTCACATTTCGTATACGCAATATTAAGTATACGTTGCTGTGCACAGCATCACTGCGACTGCAAATTGTGCATAATAAACGAGTTTATGCATTCAAGTCATTCAAGTGTGAAACCACATTCAATTTTAATTAAAATTACCCACAGCTAACATTTAAATTATGCTACATGTGCATTGCATTTGTCTCAATAAACAGAAGAGTTGTTAAAAATGAAATAAAAAGCAGCTACGTGATGGAGTTGAATTTCTCGAATTTAATAGGCAATTTGTCGTCATAATCCAAATGAAGGAAGGCAGCCAAGAATCACGGCCGTACACACGTCGAGCACAAAACAATGAAATTATTTAACACATTGACTGCGGCGCCGAGAGGCGATAAACCCCAAAGCCAAATGCCAAATGCAACTGGGTCGAAATATTAGAGGCAAATGCCTCGATTTAATGGCCAATAAATCGATTTGCTGACCACCCAAACCTCTTCCCTCTTTCCTTCTATCAACAGGCAGTGCAGTGGTTTTGGGTCTCGTGTTGAACAAAAGTCGGATTCGTGGTCCGATGGAAGTGGATGTGGTAAAATGGAAATGGGAAGTGAAGCTGGAGTTGAAGCTTATCGGCACGCATGCACGCCAGCTGGCGGCAATTTGGATACGCAGATAAAGCATTTATTGGCCACATAAAACGGGTGAAATTATTTTCCAGTCTTCCGTTTTCCTCCTCCCAGCCAGTCAACCGAACTTGCTTTTTGTGTCGCCTGTCCTGTTCTGTTCTGTCCTGTCCCTAGTTGACCGCTGTTCATCTTGGCTTTGTAATTTCCTTTTGTTGTCTCTCGCTCATTGAACTCAACAGAAAATCAATTTTGGGCATTGCGATTCTCAAAATATATTTCCACAGATTTCTTTTTTATTTTGCAAAATTTTGCCATTCAATTTTGCTAAACGAAATGAACGGCAACAAATTAGACAAATTGGTCCAAACATTTGTCATAATCTTGAAAGGATATTGGTTGTGCCAGTTTTTAGTTCCTTTGCCACTGTCCTGCCACTAAAGTTGGGATCTCAGTTGCTCTGCTTGCAAGTATATTTCCATTATCCCCTTCCACTCAGCTCTTACCACCTTTCCCCGTGTGCAATGTAGAACAAGAAACGTACCTGAAATAAAAGAGATACAATTTAGTTGGATCTGTCATGAATTTTATTTGTTTATTTGCTTGCACTTAGTACTCGTATTTGTTCTATACAAATGTCTTGCTAAGAAGTTGAATTTCATGGAACTTTAATTTTATTTCAATATTTAGTAAAGTTCTATTTATTTTTCGTTTTATATTGCTTGAAAATATTTTCACTGATTTTTCGAAAAATAAAAGCCTTTGAAATTTGTATTGATTGACCTAATATATGACTTATATTTTTATACATATATTTTTATCCCATCCTGTACATTTTAATTGTCATTTTTAGTGACGTAAATCCAAACTGTAGATCGAGTTTAATTGTCAGTGTATTTTTACATCACTAGTCCTTCACAATTTGTCATTTCAGTCAACTTCAAAAGCGCCTGCCGGAAACTTTTGTGTTGCAGAAAGAAAAAAAACTTAAATTAAATAAATTACAAAGTGCTTTGGCAGCGACAACAATTCTTTCTTTAAAAAAAATAAATAAAAAGGTAAAGAGACCGGCGAAAAAACAAACAAAAGTTCAGCCTCCCAGACGGACGCGGACGAGACGCGCTGCAAATGTTTAACAAGGATTCGGTGGCAAATTAAAAGCCACCAACGTAGCCTCCATAAATCATGCGACTTGGCGAAGGGGTGGGAGCATGGACATAACAAGTTGAAACTAGACAATGGCGAAATGCTGCGATGAGCCGCTATACGAAATTTTATAAGAAATTATCATCTACCCTGTATTACTGGTGACTATATTAAGTGCATTTGAAAGTAAGAAATAAAATTTAAAGACACCCTAAACTGATTAAATTATAGGTTTATTTTATTGACTTATGTTGTAGCTACAGCTAAATTTTCAAATGATCATTGATTGCTGATATTTGTGAAAGCACAAACTCAATAATAATAATGAAAGCACATTTAAACTAAAAACTCTACACCCAGTGAAATAAGTATATGTGGATGAAGTTATTCAAAAAAAATATACTTTTAACACAAAAGATCTGATGCAGATTTTTTAAAATAATCTTATCATTTAATTTCCGTTTGAATGACACAAAAATTTCTGTAACCCATTAAGTACATATGGAAAATTTAGAACTTTTGTAAGTGTTTTTTTTTTCTACTTTTTTCCTCGATTTTTTACAAAAAATATTTTAAAAAAAATTCCTTAAACAATTCTAAGAGTGACTGCAAGAAAACATTTTCAAGAATATTTATGCTAGTATTTTTTATCGTAAAAATTAATCGTAAAAATTACTATTTTAACGCCTTTTTCCTACTTTTTTCTCCTTTTCATACAATAAGTGCCATTTTAGCAATTTTCAAGAAATTTTAAAAAATACCAGCAAAAATATTTTTGAAAATTTTTTTTTTATAATAATCAAAATTAAATGATTTTATAGAGCATTGATAAGGATTAACTATCTTTATATCTACACAGATCTTCTTTTTTTTTCTCCACTTAAGAAAGTGTTACAACTGTAATGAACTCAGCATGATTTTAATTTTTAGGCAATTCGCAAGTATCCTCTTTCAACTGTTGTTGTTGTAAATGTTATTGCTGTTGTCGTTGTTATTGCTACTGTAGATTTTAGTTTATGGCACGTTGCACTTAGAGTGTGAGAGATGAAGGGATGACCAAACCGCGACAGACAAACAATTTAAATTGTGAGGGAGGCCAACAAAAAAACCGGGCCATGGAATTGCGTTGAAAGGTCCCGAATGCCCCATTTGGAGTGCCGTGCGAAAAAGGCCAGCAAAACACACACAAACAACAACAGCAACAACAACAATAAGAGCAACAACAATGGCAAATAAAAATATGTGACACGAACAGCGGCAACGACAACGACAACGACAACGTTCCGGAAAACAAACGGAAATTGTGAAATACACAAATGTTGTGCCTTCTATAGGTGAACTACATGAAAATCTCTCTCTCTCTCTCTCTCTTTCGCTCTTTCTCACTCTTTGGTATGCTGTAGAAAACAAGACAAGACAATACAAAAGAACACGAACAACAAAAGCGGCTTATATAATTGTAGAGTTTTAATAAAAATATATTGCTCGACCCGGACAATCGCTCTATGTCATGTAAAAAACACAAAATGAAAATAGAAAATGGGAAAATAAATTTAACACAATTGCCAAATGCAAAAATATTATTCGCAACAATCATGTTCAAATGAAAACATTGAAATGGTTTACTTTCGGCCATTTTTCACAAGTTGTTCGATTAAATCAATGAGATTTAAAGTTTGGAAATCTTTGCTTTTAGCTAAGCTTTTATTGAACTATTACTTTCTGCTTAGGTTTTAGTACTGAAATTGAAATTTTAGATTTTCTGAAGATATATTTTGTTCCCTTTTTAATCTGCTTAAATACCTTGTTAGCCATTTGAAATTGAATTTTGCTTAAGCCAAACCTCAAAAAATATATTGCTTTGTATTTGGTATTTGTAATTTAATTGGGAAATCTGTTGTGGATTTGTAATCACTACAGATAACCGCAAGTGCTGTCAAAAATCATTGCAAAATATTGAAAAATGGAAAAGAAATGAAAAAGTGTAAGACGAAGGCTTTTTTTTGGCAATTGGCCAATAAATAGATGGCAGCATCTGCTGGCAAAAAGGAATTGTAATTACGAAATTAAAACTGCGACAGCTGCATGATGGACTGTCTAAAATAAATGAATGCATGTATGTGTGTGTGTGTGTGTGTGTGTGTGTTGTGGCATAGACGAATTGACAGGCAGTAGGCCTAAGAGCAGACCATGCCACCGATCAGCCTTGGGGCATTGGGGCTTTTGGGGCATTTGGAGGCATCAGGGAGTGGATCTACAATACGTATACGACGAGCAGGCGGCCATAATGCACTTGAGCTGGTACTGAGCTCCTGCTGGCAATATGGCTCTGTGGTTGGCTAGCACTCTTAGTGTGTGTGTGTGTGTTAGTGACGGATGCGGATGCTGGCATTGGCAACGGCAACGTGTCCTGACCGAGGCCGCACCACAGGCACCAAGCACCAAGTGGGCTGTGTGGGGCAACTTCCCCCTTTTCCCCTTTCCCCCTTTATCCCGGGGCTAACGGCTGAGGGTGGCAGGTGGCAGGCAGGCAAGCTGATGCCTGATGCTTGGTCTCTTATTGAAATTTGTTGCATTATGCTGTGGGTTGCCTCTTGTTCAGTATGCTTGCAAATGTCCTTGTACAACGCTCACTGCACTTGATTGTCAACAAAATTGTTTTGCAGTAAGCTCTTCACTTCTTCTTCTTCTTCTGCTTCTTCTTCTGCTTCTTCTTCTGCTTCTTCTTCTGCTTCGTCTGCGTCTTGTCGTTGTTAGTTGTATTTTTTCTTTTCCTTTTTTTTGGTTTGTGGCACTTCATTCTGAAGTGACTGCAGCTGCTGCTGCTGATGCCGCACAGCTGGCAAAAGGACATGCGACAGTAATTAAATTTCTGCATCTACATGGCAAAGTATCAAGCTCTTAAAGTTAAGCAAGGCCTTTTTGCATAGCAGCAAAGCTTGAAATTCAATTTTTTCAAATTAGACACAAGCAACGTCACATTGTGCGCTGTGTGCTGTCTACACATGTGTGTGTGCACACACAAACACACACACGAAAGCACTTGAAGACGGCCATAAAGATAAATGTTTTATGTACGTGAATTGCTTTGAATAAAAGCTCTGTTTGCCTGCTTTATATGCACAAAGAAGCAAACAAACAAACAAACAAACCAACCACTCTCTCTCTCTCTCTCTCTCTTTTTCCTCCTCTCTCTCTCTGTCTCTCTTTTACTTTTACAGAGAGATGGCATTTGCTGGCATGGCCGCATTACTCATACGCCCCATGGCGCGCGTGTTTCTGTTGCGCTTCATTTAAGCAAATTCACGTGCACATTTAAGCTTAATTGTTTTCAGAATTAAGCCAAATAACAAACAGGTAAGCGAAACGTGCTTTTAGCCAAGTAAAATGCTGTTAATTTGCAACTAGAATGTGAGCGTATGAAGCTGAAATTTAAATGCAATATTTGCACATATGTGACAAGCATAATTCGCACAATGTTTAAGCAATTTTATCTCAAATTAGCTTTGCTCTCTGTGCCTTTAGCATGCTTATGCATAGTTGGGAATTGTATACCCTGTGAATACTTGGAAAGTGGATTAATTGCTATTAGAATTTAACATTTTTCACATAAAACTATCATCAGTTATTGTGCTTTAAAAAAGAGTCTTATTATCTAAGACATTTTAACTTTCTTTTACTTATAGTCCGGGTAACTCTCCTTCAGCAAGCTCGACTCTATCATCTTTTCCTAATTTATTTTGGCTTATATTTTAGCTTATTAGTTTCGAATATGAAATTTGCAAAAACCTTTTGTATACCAACCATAATCCTATCTAATTTTTCTTTCTCCCCACACTTTGTATATGTGTATTTGCATAACTTTATACTCGTTTCCTTGGCATTTTCAAGCAAACGTGGGACCATTAAAACGACCATGCTTATGCTGTTGCCTTAGGAATTATTGCTCACTCTTTCTCTCTCACTTTCTCTCTCTCGCTCTTTCTATGTTTATTTGGATTCCTTTAATTTATTATGGGATGCTTATGCTTGACGCTGCCACAAACCCGAAAGCGCTAAAAGTATAAACCCGGCCTGGCTTGCCCATAAATTTGCTTTAATAACATACTCAAATTTAGATAATATCCATGTGCAATATATGTACATACTCGTATTCGTATTCGTAGTCACTGTGCATACATATTTTTCGACATTTCTGTATGTCTGATTACCCAGGCTAAAGGAACCAGGCGAACCGAGGCACAAAAACACACGCTCAACATTCAACATTCAACATTCAACGTTCAACACTCGACTCTCAATGGAATTGCACCGTCTGATGTCTTGGCTGCTTTTTGTTGAGAGTTATGTATATTTTACTAAATTGTCTGGGGCGACACATTTTAGAACCGGTTTCCTCAAATGTTCCTTGTCTTTCTCAAAATCTGCTGCCTTAGCATTATTTTAAGTGTTAAGGGAATTGCTTAGTTCAAGCATCTGGCTAGCATTACAAATATTTATATACATTTAAATTTTAATGGTGTTTTAACTTAAGGCCCTATTCTCTTTCAGCAAAAAATTTTTTTCGACTTTTTTTTTTTTGCATTTATTTATAGCTTGGGTAGTTGTGAATATGCCCCTAAAAGGATTTTTAGAAATTCGAAATACTTAAGGAGATATGGCCATTTTTATCCAGCAATGTTAGTGTTAATGCAAGTGAAGTCAAAACTTTAAACGCGTTTATCTCGAAACCACGTTTTTCGAGCTGGCGGCCACGATTCCGCCAGTTCTACTGAACCGATTTGGATGAAACAAAGTTTAATCGACGTAGAATTGTCACCATTCTGGCCCGTAGTAAAATAAAAATTTTCCGATTTTTTTTACTATTTTTTTTTTACACTAAACTACAAAAAAATGGGTCCAAATTGAAATTTTTTTTTTGAATAACCGCCATTTTTTCAAAAAAAATCGCAAAATTTTTATTTTACTACGGGCCAGAATTACATCTATACTGATTATAACCCCGTTTTTTTTTTTTATTTCCGACGCTCCGGAGACCCGGAATCGTGGCCGCCGTGACGACACCTTTTTTTTGCACCACCAACTTTGAAGTCTCATTACTTTTTGAACAGCCCTCGTATCGCGGCGAAAAAAATTTTTTTATTTTCTTTCATTCATTACTAATTCAATAAAAAAAACAAAATTCAAATATCTTTTTGCGTTTTCAAATGAGAATTTTTTCAAAAAAGGTCCAAAAACAGCAAGCTGAAGGAGAATAGGGCCTTAATAAACAATCGAGACTTTTCATTGGCTAAATTTAAATTGTCATAAATGTTATTAAAATTTGCAGCTTTAAATCAATAGTGATTTGACCCTTTAATTAATTAAACAATTGAAAATGCATTTAATTTTTATTAGCATAAGTATGTACTAACATTTTTGCCTTTCACATTTTCTGGTTGATATTTCCATTAATTTATAATTTTTTTTATTGATATATTACGTTGTTTAAACATGTATTTAAAAGTCATTGGTATTTGATTGTTTGCAGATAAATATTGATAAACTGCAATCATTGAATGGTAATCTTTATTGTTGTATTTAAGTAAACAAATTTATTGTGACAGAAACTACTGGGAAAAGTTTTTCACTTCAACTTTTATGGGCATGAATCTCTGTCCCAGTCATTTATAGCAATTACGATTACGATGGCCTCTCTCAGGGTCCACATGTACATTACTTACTGTCCCTTTGTGCTGTTGGAGTATATTTCTATGGGAGTACGAGTGCTTTATTAATGTTATGACTGTGCGACTGCGACTTCGTCTGTGACAGCTGACTGACTGACTTAGCGGACTTTTTGCTGCCAACTCGAAGGATTTTGTGGGGATTTAGTTGAATGAAGTTGAAGGAAAATATTCGCTTTTGCTGCTTTCAACGCCAGCCTGCAGCATGATTCTTATTTTGAATGTCGACTTATGGCAGTCACTGTGCACGCAGAGTAAGGTGTCAGAGTGTTGGGTCTTACCCACATTACATTTATCCGGGGGCCAAATGGCAAATGATTTGGAATTTCTATGCCGATTGCATTTGAATGGTAAAAGGAAAACGAAAATTTATTGAACGGCATTCATATGCTGCGCATTATTAATATCGATTAGGGGGCGTGACTGTGATGAAAACTAGACGCTGTCCTTCGCACACGATTGAGATACGCCACACACACACTCATACACTCACACACACACACAGACTTTCAAGCTCACCCATATACCGAGTTGTATATAATACATTTCTCTCCTTGTTGCTGATAAAAATAACAATAGCGGGCACATCCTTTGCCTGTTTTTGCTTTGCTTTTCTAACCCAAAAGATAAAAGCGTGCCGCATTTTTTTATGCTTTCATTGTTTCCGCCAAGCACAAAAAAAAAACGGGACAGAAAAAAAAACATGTTTGTGTATGCGAATGTGCATAAAACACAACAAATACGTGACACAGTCTTAAATGTGTACAGTTGGAAATGCAACTGTATCTCTGAAATGCAGTAAACTAAACGACATTTCAGCAATGATAATCAAGTGGATTAGATTGCGACAGTTTCGACAGCCTGACAAAGCCACAACGAGCCTTTATCCGAAAACCCATTATAATCAGTAAATAAATTTATGTAAGGCAACACTTTCAACAATTATTTTAGCCAGCGAAGATTGTGAAACAAAATCGAGTAGGAACAAATAAAAACAATAGAATAGAAACAATTCAAGCTCAATCGGTTTGTGGAAACTTAATATTATTTTAGTAAGATTGTTAGATTGTTGTTAATTGATAGTTAGTTAACAGTGAATTTGTTTAAAGATATAAAATAATAAATCGATCTGGCAGCTCTTATTAAATAATATTCAGACAAGTCTCTTACAATTCAGCTATAATTGTTTTAAAATTAAAGTTGAGAAATTGAATCAAATTTTATATTTATTAAATTAATTTAAATTTATAATGAAACGTCATAAAGTGACAATTAAATTTATTTATATATTTTATAATAATTTTCAATAAATAATATATATATTTTTGTATTTGAAACATTTTAATAAGTACCCATCGGCAAAGTGCACGTCAATTATCCAAATAAAGCAAATAGTTATGCATGAAACACATTTTAAATAAAATAATTTATTGTTTACGATATTTCTACAAGAAATAATTTTAATAATTTATAAATACATAAATTTAAAAAAGGGACTCAATATATTGGTGTGACTCCAAAAATATGTCCGAAATAAAATTTTTTGTTATTTCAGAAAACTTTATACAATTGTAATAAAAGCCATTGAACAACGCGTATGTCAATTTTCCAAATAAATACGAAATGGTTAAGAGGGTTACGGAATTGACACGAGCAAGAAAGCAAAACGTGACTTCAATATATTCAGTGCAATGCTTTTCTGGGCTCTTCATAAACCAAAAGAAATTGATTTTTTCTTGTTTGAAGGAATACGAAAAATACGCGTTGCATGTAAAAGTGGCACACACACGGCAGACGCGATAAGCGACAGCAGCCACAGCTGCCACAGCAACAGCAGAGGCAGCAACAGAGGCAGAGGCAGCAACAGAGGCAGAGGCAGCAACAGAGGCAGCAGCAGTGGCAACAGCAGCCGTTGGCCTGGTCTAAGTAGGCCACTTTTGCCAAGAAGCAGCTCTTCACCCATTTCTGCAACAGCTGCACTTGAAGACGCCTCTGTTGCCGCTTTGTTAAGAGTTTGAAGCAGCAGCAGGCATAACGAGAGGTTGCCTCATTGGTTTATTGACTTGACTCGGCTTGAGTTTGAGATTGAGGTAATATGTACGAGTAGGTGCAACGTGTTGAAGCATTACACTCGAAATTAGCAAAAGTCTAGCCGATAGTTGAATGCAAACAACAAAATATTCAAGCATTCATTCATTTATTCACACATTCATTCATTTTTTTAAGTCTAAAGAACTGCCGAGCACATGATACGCTATAAATCCTTTACAAAAGTAACTTGAATTATTTTCCATTTATTTTTTTAAACAAAAGAAACGACGGTGACAAAAGGTAAGCTGATTATGTAACGCACACTCGTCTCCGTGTCCATGTGTGTGTGTGTGTGTGTGTGTGTGGCAGATAGCATTAACAAACGGCACAAGCTGACGCCATTTTGTTTTGTAACTTTTCAACAGCTCTTTTTCAACTGTTTTTATTAGTGATTTCCGTCGAAAACAAGCTAAATTATGCGTCCTTTTTTCTGTGTGCTCCGCTTTATTCCTTTGATTCTGTTGTTTTTGTCATTTCTACACCTGACGTAAAGTTTACTTTTACCGTTGTTACGGCATTCATTTGTAACACTTTGAGATTCAAATGTCTTAAACTTTACTCAATCGACACAAAAAATAGATTTCTAAGATTTTTTTTATGCCACACAAATTAATTTAGTTAAGATTGCTGTTGAGCAGCTTTGAGTCATCAGTCAAGTGCTGAAAAAATCTGTTTATATTTTTGTACAAGCTCTGACTGAATTTTGAAAAATGAAACATCCATTATAGCTTAAATTTGGACTGTCAAAAAGTTTGCTACAAGCCAATCAGTCTTCATCAAAACAAGTTTTAAAGAAACACATTGTTGGAAACACTTTTAAGCAGCTTTCATAAAATATCCATAGCAAATCAAAACTCAACTGAAGATTTAGGCCAGATACTTGGGCACAGCTGTTTACTCGACAATCAGGCATTGTTCATTATTGTCTTGCATAATCCTATTGGCCACAAATGGATAAATCTGTGTGTATATCAACTGTGAAATGCATTCAGCTGGCTACAATACTAATTGATAAGACACGTGCCTGAGATGCACCTAGTTAACCATTGTACGAGTTCGAGTACTCGTACCTCAAAATCGAGCATTTCCATTTGCATTCGTACTATTTCGAGCACAATAGGGAGCATTGATTGCAATGGGCCAATTGTCCTGGTCTTGGGCATGTGAAACTGACACTGGGCCAATTGAATAATGCAAATGCACATGGCTCGAATGGGGATGGGGGACACGCCAATTCATTATCGATTGAGTCATACGGTTGTCGTTATTGTAAGGTCAAAAAACCAGAGCTGAAATCAAAATGCACAGCATAAATAATACAGTGAAAAGACCAACAAAAGTAGAAAAAGTCAACGGAAAGTATGAGTACACAAAAGGACGTTAATTGAGAATCAATGAGAATGAATGCCGGGTGGCTTTTGTCCTTTGTTTTTATTAAGCTCACATGATAAATGTAATTGTTATTGTCGCACTTCGACGTCAAAGCAGGGCCCTGACTACGAAAACGCGTAAATTCCAAATATCAATCGAAAGTTCGCTTGTCAACAGTTCAACGAATCAATCATACGCAGCCCTAATGGGGGCGTATAATATATGTATATATAAATGTGTGTGTATTTGTCACACACATACTCACATATTTATATGCACACGCATGCGACACCTAGACTTATAAATAATATTAACGATGGTTATCTGCGTTTCCAAGTCCTGTCATTATTAAATTAATGGAATCTTGAGAATGTCCAAACAAAACAAATCTAATGGACACTAAATTATAGCAATCGACCTTGTGGCAGGTGCTGCATGTGGCATGTGGCAGCTGCTGGACACAACAACAACAACAACAGCAACAACAACAACAGCAGCAACAACAACAAAGCGCTAGCAAGTTTCGAAAGTTTTGTGAAACTTCATTAATTTAAATGAGCTTGCAATTTGAAGTCAACTGAAACTAAATCCGACCGTGCATGCAAATTAACTCAGGCTCGACATGATCAGACATGTTTAATTCCAAGATGCCAAATTAATGCTTAAGTGAACTTTGCCAAATAACTTTTACAACTTAAGTGCTAATTATCATGCCGCGTCAGTCTATGGAGGCCTTAGAAATAGGTCGAAACAATGCGAACAACAATTAAGTAAACGTATTTTTTTTTTTAACTATATTTAGATATGTCTAGCATTAAAAACATATCGACTAAAGACCAACTGAGCAGATGTAAGAAAAAGAAACGAAGAAAAATTTGAAAGGAGATAACAAAATATTTTTTGGTAAAAAAAAGGAATTTTAATATTGTGCAAACTTGAGCAACTGTGGAAAAGAAGCTTATTTGAAGCTTTTTCTTAGTTTATATATATAAATATATAAATATTTGTATGAAATTTAAGTGAAATTCAAGCGAAAGCAATTTCTGTGGCACCCCCGATATGTAATTAATAGAGGCTAACCTAGACAAGTATTATCAAGGCTATATATGTTTTTAGGTGCTTATTTTAAAATTCGATTGCCTAAGAATGTTACTGAGCATGGTATAAAAACTTTCCGTCAAGTACTTCTTGTAATTATGTTTTATTAAGAATTCAGCTGTGCGTGCTCCTATGTGCAGGGTATCTTAAGTTGACCATATTTTTAAATATTTATTTATTTTTTTCTTGAGAGCTTAGCGTGAGATGAAACTTGGTATGCAGTATCTCCTTGTCGACCATTAACCATGACGATTTTATACAAATCTGTGAAGACTTCCTCGAGCACTTTCTAATAATAATAATAATAATAATTCTTGTTTGCTTGCAGAACTCTATCAACACTTCACCTGAAGTTGAAGTCCCAGCAATCAACTATACTCTAAACTATCTACAGGGTATTGTGGCAGTTGAACTCACCTGAGATTTTCGATGCGCGGCCTGCGGCACTGAGGACGATTGCGTCGATGGCTGCGATCCTTTTTACACCGGCAGTCGCAGTGCATGATGCATAGGGCGATGGATGAGATGACCGTTATCACAAATGGCACCGCAAAAAAATGTATGATCACGTTCACCTGGTCCTCATGATTGTAGGACGTGAGGACGACGGTCTTATTTTTGCGCGAATAGAAACACGGATAGATGGCGCCCTCGACGCCATAATAGTTATTAAAATTTTTGCACGTCACTGTGGGCGGATAGCCGCATCCCTTAATATTGACTAGAAGGGTGGCCTCACTGGATTGCTCCCAGTCGGCGGTGTAATTGCTATAGTCGGTCATATTTTCGGGTATGGTTATATTCTGTTCGATAAACGTCACATAGATGTGCACACAACGATATAGATCGG